>OZ023262.1:143236202-143553702 GCA_964006375.1 Tillus elongatus
TGCGTGCCTGGAAGAGGAAACCTAATTTCTTAGCAGCCGCTTCTGCAATTGATGTGACATGTTGGTGACAATTGAGATTTAGATCCACAGAAATGCCAACAAGTGAAAAGGACTCATTACTTTTAATAACTTGGTTGTTCATTGTGATGGGTCTAGGGCTGGTGTATCTCTTATGAGATAGAAAGCAAGGCTGAGATTTGGTGGAGTTGCATTGTACAAGATTTCTACTTCCGCAGTCTAATATTTTTTGGAGATCCACAGAGACAGAACCCTCCATGAGTCTACGATCCTCATCTAATTGGGCTAAAGAGACAGGCTTAGAATATTGTATATTTGAGTGGAGGATGCTGTCATCCGCGTAACTGTGAACTGGGTTGGATGTGCTAGAGAGCAGGTCATTGATGTGGAGAAGAAACAAAGTAGGGGCTAAAGCTAAACCTTGAGGGACTCCTGCATTAATTGGATACAGTTTAGAGCAATCGCCATCCACGACAACAGAAATGCTCCAATTGGAGAGGAAATTTGCTGTCCAGGTACAGAGTTTTGGTGGTAGGCCATAGGCCGGAAGTTTATTAAGCAGTGCTGCATGCCAGACCTGGTCGAATGCTTTGAATATGCCCAGAGCGACAATCTGGGATTCATCGTGTAGTTCCATACACTTGCTCCAAGAATGAGTGACAAAGGAAAGAGGTCGGCAGTTGATCTGCGCTGATGGAATCCATACTACCTGCCTTGGATTATACTGAGTTTTTCAAGAAATTTTAGTAATTCGGTGTTTATATACTTTTCCATCACTTTAGAGACAACTGAAAGGAGAGAAATAGGCCTGTAGTTGCTAGGAAGCACTTTGGATCCTTTCTTGGACTGGCTGTACAGAGTTTTGGTGGTAAGCCATAGGCCGGTAGTTTATTAAGCAGCGCTGCATGCAAAACCTAGTCGAATGCTTTGGATATGTCTAGAGCGACAATCTGGGATTCACCGTGTAGTTGCATAGACTTGTTCCAAGAATGGGTAACGAAAGAAAGGAGGTCGGCAGTTGATTTGCGCAGGACGGAATCCATACTGTCTGTGGTGGATTAGACTGTGTTTTTCAAGAAATTTTAGTAATTCTGTGTTTATATACTTTTCCATAACTTTAGAGACGACAGAAAGGAGAGAAATAGGCCTGCAAGTTGCTAGGAAGCGCTTTGGATCCTTTTTTGGGGACGGGTTCTACTAGAGCGGTTTTCCAGTTCCTAGGAAATATGCCTCTACTGTAAGATATCTGAAACAGACAAGTCAGGACAGGAGCAAGTTTTGTGCGCATTTTTTGAGAACAATTTCTGGGATCTCGTAAAGGCCAGAGGCTTTCCTGGTATTAAGAGAACAGAGCATCTTTCGTACCTTTTTAATTTTGAAAATGATATCCGTCATTTTATGTGCGACATTGGGGACTATTGGTGGTTGAACATTTAGAGGTGGGTTGAGAGTAGAATTTCCGGCGAAAAACGAGGCAAAAAGTTCAGCCTTGCCCAGGGCGGTAGAAACTCTCTCTTGCATAAATTATTTCCAATAGATTTAGCAAGAGTCCAGAAGGGTTTGCTGCTGTTGGAGCTTCAAGAAAAGCTCATAACTACGGTTTGGTTCGACTGAATTTGATAAGCCTGGCTTCATTTGGAGGAGCCTTTCAGGCCTTATTTTCAGTCATATAAACTCTAGGAACACACTTCTTGCAATCACCGCTATGCTGAATACTGGCATGTTTTAGGATTTTTTAGGGTATCTGAAAACTAATACCACACCCGATTTTTACAAATTTAACGCTATATGGAAAATATGTATCTCTACCTTCAGATATTTCTTGGAGAAACCATGTATAAACTGCTTTATCTACATCAGGAAAATCACACAACTTCTTGCGTTTATGATCACTTGCATCAGACGCTGTAAAATTACTGATTATCTTGTCCTTATTTCTTTTCACAAATTTTAGCTTTTTCCACATTATATTTTTAACTGAAAGCTGTAACCGTAGATCCAGACTCTAAACTTTTAATAGTATCAACTTTATTCTTTATCGATAATGTAATATGTTTACGTTTTGGCACCATTTCATATGTAGTTGTTAAACATATTGCTTCATAAGACAGACTAAAAGCAAGATTTTGCTTACTCGCTTACTGCGTATCCATCAGTCACCACGTTGTTCAGACTAACAAGGTTTGTTCGGATTATGACTTTGAGTGTTCGTTGTTCAACTTAGCGGAGGTTTCAATTAACTCATCAGATTATTATGGTTGTATTGTACTGCGATGTAATTATAATCATAATCTTAATCATGTTTATTGACATCAATTTCTCTACAATGTATTGTTTGCAGCTCTCTTGAATCTTATTAAATCCAAGAATTGAATATTATTAGGGCAGTGGTTATAAAACTTGATCAGTGGTCGTTAAAGCCCTCATGTGTTCTCCTCAAGCTAAGATAGGGGATTTTTAGCTGAGATTTCTTTCTTGTGTTGTAGAGATGATGTTTGTTGTTTGCATCATACTTATGGATATTTTCATGGACATATACAAGACAGGCAAGTATATAGAAACTGACAACAGTCAAAATATTTAGCTGCATGAACAGTTGTCTACAGTTTGATGTTTTTTCTGCTCCACTTAAAATTATAATTGCTTTTTTGCAAAATAAGTATTTTGTGCACATGAGGCAATGAACCCCATAGAAGCATCCCATAATTTATTACAGATTGGAAGTTTGTGTAATACACTAGTTTTGTGGATTCTCAAGTGGAGAAGGTTTCACATGTTGGAGACAGAAAGCAACACTTGTAAGTTTTCTACATATACCTAGTACATCTATCTAGGATGACCAGATAAGTTTGGCATTTAGTATAATTCCCAGAAATTTCACCATCTGCCCACCTTATCTTTCAGCATTTGTTGAAAACTAAAATTTAGTGGTCTTGGCTTTATTTAGTACCAGATTGTCTGCCGTGAACCACTCTTCAGCCTGCTCTAAATTACTAGCCATTCTCTGTTGAAGTTCATCCTCTGCACCAGCTTTCTTTATGAATGGGCTGCCATCAGTGACAATGACAATGTTGACGTGACAGTTACAGACAAGTCGGCATAAATCAGAAACAGCAAAGGGCCAAGGATTGAACCCTGTGGGACACTTGTTATAACCATACCTGGACTTGATAAAGTGTCTCGCCGATACACTGTTTGTCTTCTACCCTGCAAATATAACTTCAGCAAATCATAGGCAATTTCTGAAACGCCATAATAGTGAAATTTTCGTAACAGAATAACATTTTTTGTTGCTTGCGCCATCTAAGTAACACAACTCAATTAAAAGTAGAAAATGTGTTTCCATCTATGATCAAATAGCGCAAGTTATTTGTTCTTGATTATAAGAAACCTTGAACATGGTAAAAAAAGAACACTACAATACTAGATTTTTCTGAAATCATCTGCATTTATATGATCGCTGAGGCGTCATTTGCAAGTTGAGTACTGTGTGGAGTGCAATTTTAAATATTTGAGGATAATTAATGTGTGTTATATTCGTTCTTTGATATTTATTATTTTGCGAAATATGCACCATTTTTCAAAGAGCTCGTTGGAACCATCTCCGTCCCAGGGGTCGAGGAGTCGGGGGCCAAAGGACTCCAGGGGGTAAGCTGAGGAAGTGGAAACATGACCTTTTGATTAAGCTTTCCCCAAGACCATCATGCGCGGTGAAGAGCCACATCCTGCACGAGGTGACCCTGCTTATAACTAAACATGACGGATCTAGACGTGGAGATCGATAAAACTCCCCCAATCAATGACAAGTGACCCGTGCTTAGGGATTCAATATACCTCGAGATTGCAGCAGCCCAAGTGCGAGATGCAATCACCTCGGCCTATAACGCCAACTGCCCCCTGAAAATGAGGACGTCCACCAGAAATGTCCCGTGGTGAAACCAGGACCTCAGGCAAAGGAGGTCGCAGGTTCGTAAGCTGTTCAACGCGGCCAAAAGGTCGGGAACATGGGATGAATATAGACATGCCCTAACAAGCTATAACAAAAGACTGAAAGACACCAGAAAGGAGTCGTGGAGGAGGCACTGTGAGGAAGTGAAGACATCTGAGAGTGCTCGACTACACAAGATCCTGTCCAAGGGCACTCAGACCAACATAGGCTCCCCTAAAACATCGACAGGAGGAGGAAACTATGGAAGTCCTACTACGGACGCACTTCGCCGGCTGCAACATAATTAACCAATCACCTCCGGACTGGGAACACTCAGAAATAGAGGCGCCGTACAGGCGGGCATCTAAAGTAGTCTGGACAGTCGATAAAGAGGTGGTTACCTGGAACAAAATTAGATGGGCCATTAACAGCTTTAAGCCATTCAAATCCCCGGGATTCGTTGGAATAATGCCCACCATGCTCCAACAGACATACTGGCGCCGGCGTTTACCCTGATTATAAGGGCCAGTCTGGCTCTGTGGTATATTCCGAGGGCATGGAGACTGGCCAGGGTTGTATTCATTCCTAAACCTGGGCGTCCAACAGATCAGGCAAAGACGCTGAGGCCAATAAGTCTCATGTCTTTCTTGCTAAAAACAATCGAAAAACTGCTCGACCGGCACAATAAGGGCGGTGTACTGGAAGCATATCCCCTACACTGCGGACAATATGCATACAGAGCAGGAGTCTCAACAGAAATAGCACTGCACCAACTGGTGCTAAAACTGGAGAAAACGCTGGAGAACAGGGAGGTGGCGCTGGAGGCCTTCCTAGACATAGAAGGGGCCTTCAGCAACACCTCATTTGGTTTGGTACTGGCAGGTGTCAGGGAGCGGGGAATAGGGGAGACCTGTTGCAAGTGGATCGGTTCCATGCTCAAGGACAGGGCGGTGTTTACCTCACTCGCGGGAGGGACTCTGCTGGCGGGAGTTGCGGCGGGGTGTCCGCAGGGGAGCATTCTGTCGCCTCTCTCGTGAGGGGGGGTACAAGGTACAGGGCTATGCGGTCGACATTCTCGTCATAGTCCAATGAAAGGTCACACAGTCAGTGTGGGAGTGCATCCAGACAGCACCGAAAGTGGTGGAAAGGTGGACGGTTGGCCAAGGACTCAAGGTGAGCCCCGAGAAAGCTACCGTCATACCGTTTACGAGGAGGAGGAAGTGGGAGAGCAACAGAACTCTCACTTTATATGGTAGAAACATCCCAATGTTTGGGAATGAGAAGTAAAATATCTTGGGGTTGTATTGTACTCTAAGCTAACTTGGAATTGTCATGTTAAAAAACACTGCGTAAGACAGTTATGACCCTAGACGTCACTAGGCGACTATAAGGAAAAAAGTGGGGACTAAGACCTAATATGGCCCACTGGCTGTATACCAAGGTGGTCAGACCATTGTTACCATAGGCAGAACTGGTCTGGTGGCCTAAGGTAACACAATCCAGTGCCAAACGACGCTTTTACGTTATCAACAACTACTAATGAAAAAGTGTTACTAGCCAGTTAGATGCCGAGTTTCACAAAGCTTGATTAAATATTTAACGGCCGATTAGTTAATCAACGATTAAGACGACCAATCACAGACTAGAATTCAGGTTGTTGCCATGACAACCAAATATTTTGAAGCTGTGATTGGTCGTCTGAAGCTCTGATTAACTAACCGGCCGTTAAATATTTAATCGAGCTTTGTGAAACTGGGCAAGAGAGTTGTATATCCCATTGCAACAACCAATAGGCCACATGCCTTGCTAAAAATGTAATTTTATCAGCAGCTGTTGAGCTGGTGAAAATATTGATTGGTGAAAAGCAAGCTACACAATTAAAAATGACAGCTTTCTCCGATAATACTATCCAAAGGACAATAAGTGACAAGGCAGAAGATATATTCGAGCAGTAATTGTTGAAAATATCAGGAAATGCACATACTTCTTTCTACAGATTGGTGAATCTACATATAGATCTAACTGTGTCCAGTTTATATCATTCATAACATACAACATGAGCAATGATATCACAGAAAATATTTTATTTTGTACGCCATTAAAGACCAATACCACAGGTAAAAATTATTTGATACTTTCTTGCAATCTAAATCTAATATTGACTGGACGAAATGCATTGCTATATGTACTGATGGTGCTAAGGCTATGACACAACATCAATCTGATCTTATTGTCAGATTATAGATTACCATAAGTAATGCCCAATGCTAAATGGCTGTAATGTTTTTTACAGCAAGAGGCTGTTGCCTCAAGGCCTTTACCTTCCGAAATTAATTGTATTCTGAAAAGTGTCATTAAAGTTGTAAATTCTATCAAAGGAATAGCAGTAAGATTGTATTTTTAGAAAACATTGTAAAGGCATGGATGCTACTTTAAATGAAATCTTCTTTATCACATAGAACTTAAGGTGGCATTTGAGAGGTAACATTTTGAAAACAGTTTTTCAGTTAAAAGCAAAACATTTGATGTACTTACAAGATGAGAATTCAGAATATGAAAGCCTTTTCTCCAATCATCTTGGACTTCTTAGGCTGTCTTTTTTTGCTGATATTTTTGAACACCCATATGCCTTGAATAATGGTTTGGAAGGCCACAATGTTAATATAAAAATATCGACGAATAAAATTAATGGATTTATCAAAAGACTTGACTTCAACCGAAAAAAAATATTTTTTGTTGATTCATTCCAGTGCGTTCAAGGTACTCATGGAAGATGTAACCAAGTACAATATGATAAATTCTAAGCAAGTTTTTTTAAACATGTAAGTTAATTTGTGCGATTGAAAACAACAGCTTTGTGAATATTTTCCAAACGAAATCCAAACCAGTTATGAGAATTTCACAGATTTGCTGAATTTCCTGAATCCCCTTTTAAACAATTCCCTTCAACATGCTAAAATTCCAAGAAAAATGAAACAAAAACTTATTTAAATATCAAGTGATGGAAGGTTGAAACTAGAATTTCTTTCCAAGAACCCGGATAATTTTCAGATCAAAAGAATGGAAGTATACCCAAAACTAGCAAACCAAGCTCTTAAATGTTCGATTCTATGTGGAACATCATATTTATGCAAGTTAGGTTTCCCATCGATGACTGGGATCAGTTTCACCTTACTATCCTGGAAATTTTGGCTTTCTGTAAGGAGGGAGAGATCTTTAACGTGCTCAACATCGCATGGTATACGAGACCGACGGCTTTCCACCCCCTTCAAAAGCGGAATGTGCATATATTCAACTTTCTCAAACACACTGCCACAATCTCGGGTGATGTTAATTTTACAGTAACTGGTGAAAAAGTGAAAGGGGAACTCTGGGAATCGAACCTAGTATTTTAGGGTCCAGAGCACATGTTCTCACCACTGGACCACCGAGGCTCACTTCGATTTTGTAATGTTTGTAAAACCAGCCAGATCAAAGTGGTACTGGATTCTTTCCAAAATATAAGCAAAATTATATTGTTAGTTATATGATGAATGGCATAATTACACAAACATTTCATGTGCAAAAGCATGAAATTTTCAGTAGGTTAATTTTATATCGCGATATCACATTGAAGCTCCTCAACTGCATTTCAGTTAACAACTGAGAACTGTGTATGCATGTGTGTTTTGTATCAACTTAGGTCAAACGTCATACCAGGGAGCAGTTTCACGTTAAGGCGGATCCTATTCAATAAATATTTATGTTGCACAGTGTATTTGGAACTCTGCACACAATTTTGAATATGGTCATGTATTTTCCCACGAAAATATTTATGCTGTGTGTTGTATGGCCGAATCTGCTTGTGTGTTGTTCTCGCTAAATAACACCTGTCAAAAATTCAGTATGATTAATTCATTCAGTGGTGAGTTAACAGTAACACTCGAATTTGAATGGGAAGTTCATAAATAATTAAATATCCGGATCATAAATTTGCCATTTATGGTGACTATAACCTGAGTGATGCTGTGTGGGATGGTGACGAGTATGATGTTGTTGTGGATGCGTCTCCGGGTTCGGCTGCACATGTGATTGGCAGTAGTCATGGCTACCTTAACTTGTTTCAGGTTAACCGGGTGCCTAATAGTAGGAGTGTGCTTCTGGATCTGCTATTCGTTTCTGACTCTCATATTACTACAGAGGTGGCTGGCGACTTGCTCCTTCCTAATGCTGTACACCATACAGCGTCTTTTTGTCATCTTCCGGTGCATACAAATCACCAGGATGGTCTTCGGTGTGTATACTATTACTATGACTTTAAAAACTGTGATTATCAGGTGATAAATGAATATTTAGCTTCTATTGATTGGAATAATTTGTTCCTTGGTTTGGGGGCTGATGCGGCAGTTGGGGTTTTGTATGATGCACTTTACGATGTTATTGACAGGTGTGTGGATGGAAGGTCGCGCGGAGGGGCTCAAGTTATCCAGCATGGTTCAGTGGAGAGTTGAGAAGTCTCATCAAATCCAAGAGACAAGCGCATTGTAGATTTAGATGATGAGTGTCTGGTGATGAGTCAGATTATGTTCGTTTTGCTGAATTACGACGGCAGTGCAAGGAGCTGTCTCAAAGGTGCTACATGAATTATGTGTACAATATGGATGTGGCTCTTCGAGCTGAACCCAGGCGATTTTGGAAGTTTGTCAGTGACCACAGAGGCGGTAACACGTTTCCATCAAGGATGAGTTTGGATGTTGTGGAAGGTGAAGGTGGAGTAGACTATGTGGAACTTTTTGCTAGTTATTTTTCTGCTGTTTACACTAATAATTCAGATGTTGTTGTTCCATCATATAGGTTTATAGATTATGCCAATTAAGCCAGGAATGTGCTCAGGACCGGATGGTATTCCTGCTTATTTCTTGAAGAAGTGTATTCATACGGTTACTCAGCTGTTGCACTATCTTTTTAATTTGTCACTGACTGCTGGTGTCTTTCCTGTGGTGTGGAAGAGTGGTTACCTGAACCCTGTGCATAAGGGTGGTTTGAGAAGTGATATCAGGAATTACAGAGGTATTTCTTTTCCCTCAGAGATTCCAAAAATTTTTGACAGCCTTGTGTTTGATCGAATGTCACCTCTGTACAGGGGCCTGATGATTGAGCAGCAGCATGGATTCTTGAGTAGAAGATCAGTTGGTACTAATTTGTTCATATACCAGCAGTATATCATTGAAGCTTTTGAGAATTCTCCTCATGTTGACTCTGTTTAGACAGATTTCTCCAAGGCGTTTGACAGGGTTGACCACAGGTTGTTTCCATGGCGTTATGTTGAGATGGATTGAGAGCTTTTTGACGGGTCGTTGTCAATTTGTGATGATTGGTGATAATGTTTCTAATCCTGTTGCGGTAACATCTGGTGTGCCTCAGGGGTCACATTGTGGCCCGCTGCTTTTTAACCTTTTTATAAACGACATCTCAGAGGTTTTACTGAATTGTAAATTTTTACTTTTTGCAGATGATCTCAAGCTGTTCTTGACGGTGAACTCTCCAGATGAGGCATCCCTAATTCAGGGGGATATTAATCGATTGTCTGCTTGGTGTGCTTCTAACCACCTTTATTTGAATTTAGAGAAGTGTGTGACTGTCACGTTCTCCAGACTTCGTCAGACTCATTCATTTGACTATGATATTGATGGTGTTCCATTGCGAAGAGTGGAGGAGGTTTGTGATTTGAGGGTTACCTTTGATGTGAAGCTGATGTTCGTTAGGCACTGTGAGACTGTTGTTTCTAGAAGTATGAGAATGCTGGGATGTGTGCCGGGTGGCTAAAGAATTTTCTGTGGTGGCCATTAGGGCTCTTTATTGTGCTTTAGTCAGACAAATTTTGGAGTATGCTTCCATCATATGGAGGCCATACTATGCCGTTCATATTGAGTCTCTTGAACGTGTGCAGAGAAAGTTTCTTCGGTTTTGTTCATGGAGGATCGGTTTTGCCAGGGGAGGTCATGATTGTATGCAGCTGATGCATGCATTAAATTTAACATCATTGGAGTCTCGTAGATGGAATGCTGACATGTACTTCTTATTTAAAGTTTTGAACTCTGATATTGACACTGGTATTATTCTCTCAATGATAGGGTTCAGGGTTCCAAGTTATCGAACCCGATCTTGTGAACTGTTTCAGGTGTTTCATCACTCCACAAATTACGGTATATCCAGTCCCCTGAATAGAATGTTGACTTTTGCTAATGCAAATGCTGAGTTGCTGCCTTTTTTCTGTTGCTCGTTTTCTGCTTTCAGGCGGTCTCTTGCATCTGTTGCCCACATCTAGCATTTTATTTGATTGTTGGGTAATGTGACTATGTAATGTTTAATATTGTTTTGTAATGTGGTTAGTTGATTATTGATTGTTGTTTTAATTGTAACTGATTGTGACTATCACTAGCTAATATTGTGCTTATGTTTAAAATTTGGGTTGTTCCATTTTTCTGAATAAATAAATAATATGGAATGGAGCAATGAGGGTTCATTGCACCTCACTGGGGAATATTAAGGATTATTAAGAAAAGTGATCCATGGAACAAAATGGCCAAAGTGTGTAGTGTTGGAGTTGAGGAGGCGAAGAGAAAAATGTCAAGCTTGTTGGGGTCTTTCAGAAGAGAGAAGGCCAAAGGCAAAACAATAATTGGAACAGGGTTGAACCAAATTGATGAGAACTTCAAAATCTTCTTTTGACGTGAGCAGGAAATTGTAAAATTGGGCCATTGTTTCATCAGCAGTTATCATTTGTGATATTTTCTCACCACCATTTTGTTTCTTACAGAGAAAAAGTTGGGTTGTCCAGTAACATCATTCCTTATTACTGTTATTCACTCTCGTTGTTCTATGTAAATAATCTGATACAATTATGAACAATGCACATTTCTTTTTAGGATAATAATAAGACATGATCAGTTACTAAAAATGGCTATTTACGTCGCTAAATATAAGAAAACTAGACCGCACTCAGAGTCAAGTCCACATTGACAGAACTGTGTAAATCTACTCTCTTTGATGTTAACTAGAAAATCGACTGCACGTTGGATAGCGTGTGTTGTTCGTCATGAAATGCTTTGTGTGTGTTTGCATGTGACACACAGTCTACTTGAATAAAAATTTCGAACCCATTTGTGTCAAATACAACACACAACACAAATAATTATTGGTGTGAATCCGCCCTTACCAATATTTTTGCCAAACCTCCACCTCGCGTAAGCAGGGTAAGGATCTTTTATGTGCCCAACATCACATGGTACACAGGGACCCATAGCGCAGCTCCCCCTTCAAAGGACAGAATATGCAGGCATTCAAGTTGCTCAAATATAATCGCATCACCTCGGTAGCTGGTGTTTTTTAGTATGTACTGAACTAATTATTAATAATTAAAAAAAAAAAAGTGAGAGGTTACAATAGGTGCAATTTCAGAAACTCTGTGCAGTTGGCTGAAATTCTGATGGCTGTGATAATGAGACCATGAATAAGAACTAATAAAACTGAACCCTACATGTATAAAATATAAAGGAGCAAAAAAGTGTTCAATAGGGCTTAACTCTGTTTCCAATCACAATCATCTTTTAAAATCTGTATCAATAGCATCGCCTACCTGCATATGCATGGGACAGCAAACCTATTTGTTGATATCACAACTATGGTATACGCTTTCTAAGGACCCAAGCAACTAGAAAGGAAGCACACCAAGCCCTACAAACATTAGAGATTTACTTTATATTTACAGAGCTAGCTTCAAATGAGGACAAAACAGCGTATACATGGTGCATAAGTAGTATTGCACCAAATGGGATTATGGAGAAACCATTTGACATTTAGATTTGACATTTGCTGCAGTTAAATTATACATAAATACCTACCCATATTTTGATATGAGTATCTTTTGTTTTGTGCAACCAGTGTTTCTCAGAGGCTGCCATCTTTTTTTTTTAATTTAACACTTTAACACCCTGCACCTAAGGAACAAAGAGGTTTGGTACCTAGGTTTGTATGAACTTTTTAGTTTATAATTGAATGGGGAATCGCATCTTGGAGTTTTGCCCTGTACTTATAACACTCTGTATAAACAAATGAATTCATTTTAGAACACATTGGATTTGTGTCGACTAATGAAATGGTTGTGGTTTATACATTATAGTTGCCTTATTGGAATCTATAAAAATAACTTACTTCCAAGTTTTCCTGGTTCTTTCCTTGCCTTTATTACTTTGCCTGAACCAACGTTCTTCTATTAAATCTTCTGAGAGAGGATCTTCACCATTACAATAACATACTAGCTCTAACAAACTTTGATTGACTTCTTTTGAAATAGGTATATTTTTCTCCCTAAGAAGTTTATAAATAATTTGTGCTTCAGATACCAGTGCATTATCAATTACATGTTTCAGATCTTCTTCTGTCACATCACTTTTGTCGTTGTATGTGACTTTGGGATAAAACTTTTCAATTGGTGGATCAGCTTCTGTGTGTTGAAATAGATCTGCATTTTCTTGCCGTGCCCATAAGGCTGCTTTCCGCCCAGCTTCCTGGGCTAAAGCAAATGTACGTTTACCAACATTTGATTTTGGAATGAAATATGGGTCATCGTGATACTTATAGTGAGCCGCAGTTGGGTCTCTAGAAATAGTACTATCAAGTGCTCTTAGTATATCTGTAGGGCCCCTTGGTATTCTTTTTGGTATTGCAATATTCTCATCGGATGCTGTGGAAAACTTAGAAATTATTTTTATAGGGTTGGTGTACGTTCGTGAACATGTCCTAAAAATAGATAAATATAAAACCACAAGTTAGATAAATACAAGTTAAAGGAAAACTAACCTTATCCTGGTCAATGTAGTCATTATGGTATAATATAAAAAGAAAGGCTAGATAGAGACAGCTAAAAGAGGCTGATTAATACTAGAACCATACGGCAATAAATAGTGATGTCAAATACTCATGAAGAACACCAAAAAGTGTATAAATTTTTTTTTCCAGGCCTAAATTAGAATTAGATATTACTTAACCTTAAACTCAAATTAAAATCTAGCAAACAAATTATTTTATTAGTTTAGTCACGTCAATTTTGACTTTGACATTTGATAGTTTACCCTCAATAAACAAAGGTTTGTCAAAGTCAACAAGTGTTTACGAATTCGATTTAGTACAAATTTACATACATTCTGAGAATTGTTTAATTTGGCAGCTCCTGTCTCTATCTACTTAACGTTCCGAGTTCCGATGATACAGAGATGTTCACAAAAAGATATACATGACATAGTAGAGAGGAGACAAGTAACAATGGACAGGAAAGTGTTACGTATATTCGAACATCGGCCATTTTTTGGAATCTGAACAATTTCAGGTGCCACGTGATTGATTTGTGTTTTTGACTGAACCTTCCAATATTTAAATCAAACTAAAATGGTTGTATGTGCGACTTATGGTTGTAAGAATCGAAGTAGCAAGAAATATGCGGGAATTGCACTTCACAGGTAAGAGGTAAGTTCATTCATTGCCACTTGGAACCCGTTGAATTATTTACCGCATATTTCTCGATTTAGGTAACTAATGACTGTATTCTCAGTATATAGTTGCAATAAGTATATATATCAGGGAGTTTGATCATTTCTCGCGAATTTCCAAGATATTTTCATTCATGATTACCATTTTAGTGAATTTTCTTAAAAAGAATTCACTAATGAGGAGATCCCGACTTTTGAATTTTGAAACAATTTCTTCAAATGATATATATATATATATATATATATATATATATATATATATATATATATATATATATATATATATATATATATATATATATATATATATATATATATATATATATATATATATATATATATATATATATATATATATATATATATATATATATATATATGTATCACACCGATAACTCAAAAAATTATGGGCCGATTTTGATTAAATTTGGTGAGTTCCTTCCTTTTACAAATGGCTTGGATAAGTTCGTTAGCCAGGAAAATCTGCCCAGGTGTTCCCGGAAAATTTTGAGTTTTCTTTCGAAAAAAATTGTAAAAAATTTATATCTCCAAAATTAACAAAGTAAGGGCAACCAAATTTGGTACGCGCGTTTATATTATTATACGTAAGCTACTTACCAAAATTTAGCTCTGTGGATCAAAAGACAAAAAAGTTATAGGCATTTAAATAAAAATTTATTGGGATTTTCCTCAAAATGTCAAAGTTGCGATTTAAAACGTCAAAAATTGGCAACATTTAGGCAAAGAACTTAAATCTAGTACGGGCTATGGAAAGAAAATGTCTCAATAAGAATGTTTTACAAATCCTGAAGTCTTAGTTTCAACCGTCATTGTCCTTCATTTTACTAAAATATTTCCAGAAAATTCATTTAAAATAGACCCTTTCTCTGATGCTTGGCAGTAGCCTTAGCTATAGAGTTTATCGTTTAATGTTATATAATTTTTGTCGAATTTTCGTAAAAAATCAATAAAGCTCAATATATCCATTATTATACAAGATATGAAAAAAAAATTATATATTAATTATAGGGTGTCTTGAGCTACATCTTAAAAAAATATTTTTACAATCATAGGGTGGCCCATAAGTCGTTGGTGATACAAATTTTCTTATTTTTTTAATCAACCACACCTTATGTTATTGCATTTTTGCATTTTCCATCGAGATATAATGCATCTTTGTAAGAAAAGAAATTCTGGATGCAGAAAGTGCGTTATGGTAGCGAATTTTGATCAAATGCTTCATATTTTAATACCTCAATTTGCTATTAACCTATAAGGTTGACCAAGAAACGAGTTTTTGTGGGAACACTTTAAGTTTACTTTTGGAAATTTTTGTACATTTTCACACAATAAAGTTATTTTTATGAAACATGGCACATTGTTTTTACAATATAGGTTATACTGGTAACCAAAATTGATGCCTGCTTTCTTAAATAAAAAGAAAACAGACATATTTGCAATAAAAACATATTTAAGAAAATTCACTACCATAACGCACTTGCTGCGTCCCGAGTTTTTTTATATCAGCATGTGTTCAACATGGCATTGTTTTGCTAATGGCGTGCGTCACAAATTTCTCGGGGGCTGTCCAATTTTCATGAAAATTTTAATGAACTGGCATTTTGAGACGTGAATTAGGTAAATGAGCAAAGAAATATGCAATTCCTAACACTTCTGGATTTTTACTTGATTTCCAGGAAGATGAACGTTTCTCCATTCATTGGAAGAAAATGTATGTACACATCAAAGAACTTATTATTGTTTTGGGAAATTCAACAATATTTTCATTATCTGCGAGTTCCAAAGTACATCTTCACCCTAGAAGATAACTTATTATATCTTATACCTAATTTCCCAGATATGAAAACTTCTGAACTAGTTCTTAGTTTCTCAATAATTCTAATCAAAAACATATATGTTATTCCATTCAATTTTTTGATAATTTCAGATTTCCTTTCAAGAATCCGCAAAGGCTTAATGTTTGGCTTCGCAATATGAAACTTACAGAATATTGAAAACCTTCAGAAAACAGTAGACTCTGTTCAACATACTTTACAGTGGACCCGTTCTACCAGATTAGTGGACAAATGCGTTTCTAGGTGAAGCTGTACCAACAGTATTTCAAGAGTTGCCAAGATATTTACACCCAATCAGACTGATGAAGGTAATTTCCATTTTAAGGCTTGTTCAGCGTTTTTCGTGATCTTATAACAGAAAGAAGTGCTTGTCACAAATGTCTTGCTTATTAGCTTCGTACTATATAGGTAATGTTTCGCATAAGAACCGACACAGAGCAGGGGCATGTAGGGAAGTTTTACAGTAACACTCAAGAATATGGGTAAGTTGCGTTAAATCAGCTTATTTTAAGTTCCCCTACATACCACTGCTCTGTCTCGGTTATTATGCGAAACACTATCCTGTATTTCCCAAATATTCTGCTTGATATGAGCCAAGACAACGTATCTGCATTATTCTCTCGACAATTTGAAGTAGTCTGAATTGCTACCGTTAATTATAATGGAAAACACGTTACAAAAATGTAATATCTAGACATTGTTTTTGGTATCGTGGTGTAGTCGAAATTAGTCATATCCTCTAGTCAAAAATTTGAATATACATATGCTGAAGACAAGCTCCTATCTCCTAATCCCCTTTTGAAAAAAGCAAGATTTTGTCTAATATTACTGTATTCAAATTAAGGAAATCTTGTTACAATTTTGGGGTTATCATCATCCTTATTGATATCCTAGAAACTTCAAAAAGGAAAACATTAATTCTCATAACCATACCGTCTATTACAGCGAAAGAAGAAATAACCAAAAGATACTGCTGGACCCTCTACTTCAGTATCTACTTCTGTAACTACTCCAGCACATGAGACTTCGACCTCAAACCAGGTCCCAGGTAATACACCAAAAATAAAAAAATAAGGAAACAACTATTTCATGAGAAGAAAAGAAGTGAAGCGAAAACAAAGAAAATTCGGGTGCTGGCACATAAACTCAAAAGGTATAAAACGAGAGTTCTATTATCCCTAAAACACATTTTCAGAGATTTGAAACAAAACAATTTCTGTCCCAAGAGAAGTGTGTCTTATTTGATAACATGCCTGATATTTCATAATAATAATATTCCATAACAAAATATTAAACTAAAGCCATAAAATTCAGAGACAGTAAATATATCTCAAATGAACAAGTCATTCATTCGCATATGAAAAAACATTGTATTTCATAGTGATATTGTGGTTGTCTTGAATACGTCAATATTCAGAGAGATAAATCACTCCATTTTCAAATAAAGAAACGGATGATTTAGTTTGTCTTGCAATTTACTTGTGTTAATAACTGCATTGATACATTCCGAATTGAGATAAGTCATGTCACTTGTAGATCTTGCATCATACACATCATACACAGCAACTTGCTGATTATCTTGACACTTGTAGTTCTGATTTAGTTTATACGGCTAACGATGTAAATGTAGCTTATTTTGAATTTTTGGCTAAATGAACACATTGCGAGGAGAAAATATGACCGTAGATGTATAAATAAAAGTCTGGACGCAGCAAGTGCCTTATGGAACTCAATTTTCATAAAAACGTTTTTAATAGCAAATATGTCTCTAATGCAAGGAAGCATCAATCTGGTCACCGGTATAACCTAAATAGTAGAATCAATGCACCATATTTATAAAAATAACTTACGGTTTAAAAATGTACAAAAATTTCCGAAAATAAACTTTAAATGTTTCTGAGAAAACTGGTTTTTTAGCGAACAAACCTTAGGTTAATAGCAAATTGAGTTACTGAAATTTGAAGCATTTAATGAAAATTCGCTACCAAAACGCACTTACCTCATCTCGATTTTTTTAGAAACATGCATCATATTTCGATAAAAAATGCAGATTCTTGCGATATTTTCTTTACATAATCTGCATTTGTTTGGGGTTCTTTGTCTAACTGTTGCCAATTTTGACGTTTCAAATCGCGACAATGATGTTTTGAGGAAAACCCCATTTTTAGTGAATTTTTATTTTAAAACATTCACTATTAGAGAGGTACACAATGGTGACGAATTATTAATTCTCAAAAAAATTCAATAAAAATTTCGCATAAATATTAGGTTTGAATTCAATATTTTTATAAGTAATCTAATTATGTAGTAGGTATACCTCTTAACCGAAATAACATATAATAATATAACCTACAAATAACAATGTTTACAATTATTTTTGTTTGACATGCAAAGAGGGAATTTGCATATTATATTTTAGTTTAATAAATGTTTACCTACTTAACTTTAGAGTTGAATTTCCTTCTTAGAACCCTGTCACATGTCAGCTGTCAGTCCACAGTTAGTGCCAAAAGATGGAATTCAGTACATTTGACAATTGAGCTGTCCGAGATGGTCATCACAATTCTAATATGGCTGCTGGTAGGCACACATTTGGAACTACTTTATTGTTTTGAATAGCGGTGTATGACGTACTCGTGTTTTTTTAAAGAGTCTAGTTTGTACATTGTTTATAAATGTTTCCATTAGTTTAAAATTTGTGTAAATATAAATTTAGTTGACAGTAGTGTGTTATCAAATAAAGTACTATTTCTTTTAACTTCAAAAATATGCCTACGGCGTTTTGTGTTGTGAAATGCGGACGTCGTGGTAATCGCGATAGAGTCAAGTTTTTCAGAATACCGAGTGTACTACAATTTCCACATAAACCAGAGTTGAATGAGCTCTCCAAAATCCGTAGATTAAGGTGGATACACGCAATTAAAAGAAAAGATATAACAGAATTTACATTCAAGTATAGCAGAGTATGCAGTAAGCATTTTATCATAGGTACAACTTCATTTCAGCTTTGATTTCACGTTTACAAGAGGCATTATTTAAATTGTAGGAAAACCGGCAGATTTAATAGACCAAAATAATCCTGACTGGGTTCCTTCTATACTCATGGGATGTGGAGAAGATTCAAAGAGAATGATAAAGCGAGTTGCTATCAATGCTGCTAGACAAGAAAGATCAGAGAAGAGATTGAAATTGGATGAGCAAGTTCTGGAGGTACATAAAAATGATTTAACAATACATTAGTTCATTCTCTGGAAATACTTTACCTGAAACACAAAATGTAATCACTATTCAATTTAAATTAAAATTAACTGACTTTCCACATAGTAGGTATACTTTGGATCATGTAAGAACATTGTACTTTAAGACACGAAATCTAGCCAATTCTAGACAATCACAAACAAGAAGCCCTTAATTGCAATTATGATTAAAAAAAGTAAATTTATATTTACCTGTGCAACAATTACAACATGAGCTCCAATTTTTCTAGTCTGGCAACTATGAACGAACCCTGCTTCAAAATATTTGTAAGCAGAGAGACTTTTATGGGCTTTCATTTGTTGATTAGTGTAAAAACTGTGGGTAACCACTAAATAGTTAACGATATCGAAAGCATCAACTGGTGGGAAACTATATAGTTCTTCACAAGGAGGCATTGGGCCCGTCGTCAGAGTATAAGGATAAATTCCTTCAATAATACGAATTTTCTCTCCATATCTTCTAGCAACGTCTTCATTTTCATTATCCAGTGATAATAGATATTCACTCTTGTCAACACAAGCCATTTTAAACACGCGCACAATTTCAAAAGTTAACATCCACGGAACACGAGTTTGTTTGTGTTTGTGTGCCTACAAGCGGCCATATTGGTGGTATTTAAATCACGTGTTCTGGACAGCTCTATACGTTTTTAAAGGTCGCGGCGGCAGCACTGCTTCTACTCTTAAATGTCATTGGTTTGGAATTTTCATAATTATAGCATATTCATTCCTAAAATACTTAAAATTTGCTACACAATCAGTAATAGTCATTAATCGATTTTATGTTGGTATTTTGGATAACCCTAGTATCGATCGCAGTTACCATGGCAACACTATTTAAAATCTGAAATGTCAAATTATTTTTAAGGGTTATGGTTAGGGTTAGGAATTCAGATTAAGTTGATTGTTGAATCAACAATTGGACTTTAAAGTTTTAAACGATAGCTTTTACCGTATAGTCATCACACATCACAAAAATTAAAATATGCTAGATACCTTAGTTCTGTAAAAGCAATCATCCACTTTTATGCTGAATTTACAAATAATCAATGTATTTAGGATATTTATTTTCACATTATTACAATACTTGATTTATTAACAAGTAAAATGCAAAGTGAGTATCTAAGAGCCATAACTTACTAAATAAGTTCACTAACACTCATTGTAGGTATAAATGAAGCTAGAAAAAATCTAGTTCAATGCATTGGTGAGGATATGAAAAAGGAATACTTTGGTCGTCTAAGGGATTGGTTGTTATTCAAGTGTACTAAAGAAGAATTTGATGTCTCTGTGCGAAAAATACTTGTAACAGAGGAACAAATTAGGTCTCACAATCTGTTTATCTTGGCGTTTGCTAATAAGATTGCTTCCAATAGGGTTAGAAGTCCTCGAAACACATCCTCTGATAAAGGAGTATTTGAGTGTGCTGATTACAATGATTATGTACAACCCTCAAGTCCTACTATGTTGCCCCCTGCAGAACTTGATGACAGGAGAGCTGCCGCAGAATTTTTTATGCCAGACAGTGGGTTTGTGGCGTGTAGGATCGCTATTACTGCATGGGACAATGGCTTAGAAGGAGCAGAGGATAATGTGACAGAAGTTATTATAAATGCTTATCAGGTAAATTTATTGTTTATCAATTGGTTTTATAAAGCAATGTGTACTCTTATTTTATTTGTATATATTATTTATTTAGTAAGTATTTATCATTACCTAGCTTTTTTGATAATTGCACATAGCTATTTATAATGTTTAACCATATAAATTATGCTTTATCGATTTCTTGTAAGCAATTGAGATACTTAATATGATTAAATAAAAACTAATTAAAAGTTAGATGTTGCTGATGTAGCAGAACATTATCAGATTGGAACTTTGGTGTGGTACATGACTAGCTTCTGGTCTAGGTCTATGAGGCTATTTTTGTGTCTGCAATTTGTATTTTGTAATATAAATTATACATTGTTCAGGAATTCCCCTTTTATTTTATTTTTTTGATGATGCCAAATGATATTAATTTGTGTAGCTACTTTTAAAAGATGTACCTATCAAACTATACGTGATAAATCTGTTATCAGTCATAAGTAATATTTCAGTGAGTTCTCAATATTTTTTTTATCCCTTAGGGCTCGTCTGTGTCTTTGCTGCCCCGATAGCATCGTAGCCCTTTTTTTTATTGTGCATGCCCTTTGTCTTTTCCACTCCACCCATTTCAAAATCACTGTGCCTTGAACTAGTCTGCACCACAATTGGTAGGGTGAAGTTTTATATTGCTCTGTATTCGGTCCTGTTATGTTCCTGAGCTGTTCTCTGCTAAGACTTAGCAGTTCCACAGCTCTCTTTGTACTGGGTTCCTCAATTACTGACTTCCCATGTCTGAGCCCTGGAGAGTCTGCCCAGTACACCTTATGTTCGTTTCTGACCCAGGACTTAATGGATCCCCTCGCAGTGCTCTTCGTCACACCCAAGACAGGTTCTGGTCCCATACTTGGTTCTGCTGACACTCTCTTCGCGAGACTGTCAGCTTCTTCATTGCCTTTGACCCCCGAGTGACCCGGCACCCAGATGAGGGTGACCTCATTCTGCGCAGCCAGGTCGCTCGTCTCGTCTCGGTATTCACTTACCAACCTGGAATTTACCTGTGGGCTACTTAGGGCTTTAAGCGCTGCCTGACTGTCTGTGGCTATGAGGATTCCCTTGTTCTCTCGCACGCAGTGCAAGATGGCGTACATTTCGGCCTGAAAGACCATTGCATGAACTCTGAGGGAAATACAATAATATAAATGTGACTTACCCTCGGTCATTCCGAATAAACGCCTGCCCCCGTCCCACACTCCCTTCCGGATCCGTCCGTCTCCCCCGCCATGCCTCGTGCTCGGGTATTTCTAGTGTGTGTGTCCCTGCAGATTCCCGGGCTCGCGAAGTGTGACCTCATTTCCTGAATTTTGCAGTGGCCCCTGCAACCTCGGTTGATCTTCAGTCTATCATTGCAGGCTAGTCTGTATAGTCCTAGACTGGCCTCCCCCATGATAACCAAGTAAGTGTGGGGGGGATCCAGCAACACCTCCATGGCAGCTGTTGTGGTTGAAGTAATGGCCCCTGTGATGCCGAGGCAAGCCATCCTTCGGATATTGCCTAGTTTTTGTTGGCATTGTGTCACCTTAGGCCACCAGACCAGTGCCACGTATGTTAAAGATGGTCTGACCACCCTTGTGTACAGACAGTGGGCTATACTAGGTCTTAGTCCCCATGTTTTTCCATATAGCCGCGTAGTGACGGCTAGGGTCATAACTGCCTTACACAATATTTTTTCAACATGACCATTCCAGGTTAGCTTAAAGTCCAATACGACCCCAATATATTTTACCTCCATGGCCATTGGGATGTTTCTACCATATAGAGTAAGAGTTCTTGGCTCTCCCACTTCCTCCTCCTGGTAAACAGTATGACGGTTGCTTTCTCGGGGTTCACCCCGAGCCCTTGGTTAACCATCTGCATGCGCTCCCACACTGACTGTGTAACCTGTGATGACAATGTCGCCCGTATAGCCCTGTACCTCGTACCCCCCTCCGGAGAGCCTCCTCAGCAGGCCGTCCACGACTAGGCACCAGAGCAGAGGAGACAGAACGCTCCCCACGGACACCCCGCCGCGACCCCCGCCAGCAGAGTCCCTCCCGCGAGTGAGGTGAACATTGCCCTGTCCCTCACCATCGAACCGCTCGACCTGCAGCAGGTTTCCTCTATTCCCTGCTCGCTGACAGCTGCCAGTACCGATACGAATGAGGTGTTGCTGAAGGCCCCCTCTATGTCTAGGAAGGCCCCCAGCGCCACCTCCCTGTTCTCCAGCGTATTCTCCAGTTTCAGCACCAGTTGGTGCAGTGCTGTTTCTGTTGAGACTCCTGCTCTGTATGCATATTGCCTGCAGTGTAGGGGATATGTTTCCGGTACACCGCCCCTAATGTGCCAGTCGATCAATTTTTCCATTGTTTTTAGTAAGTAGAACATGAGACTTATTGGCCTCCGGTCCTTTTCCTGGTCTGTTAGACGCCCAGGTTTAGGAATGAATACAACCCTGGCCAGAGTCCATGCCTTCGGAATATACCCCAGAGCCAGGCTGGCCCTCATAATGAGGGTAAGCTCCGGCGCCATTATGTCTATACCCTGTTGTGGCATGATGGGCATTATTCCTTTGAATCCCCCGGATTTGAATGGCTTAAAGCTGTTAATAGCCCATCTAATTTTGCTCCAGGTAACCACCTCTTTAGCGACTGTCCAGTCTACTCTGGATGCCCGCCTGTATGGCGCCGCCATTTCGTAGTGTCCCCAGTCCGGAGGTGATTGGTTTATTATGTTGCAGTTGGGGAAGTGCATCTGTAGTGAAATTTGCATAGTTTCGTCCCCCAAGCTTGTAAATCTTCCCGTGAATGTTTTAATGGAGCCTATATTGCTCTGAGTGCCCTTGGACAGGATCTTGTGTAGTCTAGAACTCTCGGATGTGTTCTCCACTTCCTCGCAGTGCCTCCTCCACGACTCCTTCTTGGCGTCCCTCAGTCTTTTATTATAGCTCGTTAGGGCATGTCTATATTCATCCCATGCCTCCGACCTTTTGGCCGCGTTAAGCAGCTTAGCTTACGAACCCGCGTCCTTTGTCTGAGGTCTTCGTTCCACCACGGGACATTCCTGGTGGACGCCCTCATTTTCAGGGGACAGTTGGCGTTATAGGCCGAGGTGTTTCGCACTTGGGCTGCCGCAATCTTGAGGTCTATTGAATTGTCTATGGTACTCTTAACCCCCCCGCAGTTCCACTGCTAAGTCTGCCCTGTAGGCTTCTCAGTCCGCCTTGCGAAGGTCCCGGTACCATACCGTTTGTCTTTTGACTTTGGCGATTTCAAACCGCATCGATCTGTGGTCTGAGCTACTCAGTTCCCCAGACACAACCCAGTTCTTAACAAAGTCACCCAGAAACTGGGAGGAAACTGTTAGTCCTGAAACTTCCTCATGCTGTGTTGTGACGAAGATCGGTTTATTACCTCTATTTAATATGTCTCAATTAAATTTCATTAAGAATTATAAAAGCGACACACCTCTAGTGCGTGTCCAAACTTCCCGACAACTCATGGTGCACGGTCGCATCCATGCCGATGATAGTCTGCCATCCACCTGCTCTGCTACACACCAGAAATTCATTAAAGGTAAGGGATACCTTTAATGAATTTCTGGTTTTTCTGACAAAAAGGCAGGCACTCGGGTTCTTGCTGGGTCTGCTGTAGTTGAGCTTTCCAGCAGCTCCGCCGAGTCCCTTGATCTCTCCTTTATAGGAATACAATTTTTGGATGAGGGCCACATCCGTGTTCCTCAGTGCCCTCAGTAGTCCGGCCGTGGAGATTGACCTGAAGGAACCTAAGTACCATCAACCCCCGGTTGCTTCCCCAGTGGGCGGAAACTAACCCTTCCCATGCCCCAGAATGCCTCGAAGGAGGTTCCTTCGAGAGCTCTGTAAGACGCCTGGTCGATCGAGAAGTCGAAAGTCTGTCAATTCTCCTCTGCCTTCCTGCTTAGAACCGACCAGTGTTGTGTACCCAGTTCAGGGTTCTGTATCTTCAGTCTTCTGACCACCGTCTCTTGCGGGACGGTGTCAGGGTTCCGTACGAGGACGTAGTGTTTCTTTGTGAGTTCCTTGGGCTCGACGACTGTCAAGTCCGCCCCTTCCCAAATCTGACCGAGGCCCCCGATCGTTTTCAGCAGTGAGTCTCGCGACTGCGGGCCGGCACAGGCTATCCAGAGGATGCCCGCCGCCAGGCGCGCCCGAAGGACCTGAGGCGGGCTCTTCCCTTCCTGAAGAGAGTCCACCGCAGTTACCACCGCAGCCTGGATCAGGTCCGCCTTCCTCTAGTCTAGCGTCACTTCAGGATGGCGTCTGTCAATTATCGCCATCCCGAGCCCTTCCGCAGCCTCCCTATACGAGCCAGTCTGCGCCGGTGTTCCGGCCCTGGTCCTTTTGGGATGTCTGTCTGTAGTAGGCGTGCTAGGGTCCCAGCGCAGCCTATTCTGACTCGAACCCTTCTCTTGCGCCTTTACAGGTTTCTCGACCGTCCACGCACTGGTCGCCATTTTCTGCGCCCTCCAGAGCTTCTTTCTTTGCGCCCCGGAAAGACGCTTGGACTGTAGGGACAGTCCCTCTACCCCTGCAGTAATGTCCTTAGTGGTGGAGGGGCTCCCCAGAGTCCGCGGATATCGCCGTCCTACGGTGGGTCCCAGCCTCGAGCTTGGGTGCCAGGGACAGGTCCGTAGCCGACTCTGTAGCCAGAGCCACTCCTCGAGCCTCTTGGTTTCGGTTTCATTTATATTTGTCTTCTCCATGTTGTTCCCACGCGAATGGGGGAAACACTTTCCACACCATCAGAACCCCCTGTGTGGTGCAAGGCGGGTTACTCTGGAGGTTCGCTCGGTACTCCAGAGAGTGCGTTCACGACACCCTCACCCTGGTGCCATCCATCCCTAGGTACGGGTCACGTGACACGGTGGATTGAGGGAGTTTTTAGACCTCCATGTCTAGATCTGTCATGTTCAGTTATAAGCAGGGCCACCTCGTGCAGGATGCAGCTCTTCACCGCGCATGACGGTCTTGGGGAAAGCATCGAAAGCTCATGTTGTTGTTTCCACTTCCTCAGCTTACCCCCTGGAGTACTTTGGCCCCCGACTCCTCGACCCCAGTTCTCAATATTGGTGCAGCATTAATCCTGTTAACGATGTTATATTGTGTATTTATAACTCCTCTTGAATGGACCATGAGACTGTCAACCAACATATACTTCTGTGTTTAAAACAATAGATTTTTGCATCTACCAGTTCAACGTTTTTATCCTGTATTTTTGGGTTCGTTAAGTAAACACCTACTACCTAAAGTGACAGAGACTTCAGAATAATTCAAGTTTCTCTGGTACTATATGATCCACTGGACGAATAAGTTTCCTGGTAGTTATCTACAGAACATTAAACAATAGCTCTTATATCAGCTACTTGCTCTACTTTTCATCTCTCTTCTCTGTTTGTGGGATTCTTGAATATAAAGGGAAGTTAGTAGAAAAAACATAGATTTTTGACATATGATTGCATAACTTTTCCATTAATAATAATAATAATAATAATAATAATAATAATAATAATAATTTTAATATTTAAACTGTTTACGAAACTATACGAGTTTATATGATATGTGTGTGCATACTAAGCCTTGTGTATGTCTTAGACTATGAAGGATACAGGACAGAGCATATAGTGACGACCTTTAAAACGGGATGGCTGACTAAAAACACAGCTCACCATCATGTTTTATAACTAACATTAACACTTCTTTATGGACTATGAACTCTAAAATAATGTTAAATAGGCACTAAAATGAAAATTTACTTCATGTAACCTGTATGCTATCATTCAACTCAAACTCGACAAGAAATAATGATTCATCCATGGTTGGCTGACGTCCTCAAATGGTCCGGTAATTCTCCATACATAAGGTCTGGGACACTCCGTCCTGTATGTATTTAGTGATTGGGTTGAATTCTCAATTTTGTTGCTAATTTTGTTAACCATCAACCTTTCCTTACCTTTTGTCTGTCTAATACAACATTTTGTGGCTAATGGACCTAGTTTCTGAGGCCATCATAATACAGCACACACACACACACACACAGATACATATTTCATTGTTTTTTCACAGGTCATTCTGGTAATAACAAAATGCACCTAATAAATATAACAAACCTAGTTCATCTTTATTTTCTGTGATTGGGTTTTCTCCAATTTCATTTTAATATTGCTCACTGTTGTTAGTGGCTTTCATACAGGGTGCAGCATTAGTGTGAGGAAGTCCAATTATACCTTTATAGGAAGAGATAGAAAATGTTATTAATTGTCTGTCGGCCTATTGGTCTGTATGTCTTTCTGTTAGTAGCCACGATAACTTTAGATCGAATTGAGATAGCGTCTTCAAATTAGGTGTACAGTTAGCACTGGACAAATGAACAGTTCGGATTGTTTTTGGGTAAAATCGCTCCAGTAAAAAACTCAGTAATATAACGTTTTAGGGTTTGTTTATTATAAAACTTTCAGTTTCTGGTATTATGTGCTGAAATTAAATTAGGGGTAGAATGTGTGCGGGTGGAATACCGCTGGCAGAAATTTCAAATTTGTTTATGCTAAAACGGTTCAAAAAGTCTCAAAATATATAGAAAACATAATCGCAACGAATTTTTTGTCTGTCAGTCGATCGACCTGTCAGTCTCTCGGTCTGTACGTCTGCCTGCTAGTATGCATGATAACTTTCTAACCAATTGAGATATCGTCTTTAAATTTAGTATACAGTTAGCGCCTGATCAACAGGTTGTTTTTGGGTAAACCGCTCCAGAGGGTAAGGGATAAATGAGGGGTGATTTGGTGCAAATTGATATTTTTTCATTCAAACTCGAGCAATATAACGTTTCAGAGTTTCGGGATTTGTGCATTAGAAAACGTTCAATTTCATCACTCATCTAATATTCTGTGATGAAATTGAAGTTAAGGGTTGAATGTGAGGGGGTGAATATGAACTTAGTTTTGAAAGAATATTACAATAGATTATTAAGTGTACATAGAGTTTAGTTTCTCCACTTATTTTTTCATTGAGAAATTCACATTTCAATATCAACATAGTGGGGGTGATGTCCTGAATATATCACTTGCTTGGTGTCATAAAAGTAACAGAATAGCAGAGTAATTCTGAAAGTTCAAGTCGCGGAGAAAAAAGTCCCTGGCAAGAATTTATTCCTGGCTATCTAAAAGTAACCTTGGATTTGATATTGGCGATGACTTTCAAGGTCAACTTCATGTGTTCCATTAAATTCAGGTAGGGGTGATCATATAGAGGTGAAATATTAAATCGATATCAAATTTCGCGCACATGTAGATGTTCACAACCTGATAGTCTGGATTATTTGTAAGTAAGATCGCTTCAGAAAAAAAAGAGAACAAATAGCGGGTTAATTGGGGAAACTGACACTTTATTTTTAAAAATTGAGTAATACATCATTTCAGAAGTTTATGGGTACAGAAATACGAATATTTTCTTTGTGGTCAAGTCATGAACCCTAATTTCATTTTATGAGAATATCTTTCTGAGGAGAGTAAATTACCACAGCTATGTGGAAGCTATGATTCAATTTACAGCACCATTTTGTTAAGCATTCCCTATATCTAAATGCACCATTTTTGAGCTATTCCTGATTTTAAACGAAAAATTTAATAAAAAGGAGAGTTGATTTTATTTTCGTGGCTGTGGAATTTATTAAAGGACAATGGCCAAGTTCAGCCGGCGCCAACAGCTGAATTTAAGCATTTATGTGCTGACTACTGATACATTTCAGTGGTTGCGGATCGGTGAACACACTGTTTACTCCAAGCAGTATTTTGTGATGCTTGTCTGTCATTTTTCTTTGACAAAACGGCAACAGTTGAGTTTCAGCAGAAACTCAGCGGGACTGGTGAACACATACTTATACACAACTATTCAACTGCTGTGGCCTGGTGAACTCTGCTAGTAATTTCTGGCTAGTAAAAATAATAACAAAAAACATCTGTTTGTAATTTGTTCCCAGCAAGTAACATAACAAGATAGCTAATTATCAGATATAATCATGTGATTTAAACCTTAGTAGAAATTGTGCTGGGAAGATAATTAAATAATCTTTATAAAAGTGTATTCAAAATGCTAACGCAGTTTAATTCCACAATTAAATAAGTAGCGTTTAATTAAGGAGCTTGGTGGTCTAGGGGTAAGAACATTTGCCTCTGAATGGAAGGGGATTGGGTGCGATTCCTAGGGTTTCCCTTTCACTTTTTCAGTATATACTGTAATAAATTAACAGCAACTGAGATTCTGGCATTGTATTTGAGCAAGTCGAATGTCTGCACCTTCCGCCCTTCGGAGGGGGCGTAAACCAGTCGGCTCCGTATCCATGCTATGTTGGGCACGTTAAAGATCCCTACCCTCCTTACAGACAGGCAGAGGTCCGACAAAATTTTGAGGATAGTGAAGTAAAACTGCTGCTCTATGGCGCCGGTGATTGGCCATGGTCGTGGAAATAGGACGACGTTAAAGTAAAAAAAAAACGTTTAATTATAAAACTTGAATATTAAAAAAACTCGGGACGCAGCAAGTGCGTTATGGTAGTGAATTTTCATTTAAATGTTTTTATTGCAAATATGTGTGTTTTCTTTTTAAGAAAGCAGGCATCAACTTTGGTTACCAGTATAACCTATATAATAAAAACAATGTGCCATGTTTCATAAAAATAACTTTGTTGTGTGAAAACTTACAAAAATTTCCAAAAGTAAACTTAAAGTGTTCCCGGAAAAACTCGTTTCTTGGTCAACCTTATAGGTTAATAGCAAATTGGGCTATTCAAATATGAAGCATTTGATCAAAATTCGCTACCATAACGCACTTGCTGCATCCAGAATTTCTTTTCTTACAAACATGCATTATATTTCGATGGAAAATGCAAAAATGCAATAACATAAGTTTGATAAAAAAAAAGAAAATTTGTATCAGCAACGACTTATGGGCCACCCTGTGATTGTAGAAATATTTTTTAAGATGTAGCTCAAGACACCCTATAATTAATATATACAAATTTTTTTCATATCTTGTATAATAATGGATATATTGAGCTTTATTGATTTTTTACGCAAATTCGACAAAAATTATATACCATTAAACGATAAACTCTATAGCTAAGGCTACTGCCAAGCATCAGAGACAGGGTCTATTTGAAATGAATTTTCTGGGAATATTTTAGTAAAATGAAAGACAATGACGATTGAAACTAAGACTTTAGGATTTGTAAAACATCCTTCTTGAGACATTTTATTTCTATAGCCCGTATTAGATTCAAGTTCTTTGCCTAAATGTTGCCAATTTTGACATTTTAAATCGCCCCTTTGACGTTTTGAGGAAAACCCCAATTTATTTTTCTTTAAATGCCTATAACTTTTTTGTCTTTTGACCTACATAGCTAAATTTTGGTAGATAACTTACCTATAAGGACGTAAACCTGCGTTGCCCTTACTTTGTTAATTCCGGAGATATAAATTTTTTTCGAAAGAAAACACAAAATTTTCCGGGAAAACCTGGGCAGATTTTCCTGGCTAACGAACTCATCCAAGCCATTTGCAAAAGGAATTTTTTCACCAAATTTAATCAAAATCGGCCCATTATTTTTTTGAGTTATCGGTGTGATACATATATATATATATATATATATATATATATATATATATATATATATATATATATATATATATATATATATATATATATATATATATATATATATATATATATATATATAAACATATAAAAATTGAAACTGACCCCGGATATGTTTTCTGGAGGGTCTAATTAGCGCTCATCTGAAGAAATTTTTTCAAAATTCAAAAGTCGGGATCTCCTCATTAGTGAATTTTTTTAAGAAAATTCACTAAAAAACATCTGTCTCTAATTTGTTTCCAGCAAGTAAAATAACAAGATAGCTAATTATCAGATATAATCATGTGATTTAAAACTTAGTAGAAATTGTGCTGGGAGGATAATTAAATAATCTTTATAAAAGTGTATTCAAAATGCTAACGCGGTTTAATTCCACAATTAAATAAGTAGCGTTTAATTAAGGAGCTCGGTGGTCCAGGGGTAAGAACGTTTGCCTCTGAATCAAAGGGGATTTGGTGCGATTCCCAGGGTTTCCTTTTCACTTTTTCAGTATATACTGTAATAAATAAACAGAAACCGAGATTCTGGCATTGTATTTGAGCAAGTCGAATGTCTGCACGGTCTGCCCTTCAGAGGAGGCGTAAACCAGTCGGCTCCTTATCCATGCTATGTTGGACACGTTAAAGATCCCTACCCTCCTTACAGACAGGCAGAGGCCCGGCAAAATTTTCAGGATAGTGAAGTGAAACTGCTGCTCCATGGCGCCGGTGATTGGCCATGGTCGTGGAAATAGGCCGACGTTAAAGAAAGAAAAAAACGTTTAATTATAAAACTTGAACATTTAAAAAAACACTGATGGATTTTTAACAATAGGGTGAAACGGGGTATTTGTGGCAGAAGTGGCAAAAGTGGCACTTGTAAAAAAAAATAGAAATGGAAAAAAAATAACATTCCAGGGTCGAAATATGCGAATTCGACTTTTTAAGTGGAACTTGCACTTGGACAGTATGTTATACTTTATTTTTTATTATAGCTCTACAATATATTTCGAGATGTGTGCCTGTGTGATATTGAGCCTTGAGTCCATTTTTGATGTCAAAATGGCTGTAAGTTGAAGCACATCAGTACTAGACAGTCTGCCACATTTGCCCCCTATAGAAGATCATGAGGTCATTTGTGGAAATTTTTCGGGGTAAGCGTAGCAACGTCGGAAATCAGAAAATTGTCATCAGTCAATTTTAAAAATAATCACAGAATTTTGTGTTTGAAATGTTTGCGTTGTTAGCGTGTTTTAGTGGGTTTTTGCCATTTATATACATAAGATGGGTAACAAAACCGGCTTCGGTAAATTATAGTTTAATATTCTTTGCAGGGCCTTTAATTCTTGTTCGAATTTATCGAAAAAAGAACCAATACATACACAGAAGATGACATGAACCATAAGGTAAGAGCTCGAAAAGAGTGTAGCTTATCCCAAAAAGATGCATCAGACACATTTAATGTTCCTAGAAGTACACTTCAAATAAATTTAAAATCATACAAAAATCGAAAGCAAGGAGCTGGCTTCAAAGTTAGACGAAATACAGCATTACATTAAGACATTGAGAAAGCCAGTGGTAGTCCAATAAAAACTATGGAAAAATAGATGTTTGGGCTCATGAAAAGAGATTTTTTGAATACAATGCAAACATATTTAAGTGCAAACAAGATTAAAACGCCATTTAAGGACAACAAGCCAGGCATTGATTGGATTTTATCTTTGCGAAAGCCTCACTGATTTTCTCTTAAGTTGCCAGAAACTAAGCAGGGTGCCTCATTTGAGCAATTTACCCCAGATGTTGATTTGTCGTTTTACGACCTGTTATCAAACAAAATCCGTACGAATAATTTGGTTAATAAACCTATATAATATTCAATATGGATGAGGCAGATTTTTCACACGATTCTTCCAAGGTAAAAGTCCTCGAAGAAATTGGAGCTAGCCTATATCGAATTATCAAAGGAACTGGCTGAGGAACTACCACGGTTCTGGCGTGTGTATCAGTCTTGGGGGTCTTTCCCCTACACTTTTTATTTAAGTCTGCAAGTTGCACGGTAAGACGTGATTGGCCGTTCAGAAAAAGCATATGGTGGGACCTCTTACGATGCAACCATTGGTTGGTGGATGACATTGCATGCTCTTTTTCACTACATGACTAATTTTTGATCGCCTTCTATCACATATTTCTAATGAAGTTGTAAATTCTGCCATGCAAAATAAAACTGATATCATTCAATTGCGGGCGCACACTACTGACAACTTTCAGCCCCTTGACAAAGTTGCTTGTCGCCCCCCCTAAAGAACAGTAACAACCTTTATTTGATATAATGGCAAAGGCAAAGTTAAAATTGTTAGAAAGGCATGCCCTTACCGTAGCAAATATCAAAAAAGGATTATCTTATTATATCTGTAGATAGTGTAAGTTTCTTTAAAAGAAACTTGTATTACAAATTTCATTAAAGTTATACAGAAGATTTCTAGAAGGAAACTTAATTCATATTTAGAAAAGCAAAGTATCTGCCAAATTATAAACGTTGTAGTTATTTTTCGTTATTAATCGCCAGTATGATTTTGTTTTAGTCAACATAATCAAACCGTTTTTTTAATAACAATTACAACAATAACAAAATTATAATTTTAGACTCAAAGGTGACAAACTTATGTAGGCGTTTTAAACAAAAATGAGATCTTGTTCAAAATGTATGAAATCTGTGCACTATTGTTTCTCCAAATGTGAAAATAAAAGATTAAAAAAAAAAAGATACATGTATCCAGCTGGACTCGATCAGGTCACCTTCTATGTGGGATGCGAGCATGGTAACCGCTACACTATGTGGGCACCCATCAACAAATGTTTTATTTACGTCATACTTTAGATCGGCTCCATGCCCGGGATATTATATTCAAAGCATACATAATTAATTAATTACAGAAAATTAGCTAGTAGAATTACCATTGAAACATATCCCACAGCTGTTTCGGTCGTGTATGACATCTTATGTTTAAGTCTAAAGATAAAAGAAACTATTTTAGAATCACATTTATAGAGACTTGGCTTGATTTTGCTTAAATTTCTGCTGCATTATTAGTGACAGCATAATATATGTAGGCTGCGCTAAAACTGTGTTTAAGGTTGTTAATAAAGCTACAAATATAGTGTGTTTTAACAATTGATTGAATCGCCAGTTAAATAACAATCACTTGGCAAATTTTTAATTTAATGTTGTCTGTCATTTTCCATAACTGCGGCCGACATTTCACGATTGTGGGTTTGGGTATTATGTTTTCTGCCTGGTATATATTTAGTTTGGTTACTGTTGCTGTATGGTTTATACCTGTTGTATGAATTAATCTACGCATGGCATTTAGCTACTCTGTCTGTCATGCATTCGACTTTAACCACTAAGTCGTTTCAACACATGTCTGGAATTTTATTTTTAATTTGGAAAAAACTCTATTAGCAAATTTTTCGTAATGAAAATTCGCTAAATATATATATATATATATATATATATATATATATATATATATATATATATATATATATATATATATATATATATATATATATAAGGATAGTGAAATTGAAGCTATAAATTTAAGTGATGCTATTAAGCATCATAGTCGATAAAATGCGTTTTGTAACAGTTCATTTCTAAAATCAACAGCCAGATTGTGTTACTTGATCAAGGTCAAAAAGGCAATACACGTGTAAGTGGACTTTCAAGCGAAAATTTTGACTTTTAAAGTGAAAATCAGAAAAGGATACATACCAGACAGTTTCCATAGCAACGGCGGATTCTTGACGACGTGGCAGCGGTTTAGAGATTGATGTTCAATTCTCTAGGAAACTACAATTAAATAGAAGATCAGCAACTTAAGTAAATGACAAGTATCAATTCTGAATTACTAAAAGCCCTTTGGGTATGTGTGAGAACAGTGTAAACTTATAACACTTTAATATTTAAATAGGTTTGTAAACATAAAGTTTTGATTTGTCAAACCATAAAATCTAAAATTGATAAAGTAAAGTTGATTGAAAACAAATTTATATCGCTATAAAAGGGATAGCAAATAATACTAGGTATACTGTTTTTAAGTAGTGTGGTTTTTGTTTTTCTAACTATATATAAATAAGTAGCGATAAATGTATAAACAAGGCTATAAAGTATTATAATTTGAGAAACTTAAACGTGTATGATTAAAACAGTGGGCAAAATTTTAAAGAGAAATTAAATATTTAATAGAAGTAAAAAGAAAGAACCCACATTTTACCTTTGACGCATGGAGTCAAAAAGCCGGGATATTTGTATCCATACATGTTAAAATATTGTATGCAACTAGTAATACCTTTGTATATAAGGTAATATAAATAAAACATACTCATACATCTATTAAAACACATACTTCTATTAAACTAAAACCACAATATAACACATAAGATTTGTCACATACAGCGTGTTTTAAAAACGAAAAACATACAAACAGGTAAATAAAAACTCATTTTATCTGCAAAACATAAATCATATATATTATATCTGCTAAATGTACATAAATTTTCATCATTTATGCAAAAGAATTGATGATAATTAATTGTTCAGATGAAAGTACATATAAAAATTCATTTAAGTAACCCAGAATAGCTAGACAATTAACTTATATCAATTATATATATATATATATATATATATATATATATATATATATATATATATATATATATATATATATATATATATATATATATATCACCCCGATAACTCAAATAATGGTCCGATTTTGATAAAATTTGGCATGTACCTTCCTCTTGTAACTGGCTTGGATAAGTTCGTTAGCCAGGAAAATCTAACTAGGTTTTCCGGAAACATTCTGTTTTCTTTCGGGAAAAATTTATATCTCCGGAGATAACAAAATAAGGGCAATCAAATTTGGTACGCTGGTTTCTGTCGAGGAGGCCATGAGTTTTTCCAATCCATCTTCCAGAGAGATTATGATTTAATGTTAAACGTTTATTAGTTAAGAAATTATGGTGTACTGGAGCGCCATCATGCAAAATCCATATTATCTCTCAGATGTTCAACGGTACCTTATCTAATAATTCCGAAAAATGATTTTCCGGAAAATTTAAATACATTTCCGCATTTACATGATCTTCTAACAGGTGGAGCTCAATAACAAAATCTCCACTAATGCCTTCTCAAACATTTAACGACCATCTTGTTTGACTGTTATGGAGTGAGAATATGGTATGGATTAGAAATTGACTAGTAGTGAAAATTATGTCTCTTAGTACCATTTTTTATGAAATGTTGCTTCAATTTCAAATAAAAAATAATCAAGGAAGGATTCATTTTGCTGAATTTTATCTTGTGTCCACTGGCAAAGTTGAACTCTTTTAGTATAATCCTTATCATTTAGCTCTTGATGCCATTGTGCATGGTATAGGTGCATTTTTTTTTGGAATTCATATGCTATGACCACTGATCTTAAGATGATTTGACATCTCTTTAGTACTGGTATGCAGATTTTCAGTAACACTCAACAGTCCATATCATCTATTTTTTTCTGTTAAAACAATTTTTGTTCTTTCAAATTTCATAATTTACATTGCCGGTTCATTAAAACTGTTCCAATAAGCATTGAAATACTTCTGCTGTCAGTTGTCATCTGTCAGGGAAATGCTGATGATGAAATATTTTTGCCAGTAAAACATTTTTATAACTTTCTCTGAGCACGAAAGTCATATCAATCAATTCTAGAAAAAATAATTTTGATAATAACAAAAGACCGATCAAAACTCAGTCCACTTAGTCTAAAATGTCAGAATTTAGTTAATGTCAAAGTAACAGCCCAAATTGAGTGTTTTTTACTCAATTATGACAAAAATAGCAATATTTGCTGATTAGCTAGAAATAAAGTCAAATCTATTTTTATTGTATTTTTGGTTTATAAAATCAGGAATAACTAAAAAATAGCACATTTATCAGGTATAAGAAGTGTTTAATAAAAAATTAATTAACAATAAAAGTAGAGCTTTTTGCAATAATAAACTACGGAGTGTTCCATTTAAATAAAGCAAGAAAATAATTATTGCCAGTTATGACTCCCCCTGTATACAAGCATTGTATAATTTAATAAACCAGTAATTTTAGACACAAGTAGACTATATTAGACATTTTTTGAATGTAAACACATTATTCGATATCAAAGCTATAAGATGCTAGAGGGTGTTGATGTGACTACAAAATAAATACAAAAGTGCTCATATCTTTTAAATTACCCCATATAACATTTCAAAAATCTATATCATGAGACCAGTAAGACTGGGTGAAATTCAAAAATATAAAAATATACAAGATGTTTCATTTAAAATAAAGCATGTTTGGCGTACCCTGTGATTATCAGTGAGCCTGTATATCCAAAAATTATTCGAAATTATGTCTCTATATATTATGCTTCAATTTTTATCTTTGTAACATTTTATTTTGTTACATCTCTTACTATAACGGTGTCGGTGCAAGCAAGATAATAGGATATAATAACAAAATAATTAACAAAATATTATTCAAGTTAGCTACCAGACAAAGTTGATATTTACTCACGTGTATAGAGGACTGTATAAGTACGTTGATTAATGATTCCGGGGTCTAAGTGATTCTTCATTCGAGGCCGGTCGCCTTTATGGTCTCAAAGCAGCCAAATAAAATATTTAGGGGAACAAGAAAGTAGTAGGAGCTTGTGCACTGTAGACTGATGCTGAAAAAGGGCAGAGAGCAAGCAAAGACTATCACAAATGACAAATCTTTCCACCACCCGTTACTGTCACGATGCCAACCTAACAGGCAAGCAGTCCCCAAATGTTTTTTCAAATTCAAATACCTACATACAAGCTTGCATCAACAGGTCTAATTGGGACTTCGTCGCACTAATGCCGTATCCTGTGTGTAAACAGGTCTTTCATGTAATTGGTTCGTTAGATGTTTAGGTGTTTAGATTGACATTTCATTCCAGAACATTTGATTGCCTAGCAAACTGCCCCCGACCTTTTGAATAAAAATAATTTCATTCCGCTGGCAGTTCTGGTTATACCAAAAGTTGCTGTCAACTTCGTGATTTGAAATGGAACATCCTGTATACGTTTTAGTGAAGACTTTCATTAGACTTGCTCAAATTTATGTTTAATTAATTTTGAGCTTTTTTAAATAATAAAAAATGCACTGTGTTATCCAAAATGTGTTATATTCAATAATCACAAAGTTAAAGGAATGGTTTTTGCAGAGCAACTAGTTGAGCTCTTGAGCTTACTACAAATACTTACGATGGTATTTAACTTTATACAGGGTGCTTAAAATTAGATGTCGGTTGTCGTCAGCTTCAAGCTTTTATGAATGGAGTTTCTTAATTAGAGCACCTGTATATATTTTTACTATCATGTAGTGTTTTGTTCTCCTTCTATCGGTTTTATGCTTCTCCATATATATATATATATATATATATATATATATATATATATATATATATATATATATATATATACCCATCTTTATGAGTTTTTCCATCATAAATTGTTTTTCTCAAAATTAGCAAAACATGTGGATAATATGAATTTCTCTTTAAAGATGACTGTGAAAGTGACATTGGTAAAGAGTTACGGCTGCTCTAACAGAAATGTGTTTGATGTTTGTTAGGTGTACTGCCCCATTGCTGTTACTAGCAATAATTTGGATTAACTAATTTTACAATAAATATTATGCAGAGTGAAAGGCACAATTATAGAAATTCTGACATTTTAAATTTATTTCACATACATGAGTAATGTAATAAAGTAATAAGGTAGTTGACAAACTTGCGTAGTTTTTAATGAAGATGACCATTTGCCACCTTTTTTTAAAAAAAAAACTGAATTAAGATTTTTACAGTTTGGCACAGCACACAAAAAAGTGGTTAGTAAACCACCCAGTAAACACAAAAGGGATGCCCTCCTCAGAAAAAGCTATGTTGGGTTTATAATCGAATTACAGAGGGATTCTCCAGTATTGTTGTTTGCATATACCTATATCGACTGGCAAAGTGCCTACATCTTACCCTAGCACAGTATATGCTGTGACCATAGTATGTACCACAGGGCGAACAACGCTATTGAATCGTAATCTTACCGCCGTCAACAAAACAGAGGTACCGATGGTGACCTTCGGCATTTTTTTTTAAATGAGCGTGAATTAAGGCACCTGGACCCATATCCAAAGTCCCTTTGACTTTTTATGTTTATATATATATATATATATATATATATATATATATATATATATATATATATATATATATATATATGTGTTTGGCCGTATCCAAAGCGACAATTCAAAAAATTTACAAACATACCCCAATATACAAACATATTTTTAAAAGCGCTATATTTTTGAAAGTATTAGACTTGCTGGAATGATACTTTTCATGTAGCTAGCAATGGTGTAAATCAACCCCTGTTACAAATTTTAAGTAATTCGGTTTAAAAAAATTTGAGTTTTTTCCAAATTAAAAATAAAATCGGAAAGACATGAATTGAAACAACTTAAGTGGTTAAAATCTAATGGCTGACAAAGACAGAGTAGTCAGCTGCCATGCATAGATTGATACATGCTACAGACATAAATCATAATTCAATGATAATCAAACAGTACAAATAACACTATCGAATCTCTGCCAGTAAAATCCGGAAAAGCGATAAAATCGTTTGTCAATAACTACGACCTTAGAATGACAGATGACATTAAATTAAACATTTATTAATTGATTGTTTTTCAAGTGGGGGATTCAATAATATCTTTAAAATATACTGTATTTGTAGCTTGATGAAGGTCCCCAATTAAAGTTTTAGACTGAAAATATCATAGTATTTAGTGGAAAGATCAAAGTTCAAGGAAGGCAATAAAGACATTTTTGAGGAACTGTTTCTTTTACAAAGAAAGTATGACGTTTTTGCCAAACCATAATTTGACAATTTCAAGTCACGCGTCGCCTTGACTAGATATGCAATCCTAAATTTTAGGTCTTTTCTGCGTTTCTGGTACCTGTTCACCGAATTTGATCAAGGTCGCCTCATTATTTTTTAGCTATCGGTGTGTATATAGGCATATATATATATATATATATATATATATATATATATATATATATATATATATATATATATATATATATACATAAACATAGAAAAATCGAGTACTGAAATATAGTCACAAAATGATGCAGGAAAAATTAATTAATGGCATACAAAATCGTTATGATAAGAAATGGAAAAATGTTGTTAAAACTTGTTATTAAAGCAAGTTAGATACATTGCAGCTTTATTTTTATAGTTCGCAGAGTTGTAATAAGCAAATCATATTGTATATTTGTAGCCAAAATACCTATGGTGTTGTTAAAGTTTGATGATATTTAATTTTTGTTACAGATGTTCGTGAAAAATATTATAACAGCCATGTTATCTAGATTGAAAGGTTACAAAGTGAGGGATAATAAGATTCAGTATGGCTTTAATCAGCCAGTTCCTGATCCATTTATAAGGAATTACAGGAACGTCGTTGATGATACAAAAGTATCTAAAGTAGAAGTAGCAACTGATGATGATAGTTTTTTACCCAAATATAAACCTTCCTTGGAAAATGTAGAACAACAAGTGGCTTTTCAGTATTCGTGTGCGAAAAGTCACGTAAGTGAAAATGTGTTGACAGCAAAATTGTTGTATGATACCGTTAGAGAAAATCCAAATCTATTAGGATTTCATAGTATGTGTAATGTAAGTTTGTTAAAACTTGGTTTAAATTTAAGTGAATAAATACAATAACTTTTGTTTTGTTTTTGGACCTTTATTAGTAGTTAGCATTTTGCATATAATGTTTTCTTTTTACAACAATAAATAGCTTTATAAACCTTCGCATTTCTTCAGTTTCCTTCATCTTAAGGATAAGGGAAAGGGTTGTAAATTAGCAGATATCTCACATTTTTCATTATTGCACAAACGTCTCTCGTTTGAACAAGTAACTCCTCTAGCCTATACAAGCAACATGTATGTGTAGCTTTAAAATACTGGATATCAAATGCTATCACTAATAGTTTAATGATTACTGTAAGTTTTGGCAGTTGCTCAATTTTGTCACAAGGTACAACTTGTGGTTCTGGTTTGGCAGAATGTTGGTTTTACCTTAGGACACAAAAGCACATTTGAATATTTCAGCATATATTAAGTGAAAATATTTTGAAAAAAAAAACAATTCAATGAGCATTCATTTAAAATGTAGGTTCCCTGGAAATGTGAGTTTAAAGCAATGAAAACCTTGTTGGAGTTCGTATTGCCTTTGTTAGAATAATGTATACTCTGTGCTCCTTTTCTTTCTGTATAAATCATATAGGTAGCTATTATTATTACCTTAAAAGAAAAATAATAAGAAGTAATAATGTAATGCAGGTTAATTGACTCAATAAGTCAAGTAAATAGTGATGGGAAGAATCAGTCTTTTAAGTGAGTCGAGTCCCAAGATTCAACTCACTGAAATGAATCGACTCACTGAGTCGACTCCGAGTCCCGACTCACCTCGACTTATGATTTAATGATTTGTTTAAAGACTCGGAGTCGTCCATGACTGAATCGCATTGGGAGTCGACTCACCTCGTTCAAGATTTATGAGTCGTTCATAACTGAATCAGAATCAGAGTCGCAAGAATGCTATTGATGTATTGTGATTTGTAACTCTCAAATCTTGAACCACTTCGTGACCGTTAATTTTGTCATGTGTAGCGTAACGTAAAATGAGTCGCCAGTTTGAAAAGCCATTAATAAAGTAGCTTATTATGAATCAGTAAAATACAAAATAAGTCGACAGTATTCAGTTAGCTACTATTATTTGGTAATAAATTTTAAAATTAAAATATAAATTATAATACAAGGGTTACTGTTTTATAAATTTACAATAATTATCTTACTATAAATTTACATATATACATAATGGAACTAAATACTAAATAGTAAGCAGTCTTTCAGTGCTTTATATATGCAGAGTAAAGAAACATTTTCTAACAAAAATCGCGACTTTCTTGTGTTTTTCTAATAAAGTGGTACCTAGCTTATTATAAATCAAGTAGAATACAAAATAAGTCGACAGTATTCGGCTGGCTACAAATATTTGGTAATAAATTTTAAAATTAAAATCAATATAAGTTATAGGAAAAGGGTCACTGTTTTTTAAATTCACAATAATTGTGTTGCTATAAATTTACATATATACATAATGGAAATAAATAGTAAGTAATCTGTCAGTGGTTTATATATGCGGAGAGCAAAGGAACATTTTCTAACGAAAATTGCGACTTTGTTATTTTCCTAAGCGGATCTAACCAAAAAATAATAATATTACAGAAGCCCTTAAGAATATACACTATTATACCCAATGGATGAATAAGTTAAAATTTAAAAACCAGTTTTTTTTTCAGAAACAAAGATTTTGACAAAAATACATCATGTTGTAGCGAATTTTTGTAAAAAAAAGTTGTTAACGAGGATTGTGACTTTTGGAAATTAGAAAAATTTCTTCAAATGAGCGCGTACTAGGCCCTGTTCCCGTTAGACCTATATTTCCGAGGTTAGTTTCAAACTTTATATGTTCAGATAGCACAACGATAAAAAAATAATTAACTTAAAGCAACCCTTTTCTTGGGAAACTTTCGGTTCATGAGTCACTAAAAATAATACAAATAAATATATAAAAGTCTGGACGCGGAAAAAGCGTTATGGTAGTGAATTTTCATAGAAATGATCTCGCACATAATATTTTTTTCCTGTAACATAAAAATATGAATTTTAGCATATAGTTTCTTTTTAATATCGCTAACTTACGTACAAAATTTAGTTACCATAGCTTTTCTATTTTTTGAGATCAAATTTTTCTCCGAAATAAAACCCATAATTTTCCCGGAAAACCTAGTTTTATTTTCCTGGCGAGCGAACTTATCCAAGCCACTTACAAAAGGAAGGTACATGTCAAATTTTATCAATATCGGACCATTATTTTGTGAGTTATCGGTGTGATACACACAACACACACACACACACACACACACACAAATATATATATATATATATATATATATATATATATATATATATATATATATATATATATATATATATATATATATATATATATATATAGATATAGATATATATATATATATATATATATATATATATATATATATATATATATATATATATATATATATATATATATATATATATATATATATATATATATATATATATATATATATATATATATATATATATATATATATATATATATATATGTATATATATATATATATATATATATAAACATATAAAAATTGAAACTGACCTTTGATATGGGTTCTAGGGGTCCTAGTTCGAGCTCATTTGAAAAAAATGTTTCAAAATTTAAAAGTCAAGATCTCCCCATTAGTAAATTTTTTCTATGAAAATTCACTAAAAGGGAGTATGTGTGCCTATATTTTAAATTCTTAATATTCTATAGATTACTTAAATAAGGCAAGTGTAAGATATAATGAAATAAAACATTTTAAAAGAATACTGATATTAATAGGTAATCAAATAACATTGAAAATTAACTATAATCAGAATGCACAAAGGAGTCGTCTTACAGATTTCTCCTTTTATTTTATACAATGTTTTTAAGATACCTATGCGTGTTTTATGAAAATTATAATTTTTAATACTATTAAGTTACTTTAATGGTTAGTATGAATAAGAAATTATACTCAATAACTGATAATTATAATTAACGCATTGGCGTTTCTCAAGCACAAAGCATGCAGATGCAAGGCGCCAAGATGGCTTATTGCTTTATGGCATTGACCTTGACCATATCATCTCTCCTACTTTGTAAAAGTCACGTACAAGACCCTAATCGGAATCGACCCATTCTTGTTGCGAGGTGGCGATTCCCATTCTCAGTCTCAGACTCAAATCTCAGAGTCCGATTCCGATTCAATCATGAGATGAGTTGGTGAGTGGTGAATCAGTGAATCGGATTCAGTGAACAAGAGTCCTGAGAGTGAGAGTGAGTCTGTGACTCGGACTCGGAGTCGGGAGTCGTATCAGCAACTGAATCGATTCACTTGATTCACTGGTGGGAGTCGACTCAGTGAGTCGAATCAGTCAGTCAGTGCCCAACACTACAAGTAAAATGTTATGCACAATGTATTAAGAAAACAGTGTTATGTTTCTAGTTATTAAAGGGTTTAAAAACGTATTTGGTTAATTAATATAATAATCAAAAGCATCCACGGATATCCTCAATCAATTACAGGTTATGGGCTCAGATATAGAAGAAAATATTAATTAGATTAAAATGGATAATTAAAAGATAAAGTTTAGCGCAAGACGAATGCCATCTTTTCTACACGAATTAAGAAAGATGAATTCTACAGTTATTTATCCGTTATTGAGTTCAAATAATTTTAATAATTGGAAGTTCAGAGTGTCAGCCCTTTTAGAAGAAAAACAATTGAAGGTTGCATTGGTGAATAATATTGAAGACTTCACAGATGATAAGAAAAGAGAAGAGTTTCAAATTAAAAATGCTAAAGCCAAATCAGTTATTATTCAGTGTTTGACTGACAAGCACCTTGATATAGTTAAAGATGCAGAAACCGCAAAACAAATGATGAAATATCTCGAAGATGTATTTCAGAGAAAGAGTGTATTTACTAAGTTAACGTTGAAGAAGAAATTATTGACTCTAAAATGTACTAAAAATGACAAGTTAGAGGATCATTTTTTGAAGTTTGACTCCATTATAAGAGAAATTGAAAGCATAGGTTCAAAAATCGAAGAAAGTGACAAAGTATGTCATTTGTTGCTCTCCTTAAATGAGGATTATGATTCTGTCATCACAGCAATTGAGACATTGAACACAGAAGTTACAATGGATTTTGTTAAAGCAAGATTACTAGATGAAGAATTAAAAATGAAAAATAAATCTCAAGGCTCGACTAACTGTGGAAGTGAAGTTACATTCAAAGCCAGCCAGTATCAAAATCAAAGTCGATTATATGTGTGTTATAGGTGTGGTAAACAAGGCCACAAAATATCAGAATGTCGTCAAAGTGGGCCATTTAGAGGAACCACCTCTAGCTTTCGAAGTCGAGGAAGGTCTAACAGTCGTCGCCGAGGAAATGCTAACATAACCACAAACCTAAATACATTTCAGACAGAAAATGATATATCATTTTTAGCCCTAAATTGTCATGAATTATTAAATAACAAAAATCACTTCATCCTAGACTCTGGTGCCACGCAACATTTGGTAAATAGTGAGCTAGAAAAATGCATGACTAATATTGAAAACTTAGACAAAGAAGTGAAAATTGGTGTAGCAAATGGTGAAACAATTGTAGCAAAAAGACAAGGTGTTCTACATGGAATTTGTCAAGGAAGAACATTATCAATGACAGCTCTAATAGTTGAAGGAATGAAACATAACCTAATTTCAGTTGCGCAGCTAATAGACAAAGGTATGAAAATAACTTTTGATAAAGATGTAGGAAAAATTGTCAGCTTAACTGCAAGAGAGTCAGTAATTTGTTTATATTGAAAATTGATATTCAGGGGGAGTATTGTTATAAAACAGTAGAAGATTCTAATGTATGGCATAAGAGACTGGGTCATCTCAACAGATACAGTCTTAAATTGTTAAATTTACCATATTCTAAAGATAAGTGTGATGAATGTACCTACCCAAGGAAAAGCCAAAAGATTGCCTTTCTATCGTACAAAAAAAATGTTCTAAAAATATTGATGATCTAATTCACACAGATGTTGCAGGCCCCATGACACCAGTTACTCAAGAAGGTTATAAATACTTTCAAGTACTCATGGATGATTATTCTCATTTTACTGTGATAAAATTATTGAAAAATAAAAATGAAGCTGAACAGAGTGTAATAGATTTTGTCAAGTTAATTAAAACCCAGCATGGTTTAAAAACAAAGAAGATCCGATGTGATAACGGTGGTGAGTTTTCTTCAAATCATTTCAAAAGATATTGTACTGATAAAGGGATAGAATTGCAGTATACAATTCCATATACACCTCAGCAAAATGGTACTGCCGAAAGACTTAACAGAACATTAATGGATAAAGTACGTACAAAATTTGCAGAAACAAATTTACCAAGAGAATTATGGGGAGAAGCAGTTCTGTGCTCAGCATATGAGTTGAATCGATGTCCAACAGTCGCAAATAAAGGAGTGACACCTTCAACATTGTGGTATGGCAAGAATGATTTATCCAAATTACGTGTTTTTGGAAGTGAAGCATGGGTGGTAACTATTCCAAAGTCAAATAAAATGGACATGCGAGCTGAATGTGGACCAATGATTGGTTATTGCGGTGCAGGATATAGAGTATGGCTTCATGAGAAAAATCAAAAAATTTGTTCCAGAGATGTTACTTTTAATGAAAATAAAACTAAGTATTATGAAACTAAAACTGGCAACAATAAAAACCAAATTGAAAATGAAGATACAGACCATATTGAAAATGAAGATGCTAAAGGTTTATGTGAAGAAAATTCAGTAAGTTCACAAGATGAAGAACAAGAAATCAGTATACAAAAAATGGAAATTTGCAAAAATGATGAAGCTACACAAAACACATCAAGATTAGGAAGAATCATCCAACCCCCACAGTACCTGAATGAATATGAAGTTTATTCTGCATACTGTTTATTAATGTGTGAAGAAGATCCAAAAGACTTTGAAGAAGCAATAAATTCAAAAGATTGGTATGAAGCAATACAAAAGGAATTAACGTCTCATATAAAACAACAAACATGGTCAGAAGCTGAATTGCCAAAAAATAAAACTCCAATTGAGACAAAGTGGGTATTTAGAACCAAAGAAGATGGAACTAAAAAGGCAAGAATCGTTGCTAAAGGATTTCAGGTGAGTGACTATAATAAATTTGACCCATTATATGCTCCAGTGGCTAGAGTATCTACAATTAGAATACTTCTATCACATGCTACTTTGATGAATTGGCATATTAAGCAAATGGATATTCCAACTGCTTTTCTAAATGGAAAACTAGAAAATGATATTTACATTTATCCTCCAAAAGGACTTAAAAATACTTCGATGCTAAAATTAAACAGAGCCTTATATGGACTGAAAGAATCGCCAAAGTTATGGAATAACAGACTTAATGACTTTTTAAGGAACATAAATTTCGAAAGGTCACATTATGATTGCTGTTTATACTATAGCAAATCAGTATGGTTACTTGTATATGTTGATGACTTGTTGTTAATTGGGGAAGACAAGAAACTGGAAGAAGTAGCACTTGCATTAAAGCAGGAATTTGATGCAAAGGATTTAGGTGAAGTAAACAACTTTTTGGGTATGTCCATCAGCAGAACACAAAATGAGTTAGTCATAAAGCAAACAAAATTTATTGAAAAACTATTAAGTATATTTAATATGGAAAATTGCAATGGAACAAATATCCCAATGGTAACAGGATTTCAAATCGAATCGAATGAAGACATAATAGATGTACCCTATCGTTCATTGATTGGTAGTCTGATGTATTTGGCTACGACATCCAGACCTGATATAGCATATTCAGTTTCCTATTTAAGTAGAAACCTAGATAAACCCACTATGCAAACGTGGAAAGCCGGTAAGAAAATATTAAGGTATTTACAACAAGCGAAAGAACTGGGTCTAATCTATCAAAATGGAGAACTATCACTTGAAGCTTATTCAGATGCAGACTGGGCAACGGACAAGACCGACAGAAAAAGTGTAAGTGGATGTATAATCTTTTATGGTGGTAATCCAGTGAGTTTGTTTTTCAAAGAAACAAAACTGTGTCGCTCTTTCTACGGCTGAAGCTGAATATATTGCTGCAGCTGCAACAGCTCAAGACTTAGTGAATGAAAAAGGTGTAGTGAGTGATTTAGGGATTAACTGTGATGCAAAGCTTCTATGTGATAATACTAGTGCCATCTTAATGTCCAAGAGTTTTGAAAATTCAAAGCGTAGTAAACATATTGATATTAGAAATCATTTCTTAAAGGAACTTGTAGATAAGAAAATTATTTCCATTCAATATATTTGTTCAAAAGAAAACATTGCAGATATGCTTACCAAAGCTCTGAATAAAAATGTATTCTGTAAGCTAAGAGAAAAAGCAAATATTGCTCAGTGCGATTTTAACTATGATCGTTTAAATCGAGGGGGGAGTGTTAGAATAATGTATACTCTGTGCTCCTTTTCTTTCTGTATAAATCATATAGGTAGCTATTATTATTACCTTAAAAGAAAAATAATAAGAAGTAATAATGTAATGCAGGTTAATTGACTCAATAAGTCAAGTAAAATGTTATGCACAATGTATTAAGAAAACAGTGTTATGTTTCTAGTTATTAAAGGGTTTTAAAACGTATTTGGTTAATTAATATAATAATCAAAAGCATCCAGGATATCCTCAATCAATTACAGCCTTTACCACAGAACTTTGACTCATACTACTGATGTCATCAACAAAAGCAAATGAGTTCTTTGCTTTCTCAGAATCTTGGCAGTCACACCTTGTTCCTTTTTCTCCCAACAGAAGCGCTGCTGTGTAATAAACATATTTCATGCTCTTACTGGTGACTTACAGGTCCAGGTTTATCATCTTTCGAACTAGAGTGTATCCTACCTTCTCCCAAACTACTGCCAAGCTCAGGCAACTCCTCATCAAATAAGGATAATTATCCCACAACTCTCTTATTAGACTTCATTGATTGTTGTTGCCCTTACTTGGTGAAACTTGTCCATACTACATACAGACTTGGAGACTACTTTTCTGGCTTCACTGTTGGTTTTTGTAGGTGAAGGACGTATCCAGCGCGTGAGCTAACTGGAGCAAGTGGCCCTTCTAATTCTGGATGTTCTAGGATGTTCTTCAACGTTTCTGTGACTATAGCTTCGCTGCTTGACAGCCTTCTCAGACAGATCAAAATTGAATTAGTACTGTTGCGTTTTCTCCGGGTTCTGGATAAGTGAGACTTTTAATTTTAACAAAACAACTTTATTTACTCTCTAAATATGGATACAATAAAAGTTCTAGAATGTCTCTCTTATAAAACACTTAGTTTATCTGGCCTTACAATCACTAATTTGTACAAAAGTCACTAATACACTGAAACTACAGTCGCTACTCTATAACACTTCACACTAGTTACTGCTCCTTCGAGTCACTACAACATTCTCTAACTGAACTACCTGCGCTGGCTTACTCCCATCTTTATATAGCCGTCGCATCTTCCAGTTTGTTCTCGAGCGTTCTATTCCAGAATGTTCCAGGACCTTCTTTTTCTAGAAGGTTTTGTGAATACAGATCGGCCCCGTGTGTATACAGGGGGATGCATATTCAGGTTGATCCAAATGTGGTCATCACTCCTATGTTACACAAGAGGTGTTTCTCGTAATATAATATCTCTCTGCGTATACAGGGTGTAAGGGTTCTCTGCGCATACAGGGTGTGTATACAGGGTGTTCGGAATGTGCAGACCTCAGTTATCCGTTCCGACGGGGTACAAGTTGGTAACTCCGTTATTTCTGGTCCTAGAGGGTTGAGACTTCGCCTGAGGGGGGTCACCACAGGCACCCCCAGGGGGTGGGGAGGCGGTGTTGCCAGATTGTGCAAAAATTCCCAGATGTTGGGGGAAATTCTGAAGATGTGGCAACACCGCACATACGTCTATTGAAGTGCTTTGTAACACTGCCCCCCTCCTTAAGACTGTTCGTCCCGAACAGTATTTACCGGTCGCCAACTTGGGGGTTCGTTGCCCCGATGGGGACTCAACCTCTCTATGTGAACAACTTTGGGTTTAGTTCTGGGAGACAGCTGGATTCTGTAGACTAGGTCGTTAATTTTCTTAGTCACCAAGTATGGCCCTTCCCATGGTTTCTGAAGTTTGGGACTGAGGCCCTTTCTCCCTGTTGGTTGGTACAGCCACAGTGCATCACCTTCCTTGAATGTATGGGGTGTTGCTCTGCGATCCAAGCGCATCTTCATCCGGTCACTGCTTAAGAGGAGCCTATCTCTGACACATCTGTGTATAGTGCGCAGTTTTCCTTCTAGGTCGGCGACATACTCAGGTAACGTAGCTAGGTCCGCTATGTCCTCGTTCGGTGGTGGTCTCGTCATGTCGATTGGTAACCGCATCTCTCTGCCGGTCAACATCATGGATGGAGTGTAGCCGGTAGATTCATGCTGAGAGCTTCTGTAAGCTAGGAGGAACAGAGGTATCAGCTTGTCCCAGGTTCTCTGATTCTCGTCGACAAACATAGCAAGATACTGATTGATGGTCCTGTTATGCCGTTCTACTATGCCGTCTGATTGAGGGTGGAGTGGCGTTGTTCTCGTTTTCTTTATGCCTAGCAAGTCCATTAGGCTCTTCCAGACCTCTGATTCGAAATTCCGGCCCTGGTCGGTGTGAATCTCCAAGTGTACGCCATGCCGTGATATGACATTTTCCATCAGGGCTTCTGCTATGGTCGTTGCCTCTTGGTTGGGGATCGGCGCAACTTCAGGCCATTTCGAGAAGTAGTCCATCGCCACCATTATGTATCTGTTCCCAGACTCTGTGATGGGAAAAGGTCCTGCGATGTCTACGGCAACTATCTCCCACGGTGTACCTGAGATGTACTGCATCATTTTTCCTCTGGATCGGGTCTTTGGTCCTTTCTTTGAAGCACATTGGTCACACCTTTTGCACCATTCTTCCACGCTTCTTCGGCAGTTTATCCAATAGAAGCGGTCTCTGACTCTGGCGAGAGTCCTGTTGACCCCAAAGTGGCCTCCACTTCTACTATTGTGTAACTCTTGAAGAACACTGTCTATGCACTCACTTGGCACAACGGTCTGGTATATACAGTCTCTACCATCGGCAGTTTCCCATTTTCGAGTGATCATGTCATTCTTTAGACAAAATGAGTCCCATTGTAGCCAGTAGCCTTTAACCTCCACCCCAAACCGGGACACATCATGCCACTCAGGTCTTTTCCCTTTTTGTAGCCATTCTCTAATATTTTTCAAGTCTGGATCTGTCTTCTGTGCGTCTCTGATGTATTCAAGATTTACGTCTAGATCGGTATTATTCTCCTTTTCCGTCACCAGTTGTTTGATCTGATGAGTTACTTTATCGATCTCTTTGTTCTCTTGTCGCTCGCAAAATTTACATTCATGCACTGAACATGGTCTTCTTGACAGGCTGTCTGCATTGGCGTGACTTCTTCCTCTTCGATGTTCAATCTGGAAGTCGCAGCTCTGCAGTTTCTCTATCCATCGGGCTATCTGTCCTTCGGGATTTCTAAAGTTCAGAAGCCATTGCAGAGCAGAGTGATCCGACCTCACGCGGAATGTTCTTCCATACAGGAAGCTGTGGAAATGTTCGATGGATCTTACAACTGCCAGCAGTTCTTTCCGGGTTACACAGTAATTTCTTTCTGCTTTTCCGAACGTTTTGCTGAAGTAGCCTATCACAACTTCTTCTCCGGCTTGGAGCTGTGAGAGTACTGCCCCAATGCCATACTGGGAAGCATCGGTGTCCAGTATGAACTGTCCTTCGTCCTGAGGATAAGCCAGTACAGGAGCAGTGAGAAGACGATGTTTGAGTTCTCTAAAAGACTGTTGGCAATATGGTGACCAGATGAACTCGGCCTTATTTTCAGTTAGGCTATGTAGAGGTTTCGCAATGCTGCTGAAGTACTTCACAAAGCGTCGGTAGTAGCTGCAAAGTCCCAGAAAACTTCTGACCTCGTGTTTGTTCTTCGGCACAGGCCAGTCTCTTACTGCCTTTATTTTCTCTGGATCGGTTTCTATCCCTTTCTCAGAAACGACATGTCCAAGAAAACTCACTTTCTTCTGGAAGAGGACGCATTTCTTGGGATTGAGTTGCAGATTGGCACCTCTCAGCCTGGAGAAAACTTGTTTCAGATTCGACAGGTGTTCATCGAAAGTCCTTCCAATCACCATGACATCATCGAGATACACCAGGCATGTTTCCCATGTCAGTCCTCTCAGCACTAACTCCATTAGCCGCTCGAAGGTGGCAGGAGCATTACACAAGCCGAATGGCATGACCTTGAATTGGAACAACCCATTCCCGGTTGAAAAAGCAGTCTTCTCCTTATCGTCTTTATGGAGTTCTACTTGCCAGTAACCACTTTTCAAGTCTAATGTAGAGAACCACTTTGATCCGGCCAAAGTGTTCAAAGTGTCGTCGATCCGGGGCAGGGGATAACTGTCTTTCTTGGTGACATCATTCAGCTTCCTATAGTCCACGCAAAATCTCATAGTGCCGTCTTTCTTGGTGACCAAAACTATTGGGGACGACCAAGGACTATTAGACTCCTCGATCACACCATCTTCCAGCATTTCGTTAACCATCGCCTTGATTTCTGATTGCTTGGCAAAAGGCAGTCTTCTCGGCGACTGTCTAATTGGTCTTGCGTCGCCAGTATTAATTCTGTGTTGTACTAGACTCGTACGACCTGTGATCTTATCTTGAGCGAAAATATCGGCCTCCTCCAATACGAACTTCAGGGCCATCTCCATCTCCATATTGTTCAATTGGCCCCATGAATTCTTGAACCGCTCTACTATTTCTACTGGCAGTCTTCTGTCTAATGCAGTGGGTGTCACGTGTTTGGACAACGTCACTCGGTCAATGGGTTCGCAAGTGGCGATAACCTCACCTTTCTTCAATGTGACCCTGTTAGTTTGTACGTTAGCCACTCTTATGGGTATTGTCTTCTTCGGGTCTACTAAGCATCGTGCGACAAGGGCACCATCACGTCTAACTGGTAGGGGCTCCAATATGAGAGCAGACATACAATCAAGTTTCTTCTCTAGTCTGGCTCTGACAATCTTCTCACTGTTACCAGTAATCCGTGTATCTTCGTCGAAAATAAGTCTCACCCTGGAATTAGCTTCGCCTGCTGTTGGAGATAAATACAACTCTTCGTTACCGATTTTCAAGATCTTATTCTGGAAGTCTACTGATAGGACATCGAACTCTTCCATTAAATCCAGGCCCAGAATAAATTCGTCGACGATTTCTGCGACGACTGCCCTTACCTGTAGCTCAGTACTGCCCAGCCTAATGTAAACAGTGGCCTCCCCATGCACGGGTATCTTATCTCCTTTCGCTGTCTCCAACACAGGCTGTTTGTTGGTCGTGAGTGCCGACATATTTGGCAACATGTCGGGGCGTACAACGGATCTGGTGGCGCCAGTATCGATGGTGAAACTGCATTGTCTCCCGTCTATGCTACCAGGTATAACGAGGCTCTCGCGGTAGCGTCGGATAGTGGAGACCCTGACTTTGGGGCCTTGGGTCTCGCATGCCACGTGTCGCCCACCTACACTGGCGTCAGGTCGTTTTCCCTGATGGCGCTCCCTGTTGGTGTATTTTTGTCTTCTACGAGCCACCTGTTGGGTTTGTGAGCACTGTCTACTTATGTGCCCTTTCCTACCACACTTGTAGCATTCTATGTCTGACCAATCTGCTTTCATCCTACTTGCCCCAACCGGTACAGTGAGCTTGCTTATGGCTTCTTTTATCAACTTCATTTCTTGCCTTAGTTCCGCTGTCGTGTCTGCAAAATCCTCCATCTCCTTCACTTCGCGCAGCCTGTTGCGGCGAGGTTGAGATGCATTCTTCGCTGCTTCAAATTCCAAGCCATAAATTACGCAGTCTGTAAGCTTGTTGCATTTCATTGTCAAGTACCCCATCGATGAAGGTTTGGACGGTGATCTGGTTGACAAATTCTTCTGGGGCTTGGGGATATGCCAGTCACACAAGTTTCTCCACTTCGGCACTAAATTCTTGCAGAGTCTCATTTGGCTTCTGGGCCCTTGTCTTTAGTTGTGTCTGGTAGACCTGGCTCATGTACTTGTTACCATATCTCCAATCTAGGGCCTGTATCACTGTTAAGTAGTTTTGCTGTTTCGACTCCGGGATGTTCTGGAGGATTTCTAGGGCTTTACCTCGAAGCGAGAGAATTAGAGCAGTTGCTGCCTGTTGTTCGCTCCACCCATTGCTGAGAGCTGCCGCCTCAAACTGCCTCCTGTACATGGGCCACGATGTTTTTCCGTCAAAAGTCGGGGGCTTCAAGGTTCCATGATGCTGCTGCACGACTGGCATATCTTCTTCCGGACGATTTTTAACTGGGGACATTTCAGTAACTCCTCTTGGTTGAGTTCTATCACTCTGGCCCATCACCTGTTCTGTCAGTTCTCTATGTCTCATTTCTGTGCCTTTCATAATCATCTTCATTTGTTCTTTCAATCCTTCAACTTCTTCCCATCGTTTATTCAAATCCTCTGTTACATTATCTACTTTCCTGTCCACATTTTCTATTTGTTCGTTAATCTGTTCAATTTCTTCTTTTCCATCGACTCTCATATCATGGAACATACTTCGGATGTCTTCTTTGTCTTCAAGACGCCTCTGTTTCTCCTTTTGTCGTCTTCTCTCTTCTTCTTCGCGCCGCCTTCTTTCATCTTCTTGTCGCCGTTGTTCGTCTTCTTCTCGTTGCTTCTTGAGTTCTTCTTTATCTTCTTGTCGCCGTTTTTCGTCTTCTTCGCGTTGCTTCTTGAGGTTTTCTTTGTCTTCTTCGCGTTGTCTTTTCAGTAAGTCCATCAACTCTTTGATTTCAGCCATCTCGTCGTAGTCAGTCGATCTGGTGTTTACCATTTACAGCTAGCTTAATTGTTCACTTCTTTACTCACTTATCCCACACTTCTGACACCAAATTGTTGCGTTTTCTCCGGGTTCTGGATAAGTGAGACTTTTAATTTTAACAAAACAACTTTATTAACTCTTTAAATATGGATACAATAAAAGTTCTAGAATGTCTCTCTTACAAAACACTTAGTTTATCTGGCCTTACAATCACTAATTTGTACAAAAGTCACTAATACACTGAAACTACAGTCGCTACTCTATAACACTTCACACTAGTTACTGCTCCTTCGAGTCACTACAACATTCTCTAACTGAACTGCCTGCGCTGGCTTACTTCCATCTTTATATAGCCGTCGCATCTTCCAGTTTGTTCTCGAGCGTTCTATTCCAGAATGTTCCAGGACCTTATTTTGCTAGAAGGTTGTGTGAATACAGATCGGCCCCGTGTGTATACAGGGGGATGCATATACAGGTTGATCCAAATGTAGTCATCACTCCTATGTTACACAAGAGGTGTTTCTCGTAATATAAGATCTCTCTGCGTATACAGGGTGTAAGGGTTCTCTGCGCATACAGGGTGTGTATACAGGGTGTTCGGAATGTGCAGACCTCAGTTATCCGTTCCGACGGGGTACAAGTTGGTAACTCCGTTATTTCTGGTCCTAGAGGGTTGAGACTTCGCCTGAGGGGGGTCACCCCAGGCACACCCAGGGGGTGGGGAGGCGGTGTTGCCAGATTGTGCAAAAATTCCCAGATGTTGGGGAAATTCTGGAGATGTGGCAACACCGCACATACGTTTATTGAAGTGCTTTGTAACAGTACGAAATTATGACAACTACAAATAAAGATCTGTTGCTATGTTATGATATGATGTTTTGATCAAAAAATTTTTATCACATTGAAAATAAAATGAAACACAGATGACAGATGAGGCTTTCAAAATGGCTATGTGACGTATGTCAATATTTAACATAAAAATAGAACTAACCTATAATAACTATGATAACAGTTATAACAATAACGAAAAAATAACAGTATAAAAGCAGTCTCTATACATTGAAAATATCGACATACATCAACTTATTATCTTATTACAACTTTTTTGAAAGAATAGTTAAATTTATTTTCTCTGACTTATTTAATTAGAATGATTTCTGAGAAAAGAAGTTCGGGACGCGCCAAGTGCGTTTTCGTAGCGAATTTTTATTAAATGCTTTAAATTTCAATAAGTCAATTTGCCATTAACTTAAGATTCTGGCTAGGAAACCAGTTTTTATGGAACATTTTAAGTTTATTTTCGGACACTTTTTGTACATTTTCAAACAATAAAGTTATTTTGATGAAATTGCTTCTACTATAATACAAATTATACTGGTAACCAAATTTGGTACCTGTTTTTATTTAAAAAAGACATTTTTGCTATTAAAAATATTTTTATAAAAATTCACTTTCATAACGCACTTGCTGCGTCCTTACTTTTATGTATTTGCACTGCTTTTGCTCTGTCATCGTACATTTTTTACTAAATGTTTTTATTCTTATTATAATTATTAAGTAAGGTACACCGAGGTAAGTGGAACCCCAAAAATTGCAAGTTAATCCTCTAGAAACATCTTTTTTGAAGACTGCTGGTTATGACTACAGTAGATGGTATGTGTGACCATGATGTATAAGTTAATATAAGTAGGCAAGTCTTAATATGCAAAGAAAAGTTTCACTGGAGAGAAACTTAAGTAAAAGTCATTGGGTTCCACTTACCCCGAAATATGGTACAAGTGAAACCTACGTCTGAATTACTCATAAAACTGTTTGTAAATAGGAACGGGGTAAGTGTAAATAAAGGGAGGCATTTGAAATGTAATACGATTTAGCCGTTCAAAAAAATACTTAAGTTCTTAGCAAACATTGTACATATCTAGAGAAATAGAAAATGAAATCAGGGCTATCTGCCTCTTTGTCTGTGCATTTAGGCCGGTTAGTTCTGGCAAAATAAATTCAATTTGGCTTTTGAACGCTACCGAAATATCTAGCACTTGAGGGAAGTATAATTTGTTTTCAGATTTTACACTCTTTTGAAGACAGCTCACTTTAACCTCCTGATCAAAGCAATTTAAGGCTTTGGCCACGAAGTAAATATTCCCATCGCTCCCTACCATTGGGATTTTCATCAGGATAAAATAACTTTTCACCTGCCGCATTTCCACACACTAATATTGAAAAAAAATATTTTCCTGGCCCTGCAGTAACTCTATGGGCGGATTTTCCCTTCACTGACGATTTTGACTCGACTGGGATCGATGCGGAAACTTGTGTCGTCTATATTATATATACGTTTAGGTGGTACATCTGAAGTAGTTTCTTTGGATATGGACATATTTAGCAGTAATGCATGGGTCAACACTTATTTTTCAAACAATCTCAATAGCTTGGGATTTCTTCTGAGAAAGGTTATGACGACGTTTGAAATTGATGAAGTAATCATCTACTGGAGTTGAATTCCAGAATGAAGTCGTTATTTTTTTACGCACTCTCCCATGGATAAACTAATTTCTTTTTTGGATATGTCTAAACCCCATTTTTCTATAGTTTTGATGTGGGCTGCCATTTTGGTTTCAGTTTCAAGGGATATCACTGGAGGCCTTCCCAATGAAGTGCTTTTTACGGCTCTCAACCCTTTCACGCTTTTAAACAAGGTTATTTTTTGTATTTCATAATGTTTAGAAGCTCCGTACAGCGTCATCTGTTTGCTCCTTACAGCCTTTACTGCTTCATTTAATTTTTCTTTAGTATAGACTGGATGTACTTTTTTGTTAATATAATTACGAACCAGTTCACTCTAATGAAAGGAGAAGGAGTTAGGCAAGTTTTAAATCATTGAACGTATTTACTGAAGTAAATAAGCAAACACATCGCAAAACAAATAGTCAGAGTAAGTGAAGTGGAACCTAGTTTCCACTTGTGCCTTTCTTGAGGGGTCCACCCCCCGAAAGCATGGAGGGTTTACAGTTCTAAGAAAGGCTGAACGCAGCAAGTGCGTTATGGTAGCGAATTTCCGTTAAAATGTTTTTAAGGGCAAATACATCTTGTTTTTAAAAGAAGTACATTTGACTGCCAGTGTAACCTATATAGTTTCATTTCATTCATATTTCATTAAAATAGCTTTGTGTCTCAAAAGGTACAAAAATTTTCCGAAAATAAACTTAAAAGGTGCTAGAAAATACTGATCCGATTGTCCTGGCCAACAAACCTCTTCAAGATATTTACATACCTGCCAAGATATAATTATTCACAAACAACGTCACGACCAAAATAAAAAAAATGAAAATTTGCTAACATTTACAAAAATTCACAATTTTTTTGTACAGAAATTGCCTTTAGTCTTGTTACATTATTTACAAAAATTCGACAACTTATTTTTCACAATCACTTACCAAACATTTATTATTAATTACCAACATATCACAAAAATCTTACAAAAAATGATTTCTAGAAACACTAAAAACATTTCTGCGAAAACTTCATATACAGTCACTATTTGAGAGTGCCTGTATACGGTAGCTTGATTTTTTTCGAAGAGTAATACAAACAAAAAGCTCTCTGAATGCTTCTTTTCCATGGGGCTCCTCTATCTATTGGTAAAAACGCCTTATCGCAATTTGTAATATGTGTTTGTGATATGCGCCAAAAACGCGAAAAGTTGTAAAATAATTGACATAACTAAAAAACGATAAACGAAAGCAATTTTTTTCCTTACAAACATGCATTATAATTCGATGGAAAATGCAAAAATGCAATAAGGGATGTTCTATTAAAAAACACCCTATAATAATGGATATAATTTTTTCGTATATCTTGTGTTACGGCCTGCAATTTGTGCAACAACTTCTCTATTTTTTTTTGAAATTATTAATTATTTTATATTAAATATATCGGTGCAACCACTGGTTAGTTTCGTAGAGGTCCTCCCTAGGCAACCCAAAATACAAAATAACTTAACGGTAGGACGCTGATAATCTGGAAAAGAAAGGCAAGATAAGAGACGCCAGTGAAGAATTTATTAGGTATGGAATCGCCGTGAAATTAACATTGGTTTTCTTCGTATGGAATTTTTAGTGAGGACTTTATTGTATGGGCCGTTGTGGTAAAACCGCTAGTGAAAGTTAATTAGAAAAATGGATTGTCACTTGTGTTCTAAAAATGGCGAATTAAACAAGGAGGTTTGGTGGTGCAACTTCTAAAGGGCGCCTAGTATTAAAACTAGATTCCGGAGAGTAAATGTATAATCTACGCACTGGAAGTCATTCTCCCGTCAATAGAAAACTGTAAGTGTGTTCCATTTTACATTTTGCTGATTGAATTTACATTCTGGGCTGATTGGGAGCTGTATGGAGTTTATTCATCATAAGTGATTGCCTCTACTGACTTTCAAAGTAACAGCAGTTTGCATAAACTTAATTTGCACATTATTGTTGGCAGACTTATAACTTCCTTCTTTTTACAGTGTACATATCAGTTAAAATTTGCTAAAATATTCACGTTATCGTTGGTGTTTTTGTATGGTGTAAATTATAGATTGTAACCTGTAGAGAATTTTCATGTAAGATAATTTGCTTAAAACTAATTTGGCAATATTTTTAAAGGGCCAGAAATGTTCATGGACATTGCCTGTTGAATTTCTTATACCTATAGTAATACATAACTTCGTGGATATAGTAAAATTAAGTTGTTTAAAGCTAGTAAACCTTTTAAGCTTTCTTTAAATTAATTTGGAACAGATTAGTTCCTAGTGGATTTCTTTTGCAAGTAATTATTGATTTTCTTTTAATATTTATTGTACAAAATTTGTCGATGATTTAACACCCTTATTCCCAATGTAGGTGTGTGGGTACATTTTCCCTTGAGAAAATATATGGATTCAGGGGAGCAGTATTGAGCAATTTTTTTTCTTTTCTAGAGTAATAACCTGAATCTTTTGGTTAACATTTTTGTTGTTGTTGTTTTTAACTAGCTGGGTAAAGTGTGCGTGCATGGTTGCATTGGGTTACTATTATTTAGTTTTAATGTAAACATCCTTATAGTTGTCAGTGCACTCGGCGCAACGTCACATCGCAATAATTTCTCGCTATTGACGTAACACCGCATATTTGGTGCATACAAGTATATTACACTAACTACACGTTGATCCTATACTTGCGCAAGTTGCGGAATTCCCAACGTTCGGAGCATTTTCCTCACATGTTACAATTGAAGCGGCGGTTGCGGTGAAGTGTACAAATTTACAGGCCTCGTAAATCTCGAGACATTTTGATTGGTTGTATTCATCTTAGATAAGCCATTAACATTTGTAGTACAATCGTGTTCACCAATTTTATTTGAATTAAAATAACTTTACTGTATAAGTTGTTGAAAATGTATTAACCATTTTTATCCGTCGCATTTCGTAAAAGGTTTACGGATTGCTATACAATCTTTTGTAAAAGTTACACGCTGTTTTGAATACCTATATTTATATTCCACGCATTGATTCTTGCTAATTATGCTTGTTATATACCTGTCTTACTTTCTGTCTTTTAAAACATACTTATTGTAATCTTTGTCTCTCTTTTGTATAATATATAAATGTAAAGTTTCAAATTTTATGTGTGCGTATTATTCTCAACCTATTGTGTTAAGTTGTAATTTCGTTAGATATCTTGCTAACCTTTCACTGTCAAGGTTAGTTAGATAAGGTCTTCTCACTCTATTTTACTTGACTATCGCCAGTCATATTTTCATTCACTTCTTTCGACAGTGTGGCGCTAAGATCTCTGGGTTAATAAGGTTAAGAACCCTACCCAATGCTGAGCAGCCGGCATCTTTTGTGACGCCCCCCAGAGATTTTCTTTTCCTTAACCTACTTTCTAACGTCTGTTGTTATATTGTGTTGTATGAGCTAAAGGCGTAAAAAAATGGCGCCCAACGTGGGGCCTTGAGTAATTATCGCTTTCAGCAGAGTAGCTGTTATTTAGTTGGTTTAGATAACGTGAATTACAGTAGCTTGGGAAATTGAAATAGTTAAACCAACATTGTGGAATACAATGTGAAAAGTTTGGAAAATATAATTGGATGAAAAGTTTAGGTGTCTGGTAAACAAATATTATTGAGTACTGAATTTTGAGAAATTGTTTTGCATTGATGTTAATTGAGCTTTAACTTACTAAGATTTATTTTTTCTCTTATAATTGTTTAATCTTGCTTGGTCATTGAATGTTTGAGCATGGACGTCGAGAAGCTTGTTAGGGATGAACTTATTTATGAGTTGAGAGTTCGGGGTTATGATAATTTAGGTTCTGAGACGGTCAAATCTATGAGAAGACAACTGGCAGGTCTTTTGAGGACGGAGGATTTTGGCGATGTGACTGAGTATCCAGGTGATTTTCAGCCAGAAGCTTGTGAGGAAGTAGCTACGTGTACCGGAAAAGTTGAACATCTTGAAACATATATTCTGAGCTACGTTGGTTTAAATAGGTCAGGAGCAGGGTATATAGAATCTAAGTTAAAACATTTATACAGCAGATTACAGCGGATCCAGGTGGCGAAAACAGGTGAGGAGAAACCACTGCTAAACGCAATCTCGAATCTGGTTGCAAGACTTTCTAGGATTGAGGACCAGATAGACCAGGCGGATGAAACGGCGCGAGTGGACTTACAGACGAGACAGGGTACAGTCGCGTCAAGTAGTATTTCAACATCTGTGGTAGATCCTGCTGTTAGCTCGAGCATTGTCAGTTTGCACAAGTATCAGTATGACCCAAGGAAATGGGGAATTAAATTTAGCGGAGCAGATGGCTTGAGTGTTTCTGCCTTCCTGGAACAAATTGAAATCAAAAGAAGGTCCAGTAATATTTCTCAGGGCGAATTGTTGTCTTCCCTGTCTGAACTGTTGGAGGGTAATGCTTCGATTTGGTATGAGGTTGTTCGCGAGGAAGTGAGTTCTTGGTCTGCTTTTGAGAAACTTCTTAGGGAACAATTCCAGCCACATTTTTACGGGAGAGACCTTTGGCAAGAAATTTGGAATCGACATCAGGGTGAGCATGAACGTGTGGGTGTTTACTTCGCGTGTATGCTGAGTTTATTCAAAAGATTACCAGATTCACCAACGGAACAACAAATGGTTGAAGTGCTAGAACATAACATGCACCCCTATTTTATACACAATCTAGGATTAGCGACTTACTCTACTGTTACGGAGTTACAGGATTTGTGTAAGAGGTTGGAGCGCAATCGAGAGATGGCTCTGCAAAGTCACCCACCTCCGAAGAGAAATTCAGGCTTGCTGGAACCAGACTTGGCTTACCAGCCAACTGCTTCCTCAAGTAAGTCCTTCCCTAAGGTTGTGTCTTTAATATCACAAGATAAGGTTAACTGTTGGAATTGCCAACGATTAGGGCATATGTTCTCTCAATGTAAGGAAAGCCGAAGGACATTTTGTTTCAAGTGTGGTCGTCCAGGGGTGATCAAGACAAATTGCCCTAAATGTTCGGGAAACGACCAAAGCGGCGAGGCTACCGTACGTCGCAATTAGGTCCAAAGTCGGTAGATTTGACTTGGCCAGTCTGGCTAGACTTTGTTAGATCTTTCTGTAGAGGTGGGGATGTTGGTAGTGTGTTCGCAGATGTTCCTGGTGATCCTCGACCACATATCACAGTAGATATTTATGGTGTCAAATTTACTTGTTTATTAGATTCTGGTGCATCACAGTCGGTAGTTGGTAAGTCGGGATTGAAGAAGATACGTGAGATGAAAGCTGCGTATGTGGAACACAGTTCTGGTTGTGTTACTGTTGCGAATGGAGCGTCATGTCGCACTACTGGTAGCGTTAGTTTACCGATCCGGTTCCAAAATAAAGTCGAAATTGTTAAATGTTTGGTTGTGCCGGATATAGATGCGGGTATCATTTTGGGTATTGATTTTTGGAAACAGGCTAACTTGATTCCTTCGTTTCGGGGCAGTGATTGGGAGCCTGCTACTACTCGATGCTCAGTTGTAAATGCAGATGTTTTATCTAGTGAGCAGCGAGCTAAGTTAAGCCGGCTAATTTCGGACAATTTCGAGAAAATGGGTACCTCTTTGGGTTGTGCTAGAGGCGTTGAGCATGTTATCGATACAACTGACCAGTCACCTATTAAGCAGCGATATTATGCAATAAGTCCATATATGCAAAAAATTATGCACTCTGAGTTGGATAAGATGTTGGAGTTAGGGGTGGTAGAACCATCATCATCACCATGGTCGTCACCGGTAGTTCTTGTCAAAAAACCTGGAGGAGAGTACCGCTTTTGTGTGGATTATAGGCAGCTCAATAAAGTAACTAAAAGAGATGCTTATGCCATCCCATACATGTCAATGATTCTCGACAGGCTGAGAAATTCGAAATTTTTATCAGGTATCGATTTGAAGAGTGCCTACTGGCAAATTCCGCTTTCGGAAGATAGTAAGGAGAAGACGGCTTTTACGGTACCCGGGCGTGGACTCTTCCAGTTCCGCAGATTACCATTTGGATTGCACAATGCACCAGCAACGTGGCAGCGTTTTGCCGATGGTATTTTGGGGCATGATTTGGAACCTTTGTCTTTGTTTATCTCGACGACATAATTATTGCCACTGCTGATTTTGAGACCCATTTGGAGGTTCTTCAGAAAATTTTTGACAGACTGTTAGCTGCTGGTGTTACGGTGAATCAGGAGAAATGCGAGTTTGTTAAACCAGAACTAAAATACTTAGGGTACGTCGTTGATCAAATGGGTTTGAGAGTCGATCCTGATAAAGTTACAGCTGTGGTGAATTTTCCCACTCCAACTAAGGTGAAGGAAGTCAGAAGATTTTTGGGAATGGCAGCCTGGTATAGGCGTTTCGTGCCAAAATTTTCGGAGAGGATTGCCCCCTTGACTAGGCTTACTAAGAAGCACGTTAAATTCGTTTGGAATGAAAATACTGAGAAATCTTTCCTCGATATCAAACGATGTTTAGTTTCTGCCCCGATTCTCACTTGCCCGGATTTCACCCGTCCATTTATACTGCAGACTGACGCTAGCCAGAAAGCGTTGGGTGCCGTCCTAGTTCAGGAATTTGATGACGGAGAAAAGGTGATCGCTTATGCTAGCCGAACTCTTAACCAATGTGAAACGAAGTATTGTGCTACCGAGTTAGAGTGTCTAGCAGTACTTTGGGCAATCAAAAAATTTAGAGGCTATTTGGAGGGTGCGAAGTTCAAAGTTGTTACGGACCACGCGAGTCTCAAGTGGTTGGCAAATCTCAAGGAGGTCTCAGGTCGTTTAGGTCGTTGGGCTTTGCAGATGCAGTCCTATGACTTTCATATAGAGCACCGTAAGGGAAGATACCATCAAGTACCTGATGCGTTATCGCGTGCCGTTCCGGTAATCAGTGTTATAGAGGTAGGAAATAAGGATCATGATGATTGGTATCGGAGACAAAAGGAAAATATTTTATCTGCTCCCGATAAGTATCCCCTATGGAGGGTACGGGAGGGCAATCTGTTCAGGTTCGTAATTGGTAAATGTCCGCAATTTGATCCCAACTTTGAGTGGAAGTTGGTTGTACCAAAAGGACTACGGATGGCTGTGATGCAAGAAAATCACGATGATCCAACTGCAGGACATCAGGGTATTTTTAAAACCAAGTGTCGTATCAGTCAGTCTTACTATTGGCCTGGCATGTCATCCGACATCGCTAGATATGTCCGAACTTGTCAAACGTGTCAGGCCCAGAAATCTGAACAGCGTGCTCCAGGAGGTTTTATGGGGGGTCGGAAAATATCTAGACCGTGGCAGGTGGTTTGTACCGATATAATGGGTCCTCTTCCGATGAGTTCTAGACGTAATAGGTTCCTCCTAGTCGCTTCAGATGTCTTCACTAAGTATACGTTAATGTGGCCTCTGAAATCAGCGACGGCTTCAGCAGTCACGCGTCACATTGAAGAAGACGTATTTTTGGTTTATGGTGTCCCGGAAAGTCTGTTGGCTGATAACGGCCGACAGTATGTAAGTAAACAATTCAAGGACATGTTGTTAGGCTACGGAACTAAACTTGTACTGAATCCTCAGTATCATCCTCAGAGCAACCCTACTGAAAGAATTAATCGTGTCATTAAAACTATGATGAGGTCGTACATTGGCGAAAATCAACGTACCTGGGATGTCAACCTTCCCAAGATTGGGTTTGCGCTTCGTACATCTGTCCACGAAGTTACAGGCCATACTCCGGCTTATCTGAATTTTGGCCGAGAATTAAGGTTGTCCGGAAAATCGGTTCAAGGTAGTCATGACGTTGGTGATGCGCGGGTGATCGACGACCGGACGCAATTAGCCACTCATGTTAACCAGCTGGATCAGATTCATAGGCAGGTCGAGACGAGACTCGCAGATGCTTATAAGAGGAGTGCCCATAGATACAATCTACGTAGAAGATTTGTAGATTTCAATGAAGGCGATGTAGTCATGAAGCGAAATTTTGTTCTTTCGGATGCTGCGAACTACTTTTCTTATAAACTCGCACCAAAATTTGTAAAGTGCAGAGTGAGACTCAAGGTTTCCCCGAATGTCTACCGGCTTGAAGATTTCCAAACTGGAAAAATATTGGGTGACTACCATGTCTCTGATTTAAAGCCTTGCGAGCAGAGGTGCGATGCAGATTAGCTAAACTTCGGATTCCGTCCCACTTTATATGTTGGTATTTATGTAGGTATATAGGGTTGTTTTGGATTTATATAAGGTCATATAGATATTGGTTGACGGGCTGTAGATGCATGCCTCTTGAATGGTGTCGGGATTTTGTTGAGTGGCTGGGCGGAGCTGTTTTGTGTTATTATAGTTAAGGTATATTTGGGTGTAGGTAGTGAATTTGAGGTTAGGATTCTCTGACGGTGTTATCCATGAATAGATAGTGGAAATGATTTACGGTCTTGGCGACTGCGTATAATATAGAGATCTACTGGGAGACACAATTAGGAGAATCTTCAAGGTTTAGGTACAGGTTATATGAGGAGTTCAAGTTGTTATTCGACAATCCGTCGATACAGAGGGTTGAGCAACTTTGTATCTGGTTGATCTGGATCTACTTAAGCTGGAATGGTCGGCAGGACTCGAATGAGAAAATTTCGGTGAAATTCTCTGGAACTAAGGGGGGGATGTTACGGCCTGCAATTTGTGCAACAACTTCTCTATTTTTTTTTGAAATTATTAATTATTTTATATTAAATATATCGGTGCAACCACTGGTTAGTTTCGTAGAGGTCCTCCCTAGGCAACCCAAAATACAAAATAACTTAACGGTAGGACGCTGATAATCTGGAAAAGAAAGGCAAGATAAGAGACGCCAGTGAAGAATTTATTAGGTATGGAATCGCCGTGAAATTAACATTGGTTTTCTTCGTATGGAATTTTTAGTGAGGACTTTATTGTATGGGCCGTTGTGGTAAAACCGCTAGTGAAAGTTAATTAGAAAAATGGATTGTCACTTGTGTTCTAAAAATGGCGAATTAAACAAGGAGGTTTGGTGGTGCAACTTCTAAAGGGCGCCTAGTATTAAAACTAGATTCCGGAGAGTAAATGTATAATCTACGCACTGGAAGTCATTCTCCCGTCAATAGAAAACTGTAAGTGTGTTCCATTTTACATTTTGCTGATTGAATTTACATTCTGGGCTGATTGGGAGCTGTATGGAGTTTATTCATCATAAGTGATTGCCTCTACTGACTTTCAAAGTAACAGCAGTTTGCATAAACTTAATTTGCACATTATTGTTGGCAGACTTATAACTTCCTTCTTTTTACAGTGTACATATCAGTTAAAATTTGCTAAAATATTCACGTTATCGTTGGTGTTTTTGTATGGTGTAAATTATAGATTGTAACCTGTAGAGAATTTTCATGTAAGATAATTTGCTTAAAACTAATTTGGCAATATTTTTAAAGGGCCAGAAATGTTCATGGACATTGCCTGTTGAATTTCTTATACCTATAGTAATACATAACTTCGTGGATATAGTAAAATTAAGTTGTTTAAAGCTAGTAAACCTTTTAAGCTTTCTTTAAATTAATTTGGAACAGATTAGTTCCTAGTGGATTTCTTTTGCAAGTAATTATTGATTTTCTTTTAATATTTATTGTACAAAATTTGTCGATGATTTAACACCCTTATTCCCAATGTAGGTGTGTGGGTACATTTTCCCTTGAGAAAATATATGGATTCAGGGGAGCAGTATTGAGCAATTTTTTTTCTTTTCTAGAGTAATAACCTGAATCTTTTGGTTAACATTTTTGTTGTTGTTGTTTTTAACTAGCTGGGTAAAGTGTGCGTGCATGGTTGCATTGGGTTACTATTATTTAGTTTTAATGTAAACATCCTTATAGTTGTCAGTGCACTCGGCGCAACGTCACATCGCAATAATTTCTCGCTATTGACGTAACACCGCATATTTGGTGCATACAAGTATATTACACTAACTACACGTTGATCCTATACTTGCGCAAGTTGCGGAATTCCCAACGTTCGGAGCATTTTCCTCACATGTTACAATTGAAGCGGCGGTTGCGGTGAAGTGTACAAATTTACAGGCCTCGTAAATCTCGAGACATTTTGATTGGTTGTATTCATCTTAGATAAGCCATTAACATTTGTAGTACAATCGTGTTCACCAATTTTATTTGAATTAAAATAACTTTACTGTATAAGTTGTTGAAAATGTATTAACCATTTTTATCCGTCGCATTTCGTAAAAGGTTTACGGATTGCTATACAATCTTTTGTAAAAGTTACACGCTGTTTTGAATACCTATATTTATATTCCACGCATTGATTCTTGCTAATTATGCTTGTTATATACCTGTCTTACTTTCTGTCTTTTAAAACATACTTATTGTAATCTTTGTCTCTCTTTTGTATAATATATAAATGTAAAGTTTCAAATTTTATGTGTGCGTATTATTCTCAACCTATTGTGTTAAGTTGTAATTTCGTTAGATATCTTGCTAACCTTTCACTGTCAAGGTTAGTTAGATAAGGTCTTCTCACTCTATTTTACTTGACTATCGCCAGTCATATTTTCATTCACTTCTTTCGACAGTGTGGCGCTAAGATCTCTGGGTTAATAAGGTTAAGAACCCTACCCAATGCTGAGCAGCCGGCATCTTTTGTGACGCCCCCCAGAGATTTTCTTTTCCTTAACCTACTTTCTAACGTCTGTTGTTATATTGTGTTGTATGAGCTAAAGGCGTAACACTTGTATATTAAGGGATATATTTAGCTTTACCTTAGAAACGTGTCACCCTGTATATGTGAAAACAGACAAAAACTGAAACTGACCCTGTATATGGGTTTTAGGGGTTCTAGTTCGCGCTCATTTGAAGAAATCTTTTTAAAATTCATAAGTTGCAGTCTTCTAAATTACGAATTTTTTTCTACGAAAATTTGCTAAATTATAGAGTATTAAACCGTAAACTCTATAGCTGAAACTACTAACAATGCATCAGAAAGAGGGTCTATTTGAAATTGATTTTCCAAAAACATTTTAGTAAAATGATCAAGGACCATGGTGGTTGAAGCGGAAACTTAAGGCTTTTAAAACACAATATTATGATATTTCTTCTACATAATCCGTATCTGTTTCAGATTATTTGTGTGAAAATTGTAAATTTTGACGTTTCAAATCGCGACTTTGACGTTTCGAGAAGAAAAACTATAAAATTTTCAAAATATTTTTTCTCCTACTTCTTTTGTATGCAATATTCAATTGTTTTAAATATTTTGTTCTTGTGCTTTTCTCTGATCACCGCAGTGACACCCATTTTTCTTTTCTTCAAATGCCTATGACCTTTTTTTCTTTTAACTTAGAGTTCTAGATTTTGGTACATAGGGTAAGTTTGATAGTAGAAACGTATACGGCAAATTTGGTTGTCATAGCTCTGTTATTTTTGGAAATATAAACAATTTTCCAACGGAAACCCAAAATTTTCCCAGAAAAGCTGGTTTAATTAGCTTGGATAACGAACTTATCCAAGCCACTTACAAAAGGAAGGTACGTACCAAACTTTATCAAAATCGACCTATTATTTTTTGAGTTATCGGTATGATATATATATATATATATATATATATATATATATATATATATATATATATATATATATATATATATCTATAGTTATATTTGGGGTCAAGTGGAAGAGCAGAGTACACATGTATGTGTTGCACTGAACTTCGCCCTGGTACTACAACAAAGGTTCTATTTTTTTTTGTGAATTTTGTATTATTATTTCTTTTGGTTGTAGTACAAATAAAGACTTATATATATATATATATATATATATATATATATATATATATATATATATATATATATATATATATATATATATATATATATATATATATATATATATATATATATATAGTAAGTTTTCGTGACGGTTTTTTTCGTGTTTGTATTTTCATAGTTATAGTAAAACTCACGTTAGATCCTTGAGAATGGAATAAACTTTTCCGAAAGCTCGGCTTTTAATAAAGAGTTTTATTTTGCAACTGACGGCTTTCCAACAATTTTTTAAGTATATATATATATATATATATATATATATATATATATATATATATATATATATATATATATATATAATTAGTGATTTTTCGCTAAAAACGTTATTTTCCACTTATAAACAATATTATCTTATATAGCTTAAGTACTTATACCTCCAGAAAAGATAAGATGATTCTTTTATTACAAATTCAAGCAGAGAATTGCTAAACACATGAAGCAACCAGTGTAGTAACGGGAATCTTAACTATTTTCTCATTCCTTGCGTGTGTTTAGGTCATTCTCTCATAGATGGCGCTCATAACACTATTTACTATTTAAAGTTATTTTATTCTCGTGGGTTCCACTTTTTCTTTAACCCCATATTTCCGCTGGCTCCGGTATATATATATATATATATATATATATATATATATATATATATATATATATATATATATATATATATATATATATATATATATATATACAGTGTGAAACACACTTATGGAGTAAAATTCATTATTCAGCAAAAATAGTTTTTTTGGAAAACGCTGAGACACGTGCAGTTTAATTTGTCGAACATTATCTTATTATCATAGTTAAAAAAATTAAACTCCCACCATTTTACCCCCACCATTTTATCCATTAAAAAAATAGCAACCCTACATTTTTTCATCACAATTCGATGGATCACTATTTTCTGAATGCGGAGATACCCCATATGTATGGTCTAATATTACAGTTTTCAATACAGGGTGGAAATTTAATACCGGAATATTAAAACTAAACAGTTTACCCTGAAATTCAAATTTCGAAAATAAACTTAAAAAAAAACGTCCCTTTCTTTTAAGAAGTGTTCAAAATGTTCTCCATTCGCTTGCACACAATGAAATAATCTGCTCTGGAATTCTCCCCTAACTCTGTTCAATACGTCAGTCGTTACGTTCCTAATTTCTGTTGTTATTTTCATTTTCAAATCATCTAAATCAGCAGGTTGCGTTTTACACCTTTAAGGTATCCCCATGAAAAGAAATCAAGAGGTATAAGATTTGGTGACCTAGCGGGCCAGTCTACGAAACCTCTTCGTCCAATCGATCTTTATGGAAAGACTGCATGTAAATACTCCCGTACTTGAAGAGGAAAGTGGGGCGGTGCGCCGTCTTGTTGAAACCATATACTTTCATGGGCAATATTAGGTTCCATTACATTTTGATACAATTCTGCTATCATTGGGACAACCTGTTCTCTTGTAATTTCTAAATATCTTGGATCGTTTAGATTTTCTATAAAAACAGGTTCAACTACGTGATCACCGATAATACCAGCCCAAACGTTCAACTTCTGAGGACGCTGAGTGTGTGTTTGTCGCATCCAGTGGGGGTTTTCGGGAGCCCAGTATCTGCAATTTTTCCTGTTTACATCGCCATTCAAAAGAAATGTTGCTTCATTGGAAAACAGAACGCCAGCAGAAGAAATAACATTTCTATGTAACATGTCCAGCAGTTGTTTCCAAAATTGCAGTCTTCTATCAGAATCACCGTCAATCAACTCTTGAATATGTTGTAGTTTATAGGGATGCATTTTTTCGTTTTTGAGACACCTTAAAACTATTGATCGACCAACATCATGTTCACGTGCAACTTGCTGGGTAAAAGTTGTTGGTTCTTCTTGAAAAGCTAATAAAATATTGAGTTTTACATCTTCTTCAACAAACTTGGGTCTTCTAGGCAGTGGTTTAACGTGTCCATAATCACGAAACTGTGAATGTATCTTAGACACAGTTCCCAGGGTTAGTGGGAGCAAATCTGGATGTTTTTCATTAAATAGGTTAACAACTTGTGCCTGTGTTCTACACATATCACCAATCATCATTAATATTTCTGTTCGCAGAGTTTCAGTTAAGTATCGCATTATTAGACCAAAAATTAATTGCAATTATCAGAACAAAATTACGACTAACTTATTAGGAGACCGTGCATTCAACACAATACACCTGTTAAATTTCACCTTTCACACTGCAAAAATTGGTAGTTAATAAGAAACGAATAATGATACCAAGTACGTTTTAGATAAAATAAGACTATAAGAAATTTAAGAGTCAGTGAAGAATTCCAGAGCAGATTATTTCGTTGTGTGCAAGTGAACGTTCTGAACATTTATTATAAGAAAGGTGCGTTTTTATTATGTTTATTTTCGAAATTTGAATTTCACGGTAAACTGTTTACTTTTAATATTCCGGTATTAAATTTCCACCCTGTATTGAAAACTGTAATATTAGACCATACATATGGGATATCTCCGCATTCGGAAAAATGTGATCCATCGAATTGTGATGAAAAAATGTAGAGTTGCTATTAAAAAAAGGATAAAGTGGTGTGGGTAAATAATGGTGGGAGTTTAATTTGTTTAACTATGATTATAAGATAATGTTCGACAAATTACACTTCAAGTGTCTCAGCGTTTTCCACAAAAACTATTTTTTGCTGAATAATGAATTTTATTCCATAAGTGTGTTTCCACTATATATATATATATATATATATATATATATATATATATATATATATATATATATATATATATATATATATATATATATATATATATATATATATATATATATATATATATATATATATATATATATATATATATATATATATATATATATATATATATATACAGTGTGGAACAGCCAAATGGAATAAATTCGATAACGGATAAATGAGGGCGTGTTGGGAAAAACGCTTGGACACGTCGATTTGTATTTTTAACTGCGCATCTTTTTCAAGAAAAAAAAATTATATAGGGTGCGTCATGTGACAGTGGCCAATACCAACTTTCTTATTTTAAATACAAGCCCCTGTATATTATTAATTTTTTGGATTCTTCAGAAAATTCTAGACATAATTCATGTACAATGTTCTATACCTATCTTCAACTGTTTCGGAAATATTAAGTATTTTCAGATTTATTACAAAAATTAACATTAAAAATAGAAAATTATTTTATTTCACAAATTCGCTACATTGCATTCAATACTTATTTCCCATTCAGCTCTTGATAATGAGAAAGTAAACAAAAACCATTCCTGCGTTTCTTTTTACTGATATGAAATGAAACAAAAACAGTTTTCTTTCTGTTCGTATAAAACTCGTAGCCTTAGCAACTTGTTGTCTGCCTGCATGACAGTAGTGATAAGTGTCAGTGCTATTGTCGTTTGAATTTCGTTAACTGTACGTAATAATATCAGAAAAATGGTTCATTTAACAGAAATGCACAAAATAACCATTCTACAAATGATTGGTTATGGAGATAACACACGGACACAGATGGAAGTGTCTCGCTTATTTCACGAAAAATTTCCAAATTTGCCGCCTGTATCCCAAGGAACAATTAGCAAAATAGAAAAGCTGTTTCGCGAGCTTGGTCATGTGAGACAGATAAAAAAAGTAGCTGCCAATGCAGTAAGTGATGATACGAAATTGGATATTACGCTTGAGTTTGAAGAAAACCCACATACTTCTGGTCGACAAGCAGCCCAACTATTCAACGTTAGCCACACAGCAATTTTTCGAACATTAAAGGAAAGTAAAATGCATCCCTATAAAATGATACCAACTCAGGAGCTCATGGAGGACGATTTCGATAGGAGAACGTATTTTTGTGAACAAATGATGGCAATGTTAGATAACAATGTGATCCAATTAGAAGATGTTTTGTTTTCTGATGAGAGCACATTTACACTTCACGGTCATGTTAATCGTCAAAATTGCCGCTATTGGTCTAATGAGAATCCTCATTGGATGAGAGAGGAACATACGCAATATCCTGAAAAAGTTAATGTTTGGGCAGGAATTGTTGGAAATCATATCGTAGGTCCCTTTTTCATTGATGGCAACTTGAATGGGGATAAATATTTAGAACTGCTCCAAAATAATGTCGTGCCAACTTTGACAAACTTATATCCAGATCCAGCAAACCCACAAGTTCCTGCCAATAAAATATGGTTTCAGCAAGATGGAGCACCGCCCCATTACCAAATCAATGTCCGGCAGTACCTGAACCAAATTTTTCCAAATCGGTGGATAGGGAGGCGCGGATCGATAGAATGGCCAGCACGATCTCCTGATCTGTCGCTATTAGACTACTTTTTGTGGGGATATGTCAAAAGTATTGTATACAAAACTAAGCCCCTCAACTTAGATGACTTAAAAAGACGAATCACGCTTGCGATTAGATCAGTCACGCCTGAGATGTTGAGTAATGTTAGAAGACATTTCTATACCGGATTAGCATGTTGCCAAGATGTTCGTGGCGAGCATTTTAAACATTTACTACATTGACATTAATTTTTTTTTGTTTTTTTAAATTATTAAGAAATAATCAGTATTTCTTATTAGAATTTGTGAAATAAAATAATTTTCTATTTTTAATGTTAATTTTTGTAATAAATCTGAAAATACTTAATATTTCCGAAACAGTTGAAGATAGGTATAGGACATTGTACATGAATTATGTCTAGAATTTTCTGAAGAATCCAAAAAATTAATAATATACAGGGGCTTGTATTTAAAATAAGAAAGTTGGTATTGGCCACTGTCACATGACGCACCCTATATAATTTTTTTTTCTTGAAAAAGATGCGCAGTTAAAAATACAAATCGACGTGTCCAAGCGTTTTTCCCAACACGTCCGCATTTATCCGTTATCGAATTTATTCCATTTGGCTGTTCCACACTGTATATATATATATATATATATATTAGTCATTATTTGTAATCTACGGAATGTCACACGTTTTGAATGATATTTCACATTCAACTGATACAAAATTCAAAGGCTTTGAAGTGAATTGTTTATAAAATTCAGATATTTGAATTTAACATAAATAGGTTTATTAAAAAACTTATGAAAATTCCTATTATAACGCACTTGCTGCGCCTTGATTTTTTACAACTTTGCTATGTCGTTTTAAAATGTTAATTTGCTGTTAACATTTGTTAGTATAAAAAAGTGTAGTATTTGACTATAGTAACCGTCCACTACAGTAACCTTGCATTTGTAGCAACTTCGGGGAAGATTTGTTATTAAACTAGCAGGAGGTTTTCTGCAAGTTATTTATAAAACTTAAACTTTATTTGAAAAGGATTCTGCAAGCTTGATGCAATGTTACCTTGCTCAGTGGTAACTGCAATTGACTAATTCGCAACTCCAAATAATATTGTATTTCGTCAATAGATGGCGCCGCGACTCCATATTAGCGACATTCGTAAAATTTGGCCATTCAAACCAGTATATTTTATATACATTACGTGTCCTTTATTCTGACACAGATTAATATCCCCATTCATCGTCTAAATACACGGAGACTCCAATTAGTCATATAGATCTCATCTCGCAGACTCGTTCACCTGATTATCGCCAAAGTCGTTAGTATATGCAATAAAGCAGCTTGTTTAAATTATCTAAATTAACTTTTTATCATTAAAAGCAAAACAACATGTCATATAAACATTTATTTAAATACCTACTATTAAAACAACATAGGTGTATTTTATTTACAAGAAAAATGTCTAAGTTTACTGGTTACCAAGCGTAGTTAGCACCCATTCCACTAAATGAAACATGAGCAACAACTTCAGCTGGTGCCACCACAACATGTTCAGCAAGAGCCACTGCAACAGCTGGGCTAGTATGAATAAATGTTGGAGCGTGATGAATAAAAGCTGGTGAAGCTTCAGCAACAAGTGGTGCTGAGTGGGCAATTACTGGGACAGTGTGAGCAATCACTGGAGCTGTATGGGCAACAACTGGTGCATGTATCAGTGATAAAGCATCATTGGTGATTCTCATGTCGTATTTTCTTACACTGGAAAAAGCACTGTCTACTGCTTTACTATAATGAGACACAGTTTGAGTTCCGCCCAATCCTCTGATTACTGTTTGCTGATGGCTACCTACTGCTGGGTCGTGAATTGTTAAGGCAGCTGGTTGAGCTAGAGTCAGTGGCGTTACCGCTACAGCGGATTTTGTAACTATTGGAGCAGCTTGTGCTATTAATGGTGTTTCCTGAACAGACTGTGTGGATTGTGAATGGTATGATGTACTGACTGCAGTAGCTGGAGAGTACTGAGCCACGATTGGGGTCTGCTGTAAAATTGCTCCTGCCTGCGCCCAGGCAAACAGTGTCACTGATAATATTATGACCTGTAAAAAATAAAAGGAAAGTAAATTTTTATAAACTGCGAGGTGAGGATTAGAATAAACTCTTTCTAGATAGAAAATAAATGAGCTGCCATGACAATAGTTTCCTATCAATTTGCTGCCAAGTTGTGTGCAAATCAAGTTATTTTTGTAATTTTTGTGAAGCTGTAAATGTGCAAAAATGAGTGTTTTATAACTGGAGCGAAGAAGCATAATAAAATTATTGAGTAAAAATGGGAATCATCCAAAAATTATGCACGAGCGTATGATGCCCATCATATTTGTAAATGAAATTATATTCAAAGCAGTTTAAATGGGACAAAATTTCGTTCGAGATGATACTAAAAGTGGATGACCTGTTGAGGCAATGACGGAAGACCACTAAAAGGAATGCTGTTGGAAAATTGGTTGGCTGTAAGCTCGTGATCAATAACTTCGGTTAGTATTCCACTGGAATTCCCCAACAAAACAAAAGTCAACGCAATGATTGCACAAATGATCTTCATCGTCCAAAAAAGCAACAACGGAAGCATCTGCGGGGAAGGTAATGGCGATAACATTCCGGGATAATGCAGGCATCCTTTAAATTAAGTACATGCAGAATGCATCACGAACCACTGCAGATATCTACAAACAATAATTAATCATTTAAAAGTTGCTTTACGCCAAAAGAGTTTCTATTATTTTACCGAAAAACTGTATTACTGAACAACGTTCTCCGAGTTTATACGTCTCAAAAGGTTCAGGATGTAATCAACAATTGCGGATTTGTAGGATAACGAAACCCACCGTCACAGCTCTGACCTAGCTTCATAGGACAATTCCCTCTTTTCTAACCTGAAGAAACTACTGTGCGGACGTAGATTTTATTGAGATAAAGAACTAAAAGAGGTCATTTTCGACTGTTTAAGGATTCACCGAAATCAATTTTTTGAAGGGTATCGCGTTATTGGAGAAGCGTTGGATAAACAGTTTAACTATTAAAGATAATGCCATAAAGAATTCTGTTTTGTTTTGCCATTGAATCCTTTCTTTCCTGGGAGGTAGATTTTATTTTCATCTTCCCTCGTATAAGTACTAATAACTACATAAATATAAATATATATGTGTCTATAAGAATTTAGTACAAAGCCTTACCATAAATAACTGAGGCAGAAACATGTCGATTTAAGTAAACCTACTCACTAAAAACAGATCTACAGATTTCTTCTCTGGCTTTACAATTGCTTGTTTTCTTTCTGTTACTGGTTTCGTCCATTTTACAGCATCGTCAGACTGGAGAAAATTTGATTTATTTATACGCATTCAGGACAAGTTTGTTGCTACGTTAGGTATTATGAAAAAAAATAATAGGAAAAATTATAGTTGACGTCTATGTAATGTATGTAAATAGTTAACCTCAAAATAAAATTAATGTATAATAATAATAACCATAAAAACAATTATAATAATAAAATATCAGATTAACAATAACAGCAATAGAAGCAGGTTCGATATAACGCAGTTTCGACATACATCAGCTTATTACAACTGTTTTTAATATAGCTAGAGCTATTTTGTTTGATGTATCTATTTAATTACAAAGACTACTTTCCAAGAAAGGGGAATCGATCGAACCTATTTGTTCATTAAAAACAAGTCGTGTATTTTTTCTTGTTTCCAAACCTCCAAAAAGTCAAATCTGCGCTTGCCATTGCATAAAATAATTTTTAATCAGGAGTAACAATTCATGTAGCCAATTTGTAGATAATCAAAAAATCTTAAATTTTTTGAACGTTTTTAACATCCTCTATCTCAAAACCTAAAACTTCAACGACGCATGTCTATAGTCTATAGGAAAGTATCGGTCTATTTTTGTTATTACTATAAATTTGTAACACGTATACATTAACGCCTTGTATAGCTCCCGTGACAGTCCGTTTGTTACAGGCGTAATTAATTATTAAGATTCCATGGAGAATACAAGAGTCCCAGACTTGTTACGTTGAGACCTGAGGGTCTGATTATGTGCCAGCCTTACAATCTGCCTGAGTAGCTTTGATTGACAACATGATAATTGCAAAAAACATTTAGGTTTGATATACACTATATAGAATTAGAAGGAATTATTATTAATGTAGGTTACACTTTGTCGACGTTTAATAAACAATAACTGACAGTCTCGATTTGATTTAAATTCGGATCTATTATGTGTTATTGGCGAATTTTTATTTAAAAAAATTCGCTGTTAGAGAGGTATCGATGGTGAGACTATGTACACATTTTTTCCAATGAGCGCGAATTTGGGCCCCTAGAACCCGAAACCAAGGTCCGTTTGAATTTTTATATGCTTATACTCATACAGCACAAGATACTCTCAGGATGTTCCCACAATGTGAGAACATTCTTTTTTCAGAATATTTGTTTCAGAATGTTCTAATAACATTTATGAAATTTCAAACTTCAATCTTGAATATTCTGAGTACATTCATTCAATCACACCCTAAGAAAATTCTTCATAAATATACTGAGAATATTTAAATAGATTATTATACAGAATATTCGCTCAGAATGTGCTTGAGATGTCCTTATAATATTATATAACTTTAAAATTTAGTGAAAAAGATAGATGATGATTACAGTATAGTAGTGAGAATTATAATTGTAACTATTTTGCATGTTTGATTCTGTTACCTGTCATGGTAAACACATCCGAAATTGTATATTTAGGTAATCCATTTTTTAGGCATAGAGCGCATGTCCATGCCGCCGAGAAGGGAGATGGGAAGATGGACGCTAGACGTAAATAAAAAGTAATGCCAAAATGAATGGTCTGTGGTCAACGTGGTATAAGGTCATATTCTAACATAATTAATTAAAAATAATAAGGTGACGTTAACACGAAGAACTGTGCAATTGCAAACAACATAGATCCAGAGTACAGAAGCAACTAAAACATGGTGTGAGGTTATCAAGAACTAAGACCCACCTAGTAAAGAAACAAGTTTTAAAGCATCTCCTGTAGTTCACACTCATGATGGGTTCGTCAATTTTGCTTGAGACTTGATTATTTTACTAATTAGGTACACCTACATTGTATAATATATAATTAAAAAATTGTGTTATGTTCAATAGTACCTAAGTCGTGCAATATAAACCACCACAGTTTGATGTGGATGATCTGGAAAAGCGCAACTGCAAATCTATAGAATTGTCTAAGTCAACATCTCAGGCTTTTTACTTATGTGGAAGAAGTTAATGCTGTAAGCAGTATCACTCTACAGTGCAGAAAATGTGGACCGGAACATATGGTAGGAAGATGAATGTACAATAAAACTTGCAATATATCAGATACGGATTCACTTTGCCAAAGTATGCCTTTACAACCAAAATATCCATGCTGTTGGTGACAAACATTGGGCATTGGGATATTGAAATAGCTTTAGAAGTCAAAATCAAGTCCGTGGAAGCAGAGCAGAAAGCAACCATACAAGGGAAGGGTCAAAAGGTCTGATCGATGACAGTTGTGGTTTTGTGTAAGGGCAAGTTAGTGTGATTTTGTGGCATGTTCTGTCCAATTTAGTTGTATTCTATTAAGGTGTAAGTACTATTGTGTAATGCAATTCCTTTAATGCCACACTGAAAGTCTGTAGGATCAATAGTCTAGCCAAATTTCAAGTTACTTGAGTGGGGGTAACCGTGATTATTCATCTTGGAAACTTTGTATTTGGCTATGATATTTTTTGGCAACTACAAGAACTGTATCTTTATTTATTTGATTTTTATGTTATCGAAATTTTAATTGTTTTAATCATATTTTATTCAGACATTTCTTTGTATTTGCTATAAGTACATACTTAATCTGAATAAATGTGCAATACTCGAATTGTTGACTTACTACGTATCTGAACTTGAATTTAAAAGTTGTGTGTAGCCACTGGAACAATATGGTAACCTAAACAAGGGTGAGTGATTGAAGTTCAAATTCTAGCCTCTCGGGCTTGCTTATACGAAAATATATAAAATGCCAGTTAAATGGTGGAAAATCAGTAAATTTTGAACAGAAATCCATTACTTCATATCTTTGCATTTTCTTAATTTCTGTATAATTCAAAAAATGTATATAGGGTGTTTCGCATAAGAACCGACACAGGGCAGGGGCATGTAGGTAAACGTGAAATATGGTGATTTAACGCAACTTACCCCTATATTAAGTTCCACCCCTGAGAAGTTATAGGCCTTCAGTGGGGTTTCAAATTTCGAAAAAAATCAATATCTCTGTAATACTTTAACTTATAAAAACCAAGTTTAGTACCTGTTTTGAGTGTACCAAGAGCATTAATCACTGGTAAGTAGAGTTCAACTAAGGCATTTGAAGAGGCTTATTAGGGGTGGTGCACCCTTAAAATGTCACAATTTTTCAACAGATTGGTAGATTTGAGAACATATTTCATTTTATGAGGAATTTTACTCTAAAACTTGGTTACTCCTCTTATTTACAAAAAACTTTGTTGTTTTCAAGAAAAACACGAATAAATAAAGAAACATATTTTATCAATCTTACTAAAAATCATCGAAAATTAAATATTTGCCAATAAACTTATGTATAGGTCAAATTTGACAATCAGGAAAAAAGTGTGAATAAGTATAATTTATTAGAAAACAGACAACTCAAACAACAGAAATAAAAAATTGCTATCGATAAGTTATAGAAATTCTTCAACATGATAATTTCACAGGCATCTATTGAATTTTTGATGATATTAAGTAACCTTAATAATATATGTGTCTTTAATTATTCGGGTTTTTCTCGAAAACGATAAACGTTTTTTTAAAAATCACGTGAGTAAAAAAGTGTTATAATTTACTTTCCCATAAAATGAAATAATAATTTTTAGATCCGCCAATAGGTTAAGAAATTCTGTCGCATTCTATGGGTGCATCACCACTATTCAGCCCTTTGAAATGCTTCGATTGAACTCTACTCACCACCGAATTATGCTCTTGGTACACTTAAAACGTGTACCAAATTTGGTTTTTCTAAGTTGAAGTATTACTGGGATTGTTTTTTTTTTCGAAATTTAAAACCCCACTTTGAAGGCCTATAACTTCGTAGGGATGCATCTTAGTATAGAAGTAAGTTGCGTTAAATCACCATATTTTAGGTTCCCCTACATACCCCTGCTCTGTGTCGTTTCTTATGCGAAATACCCTGTATATCTTTTTTAAAACGCAATGTTCCCATGAGTATATGTATGCACATTTTGCGAAGATTCATTGAATGTTCGTGGAACGTTTTCAGAAGATACTGGGAGCTCCTAAGAATATTATAAATAACATTCTAAGAACCTTATTAGTATAACAGAATCTGTCCAATTCTCATGTTCATAGAATGTTCTATGAATATATATATATATATATATATATATATATATATATATATATATATATATATATATATATATATATATATATATATATATATATACATATTGTACCTTGTGAGAATGTTCTCGGGATGTTTGAATATTCTTTCCAAACATTCCTGGTATATTCTCAGAATGTGTCTGTGCTGTCTGGGTTGTATATATATATATTTAGATGAAACTCGACAAGAATATTTCTTTTATTAATGGCTTGGATGAGTTTGTTAGTCAGCCATATCGGACCAGTTTTTCTAAAAAAAAATGTTTCTGAGAAAAAAATGTGTAGCTCAAAAAATAACAAAACTATTTTTATTAAACTCGGGTTGTATGTTGCCTCCGTATATACCTTATTACATCCAAAAGTCAACTTTCTAGGTTTATGGAAAATTGAGTTATTCAATTTGGAGAATTTAATGAAAATTCGCAACCATTACGCACTTGCAGCGTCTCGAAATTTTTTAACTTTTGAATAGAGCCTCGGTGATTCAGTGGTAAGAACGTAAACTCAACTTTCTAGGTTTATAGAAAATTGTGTTATGCAAATTTGAAGTATTTAATGAAAATTTGCTACCATAACGCACTTGCTGCGTCACGAAATTTTTTAACTTTTGAATAGAGCCTCGGTGATTCAGTGGTAAGAACGTGTGCCTCTTAACCGAGGGGTACTGGGTTCGATTCCCAGGGTTCCCCTATAACTTTTTCAGTACATACTGTAATAAATCAACATCAACTGAGCTTCTAGCATTGTATTTGAGAGAGTTGAATGTCTGCACGTTTCGCCCATTGGAGGGAGAGTAAAGCCGTCGGTCCCACATACACACATAACTTTTGAATCATGTAGGAGCTAGATATCACGAACATGGTATGAAAAAAATGATCTGGGCGCAGTAAGTACATTATCGTAGAGAATTTTCAGAAAGATGTTTTCAATAACAAATAAGGTAAATGAGGGTAAAGTGGACACTACACTAATAGTAGACACTTTGTCATTTTAATTCGAATAATGAGAGTTTTAAGCGCCAGAACTTCTTAAAGTTATTAGGTATAGATTTTGCCATCTATACTGTGTATTCGAACTACTACTGTTAGTGCAATGCACCATGGGAACACGATTGACGTTAATTCAAGATGGTGTCGTCCGCCTAGGGAATGGAGCTGTCAAGACCCATGATACAAATAACTAGAGTTATGATAATGCGGCTACCTATTTTTAGAACTGCCACGCGTATGGCGTCATGTGGTGAGTCCAATGCAACAATAATATGCTGTCGTACAGTGGAGTCTGTCGTTTCATCACATTTTATAACCTCTTAACAAATTACGTATTTTACTAATATTTAAGTACATAGAGTTGGAAGTATTTAAAAAAAATCAGAATACTATACTGTGATTATGTGACATCACGATCAAATCAAGTTTATGAATGTTATATATATATATATATATATATATATATATATATATATATATATATATATATATATATATATAGGTGACGAAGTGGAATGTAACTCCAACCGCATTAAATTGACGTAGGATAGAAATTTTTTGACTGCGAATGACTTTGTTTTAAGTGTGTAGTTGGATTTCTATAACGTTACTCACCACGTGACGTCACAGGAGGGGGCGAGGCATATGCGCATTATCATATCTTGTAAGCCATTATATCATGGTCAAGGCTTGTGCTCAGCTTAGTAAGAACACTAGTAAGTTGAACATTTATTTATAATAACTTTTATCTATTGTATTGCTTCACCACTTATTCGGTAGTGAAAGTTGAATGTGTGGACCGATATTTTAATCGAGTTCTTTGGAAATAAGTAATGTGTTTGATTGTGTATTAGGCCTGTCCACTTCAAAAAAGAAGGAAACACAATTTTTCCAAAGTGGACACTGGATGTCCACTATTGAAACGATAAGACTTATTGTATTCTATGAACCTATTGGTGATTTACTTATGTGTGTTTTTAACGAAAGGCATCAAATTTAGTTAAGGGTTTAACCATTATGGTAGAAACATTGCACCATATTCATCAAAATAAATACAGTTTTATATAAAACGACTACCGATAGATAAAGTGAGTTATCTTATATGCACGCTGACACTATTCTTACCTTTTGCGCTCTTGCCTTTCCGGAGTTCTCCACATTTAAAGTTCCTTACACATTACACACATTTTTAACAATTTCCTAGTACGGTCCTGTTCCGTGACACCTTTTCCCGTCCTAAACATTACATTTGACATAAAGTTCACATTGAATCTGGGAATATCTGGAATATTCTAGACACATGAACCATCGGCATCAACTGGCAATTTATCACTTCGCTTTCAGTACGCCCGCGCCGCTAGTATGTGTATTACGCGAGTTTAATCCGCTTCGTCGTGGGGATTTTCCTTCCTCTCTCGCGTGCATACAACCACCCTTGTTGCATAAACCACGAGAAAAATTTCTTGTTGACATCCTCCCCAAGGAAGTTACGGGACCTCGGGCGAATAGGGGTGCTGTAAGTGGTAGGCAGGGTTTAAGGGGGATATGGCTTCATGATGTGAAAAAGACAGCTCTCAAGCTGTTTTCTTCGCATTTTTTGCTCATATTTCCTTTTTACTAACTACCCCGCCCAGCACCCCTGTTCACTCCTGGTCCCGTAACTTCCTTAGGAAGTATGAACAAGAAATTTTTCTTGTGGTTTGTGTATGCAGGGGGGGGGGGGGGGGTCCTAGGCAACTTTCTAAAAAATGATTTTTGAAAAGCGTTCGGGAGGTAATATGCAAATTTACCAAATAATTTTATGGTTTTAAGGTACAAAAATTTTCTAAAATAAACTAAAACCCGATTGTCCTGGCCAAAGAACCTCTTCAAGCAATTCACACACCTGCCAAGATATAATTATCCACAAAAAAGATTTTTGGCAAAAATTCAGAAACAATTCTACTTGCATTAAAATTTGTGTACAATTTTTCCTATGAAATCTCCGCATTTTTTTTAAATCCGCTTAAGTAATGTTACACAAAAATTATATTTGGTAAAAGTTTACTTTCTTGCCATATGCTCGATTTTCCTGAAATTTTGCCTACTTCCGTAGTTCAGTGCGTAAATTACGAAAATGGCAAGGCAATATTCGGGAGACTCTATTTTGTGAGTTATCGTCAATTCTTGTTCGAATTTTGAGGTTATTTTTGCGGGGATTTTAAACTCAATTTTCCGACATTTCTTTTATCAGTCAACCCTCTATATATAAAACTTCACCCTACCAACTTCACCCTACCAACTTCACCCTACCAATCGCTGTGCAGACTAGTTCAAGGCACAGTGATTTTGGAATGGGTGGAGTAAGACTAAGGGTGTGCACAATCAACCAAAGGTTGCAGTGCTATCGGGGCGGCATGGCCGCGGACGAGCCCTGAGGGGAAAAAACGTCTATATGACGTCTGTCATACATGCATGTTTTCCATATGATATTTATTACATTTCCATTATTATTTCTAATTTCTACAATAAATGAATAAAAATGCAATTATGACATAAACGTCAAATCTCACGGACATAAAGTAGGAGTCGGTGAATACACTTAAGTCTAAAGCAGAGTCGAAAATTAGAATAAGCTGCGGCCTTGAATGTCAATTATTGCCGTTCTGAAAACTAACATGTGACACTGCTCTCCAGGCGTAAATGGCAAATACTTATAATTCTAATTTACATCCGATTCTTATGTTACCAGTATTATCGGTTGCTTGTGTTTTGCACACGGCAAAGTGCCTCACCTGCCCTGACAACAGTTTCGCTAATTAAAAGTTAAAAGAAGTAAAAACCAACCCTGCCATACATTAAGGTCATGTGAGTATATTTTTAGTTCTTTTACATTTTAATTAGTCACACTGATGCGAGGGCAGGTCAGGAAGGTCAGCTCAGACAGAATTATGATTAAACAGTACCTCAGGCAGGTCTTTCATTTCGTAAAATGGCAACAAATCGCCGCAAAAATCACCTAAAAATTCGACCAAGAACGAACGATAATTTTCTAACAAAAATAGCTCCCGCCATTTTCGTGATCTGCGCATTGAACTACGTAAGTATGCAACATTTTAAGAAAATCAAGCGTATGGCAAAAAAGTAAACATATACCTAATATCTTTACTTTCACATCGTCACAACGTGTGGAAGTATCACATCGGCGACAAAAATTTCATTTTTTTTCTTCCTGTCGGTCTGTCTGTATGTCGGTCTGTATCTGTCTGTATGTCGGTCTGTATGTTGGTCTGTATGTCTGTCTGTTAGTAGCCACGATAACTTTAGAAATAATTAAGATATCATCTTCAAATTTGGTATACAGTTAGCACCCGACAAGCGAACGATTCGGATTGTTTTTGGGTAAAATCGCTCCTGCAGGTAGGAGATGAATGGGGAGTGATTTTGTGAAAATATAACGTTTTGGGGTTTCTTTAGAAAACGTGCAATTTCATCAAGCATCTGGTATTCTGTGTTGAACTTAAATTAGGGGTGAAATGTGTGGGGGTCAAATATCGGTGACCGAAATTTCGATTTTTTTTTCTTCCTAAAACGCAATTAAAAGTCTCAAAACGTGGAGAAAACTTGATTCTGAAACGAAAACTTGTTGTCTGTCGGTTTGTCGATCGGTCGGTCTGGCGGCCTGTTGGTCTGTCGGTGTGTACGTCTGTCTGTTTTTGGGTAACATCGCTTCAGGGGAGTGACCATTCGAAATCATCTGCATTCGAAATCATCTGCATGTTCAACGCTCATGTACAAAAAGCTGCTAGAATTAGTTTGAAAGTTCGAGTTACAGATAAAAAATATCAAGCGCACGGTTTGAGAATTTTCCCATTCAAGGTTAAATCAAGGTCAATATAATATTCACTACCAGATAGTCTGAATTATTTGTGAGTAAGATTGCGTCAGAGAGAAGGAAAGAAATAATGGGTTGATTGTGGAAACACACTTTGCTATTAAAAATCGAGTAATATATCGTTTCAGAAGTTTATGGGTACAGGAATACGAATATTTTCTTTGTGGTTAGGTCATGGACCCTAAATTCATTCCATGAGAATGCCTTTTTGTGGAGAGTAAATTATCAAAGCTATGTGGAAGCTATGATTCAACTTGCAGCACTATTCTTAAGAAAATTGGTAAATATTTTTTCACAATAACTTACTCTGCATTAATTAATAATTACCTACCAACATTCAACACAAAAATTATAAAAAAATGATTTTCAAGAAAACACAAAAAAAATCTGCGAAACTGAATGTAAATATTTCCAAAACTAGAGACCTTAGGTAGAGAAAGTGTTACGTACAAGCGGCTCAGTTGTTTACAAAGTATCGATCTATATACCGCCACAAATAGCAGTTAACGATTACCGCACTGCTTTTGACTATTTAGAAAACATTACTAAACTCGAAGAGAACGCGGTAATTGTAGGAAACATTAATATTCCACAATTATACAATACAATGGAACCAGGTCAGGTCACATCTGGTCCAATATCAGTTTTCAAACAGTTTCTTAGTTTCACAAATATGAAACAAACAAATTCAGTACTAAATAACAATAGACTCTTAGATGCAGTTTTAGTATCACAGGGTATGAACACTACTATCATTCACCATCCTGACCCATTCGTAGACGAAGATCTCCACCATCCATGCTTGTTTATGGAATGTGACATTAGTGGCAGCGGTGACAGTATTCTTTTAAGTAATGACGGAATTCAGACCTACAATTTTAGATCAGCTGATTACCCCGCCATTTATCGGTATATATATATATATATATATATATATATATATATATATATATATATATACATACATATATATATATATATATATATATATATATATATATATATATATATATATATATATATAGATATATATATATATATATATAGATATATATATATATATATATATATATATATATATATATATATATATATATATAATGCCGATTGGTCAGAAGGATATAAAGCGAAGAATGTGGCTAGCTCAGTAAGTAAGTTTTATGGAATAATAGACAACATTTTTAATAAGCATGTACCAAAAGAACAGACTAATAACAGACACTCGTCCCACCATGTTTGGTTTAGTAAAGAAATTATAACAGATTTGAAACTCAAAAATTATTACTTTAGACAATTTAAACGAACTGGGGATGATTATTTCAAAAACTGTTTCATATCTATAAGAAGATAAATGAAAGCAAACATACATTTGGCGTACTCGAACTATACTGAATAATGTGTTAATAACTTGGTATCAGACCCCCTCAAATTTTGGAAATTTTGTTAGGTCAAAGAAAAATTCAACTAGGATTCCAGGAACGATCCAATAGAACGGCGAGTCAGATTATGATCCAAAGGACAAGTTAATACGTTTGCAGACTGTTTTAGGCCAATATTTTGTGATCTGGTGATTTCCGATGTAGATCGATTAAACGACCAATGTAACACAGTGTTTGTTCTTAACTTTGTGTCAGAAGAAGATATTATCCAGGCTGGCAAAAACTTAAACCTATGTTAACTATGAGCCCAGATGACATCCCCACTTTTATGATCAAGGATTGGATAACATGCGTTGCCAAACCATTAAGTGATGTATTTAACCTAATGCTGCAAAACATTGAAATCGCCACATGTAGGAAACAATTAAAATCCTGCCATGTTTACAAAACTAGCTAATCTCTATACCTTATATACTTCACAAATAAGACCAAACCTCGAATACTGCTCCCACATCTGGGGTGCTGCTGCCGCTTTTACACTCGCTAGCCTGGACTCCATTAAGAAGAGAGCTCTGCGTCTCATCGGTGACCCTACCCTTACCCAAAGGCTGCCATTCCTTGCCCACCGACGTGCCGTTGGCGACATCTATCTCTTTTATAGATATCTGAACGGGCACTGCTCAGAAAAGCTTTCTTCCATAGTCCCTCCAACTGCTGCCCCCAATAGATCTACCAGGGGAACAGAGCGAATGCACCCTTTTACTGTCCGGGTCACCAGACATAGAACATCTTGTTATGCCCGCTCTCTTGTCCCGAGGACTTCGAAGTTGTGGAATTCCTTTGCCGGCACAGGTTTTTCCTTCTCCCCGAACCTCCAAACCTTCAAGTCCAGAATTAACAAGTTGCCTCTTTCCTCCTTGTCGACACCCATGGTACGATAGTATTTAGGCTGTAAGCCCTCGTGGTGTGTTGTTGAAATAATATTTAAAAAACTGATATTAAAGCAGATATTGAAAATTATAGGCAAATTTCAATTGGTTCTAACTTTATGAAATTATTTGAGTTAATTGTAGTTCATCACCTTAGCCATTATATATCACAAAGGATATTTAGTTATCAACACGGCTTCTTAGGTGGTCGCTCAACATCAACAAATCTCTGTAGATTTGTTGGGGTAGTATCAGCAGCACTCGATAATAGAAGGTAGGTGGATGATATTTACACCGATTTTGCCAAGGTCTTCGACAAAGTGCATCATTGCATTATTTTAAAGAAACTAAAAGATATTAGGTGGGCATGATAAGTGAACAAAACTGTTTCAGGACTATTTTATTGACCGAACACATTATGTGTCTTACATGAGTTTTAAAGGTACAGTGAAACAAGTGGTGTGTTTCAAGGCAGTGTTTTTGGACCCCTTCTGTTGGTTATATTTGTCAACAATATTGTGGAAGGTACTGATTCAAACGTTTAGCTATATGCTGATGATCTTAAAATATTTAGAGAAATTCAATCACAAAAGGATTGCAAACAACTTCAAAAAGATTTAAATAAGATAGCAGAATGGAGTGTCAAATAAACTTTATCTGAACAGGGCGTTTTAAGGTAATTAGAGACTTAGGTGTATTATTTGATACGCAATTAACTGTTAGGTCTCACATAGTGCCTATTGTTAATAGCTCACTTAAGATGGCGGGTATTATTTTCTGCCATGGTCTAGAACTTGGGAACGTTGATGCACTAGGAATATTATATTATTCATATACGAAGTAGGCTGGAATATGTTTGTGTGGTGTGGGCACCTTTTAATGAATGCCAAGGCAATAATATTGAGCGGGTGAAGAGGAAAGTCATTAAATTACATTATTTAGGCTTCTACCCACGAAGACCCTCAGATTATAACCAGCTGTTGCTGGTTAATTCACCAATAAACGCCATGTGTAGAGAGTGTAATAACATAGTAGATCAAATTGATATTTCCTCCTATAGAAACAGTCAACAATTTCAAAATAAACTCAAAGCTATAGACAATTCTAATTGGATGGGTACTTGAAATTCCAAACTCATATATGTCTGAATCTTTATGTATTTGTATATAGGTGTATGTTCATGTGTGCTACATATGTATATATTATTGTTAAACCTAAGTACCTATCTATATGCTTTCTTATGTATGTTTGTGCGCATGCGTGTGTGGCTGTTTAGGTGTGTATGTTTTTGTTAATAATTTAGTATTATATTTAATTTGTTTAATAAGTTGTATTTAAGTTTTTAGCTTAAATGTGTTTTGTCTTATATTTAGTTAAGCGTATTTTTATCCTGTAATTGGGTTTATCCCATTGGATAATAATGGTTATTATTGTTATACAAAAGTTGAAGCAGATCGCATGCCTTTTACTTCTGAAACAAAAATCACAAATAAAAAATATATTTACGGCAGTAATAATTTGTTCAAATTCAGCCACCACTTGAGAGCTACTGCATACGGCATGTTGATTTTTTCGACGAATAACATAAACGACGACCTCCCTGAATGTGTCATTTTTATGGAACTCTGCTATATGTATGTTGGTAAAAACGCCGTACCATGTGCTAAAAGTTGCTGTTTGAACATAACGGTTTGGAAAAGTTTGACAAGGATACTGTATTATTTCACGTTCTGTTGTAATGGATGAAAAAATAAGTGGAAATAATGTTTTATTTAAAGATAATAACGTCACATCTCAAATTATGTAATTCTAGGCGAAAATTGTTAAATTATAAAGTTGGAAATTGGTCATTATAAATTTAGATACGTCACTGTTCATGAAAAACTGCAGACTGACAGAAAGATTATTTTGAGATGTGCTTTTATTGAAAAACAGACTAAAATAAATATATAAAATTAACTTGAAATGCGACTTACTTCTTAAAATATGATAACACTAGTGTGTGTGTGACTCATGATATAATGACTAGAGCCATATGATAATGCGGCTGCCTATTACTTCCACATCGTCAATACATGTGGCAGTATGGCATCCACGACAAAAATTTCAATTTTTTTTTCGCTTAAACGTCGTAAAAAGTGTCAAAACATATAGAAAAAATGATTTGGGAACGATAATCCTTTGTGTCTGTCGGACTGACGATTTGTCGGTGTGTGAGTCTGTCGGTCTTTTGGTCCCTCTGTTAGTAGCCACGATAACTATGAATTGATATATGGTCTTCAAATTTGGTATACAGTTATGAATATGGGATGATTTGGTGAAAATTGATTGATTTGGTGAAAATTGTTTTAGGGTTTGTTTATCAGAACATTTTCAATTTTATCCAATATCTGGTATTCTGTGCTAGAATTAAATTAGGGGTTGAATGTGTGGGGGTGGAATATCGGAGACATAAATTTCGAAATTTTCTTTGCTAAAAAGTCTCAAAACATAAAGAAAACTTGATTCTGGAACGAACATTTTTTTGTCTGTTGGTGGTCTGTCTGCTCGCTCGTACGTCTGTTTGTTGGCGCGTACGTCTGTCTGTTAGTAGACGCAATTACTTTCGAACGAATTGAGATACCATCTGCAAATTTGGTATCCAGTTAGCACCCGACAAATAAACGCTTCGAGTTGTTTTTGGGTAAGATCGCTTCAGGTAGGAGGTAAATAAAGGGTGATTTATTAAAAATCGACATTTTTTCGTTAAAACTCGAGTAATATAACGTTTCAGAAGTTTATGGTTACATGAATACGAATATTTTCTTTGTGGTCAAGTCATTGATCCTAAATTTATTCAATAAAATGGCTCTGAGGAGAGTAGATTATCATAACTATGTGAAAATTATGATTTTTTATTTGCAGCACTATTTTTGCAGTGTCATGTGCATGACGTCATGTGGTGAGTACAGTCGCAACATAATAATATGCTAATGCTATGGTACAGGCGAGAGTACATCCAGCCCCAGTTATGGCTATGGGACTAAAAACAGTCAATAGGAATGCGGAAACCTAATATCGAATGACATGTATATCATGTTTTTCTCTCTCTGGTTATTCTTCCGCTGATAATTTATCGGTCAGGTCAGGTTAGGTCAGGTCAGGTAAGATCAGGTTAGCTCAATTAGATGATAACAGTGAAAGAAGGATTTTAAGATGCCGCCTTCCTATTGACTGTTTGCTGAAACCGGAGCTGAATGTACTCTTACGTGGTACGGTGCAGTGGAGTTTGACGTTTCGTTACATTTTAGCCTCTCAAGAAATCACGAAATTGTTGTTTTTTATTAGATGTAATCTATGTATTTTACTAACTTTGTGTGCATACAGTTAGAAGTAATTTTTCTGATAGGACAGGTAAGATCAGGTTAGCTCAATTAGATGATAACAGTGAAAGAAGGATTTTAAGATGCCGCCTTCCTATTGACTGTTTGCTGAAACCGGAGCTGAATGTACTCTTACGTGGTACGCTGCAGTGAAGTTTGACGTTTCGTTACATTTTAACCTCTCAAGAAATCACGAAACTTGTTTTTTATTAGATGTAATCTATGTATTTTACTAATTTTGTGTGCATACAGTTAGAAGTCATTTCTATGATCAGAATACTACTGTGACATGATGATAAAATCAACTTTGTACCTAATTTGGTTGACGTATGTATACCTGCACATTGTTCTAATTAATTTTTAAAATTCCATCTATGTTTGGTGTAGTTCATTTTTATAGGACGTTGACGTTATCATACATATAGTCAATGAAAAATTTGAGTCAAAATTAACTAGGCAAATTTTGGAATGGGGCAGCTTTAGTTTTAAGTTGCCTGTGATTTTTGTTAGAGTAACGCAGCCATTCTCTAAGATTTCTGATATAATCAGTATAAGTGAAATGCCTTGAGCAGTTTCTTGTAGTGGTAATATTAATGTTGCCACTAGGCTTGCAAACATTTTCCACGCTGCTATCATCTCCTTTTCGGCAGGTAATTGGAAAAACTCTATGTCTCTGGAAATGCTCTTTGCCTGATTGTCCGAAATACACCCGAGAACAGCACAAAGCTTGTTCAGTTTTGTATTAAATACAAACACCAAAACACAGGTCTTGTCAGAAAGTATATATTTCTACCCCCAATTAGATCTTTTAACCGCTAAGCTAGATACTATTACACCTATAAAAGGTAAAACTTGATAATTAATTACCACAATAACTAAAAAGTGGCAAAACTCTAAAGAAACGGTGGAAGAATGAATTAATATTCGAAAGGGTTAATATTCAAATGATAGCGCAACATTTTTAGTCACCGCGTGGCGTCATAGAAGAGGCGTGGCATATGCGCAATACTATCTCTTGTAAATCATTATATCATGTGTGTTACTTATGCCAGTGTTTCCACAGAATGACAAGTCGTGGTCAACACATGGTAATGTTAGTAGCTGCGGCAGAAGCTAAATATGTTACCGATGAACCTATGCCATTAAAAAGCAAGTATTTTATTACAAAGTATTTTATAGTAATAACAATGTACACCAAAAACTTTGGCATTATATTCTTCAAGTATATAATTTGCTAGTATCTCTTTTGTCTATGTGTTTAGGTCCAGACCAGGCTATAATATAGTGTCAGAGTGCAGTGAATTTACAAACCACTGGTGATGGTGTCTCAAAAATTCCCGGATGTTATTCACCAGCAACAGAATCAACAGCCACTACTAGTCCACCACAAACACATACTGGTTGTAAGAGATTGTTGGAAAATGATGCGACCGAAACAAGCAACGATAGAATAATTGAATTAGACATAAGTGATTCAATGCTGAAGTGAAAACTGTTTATACGATAAACTGCAAACTAAAGTATCCTCAGAAAATATCTTAAGAAAGTGGACAAAAGATGTTCAATGAATACTAGGGATTATGAGATCGTCAGCGATAGCGAGATTTCCTTGCAAGTATGAAAATCATATGCCCACAATACCATAACACTAGGGAAGCTAGCACCCGAACTACGCGTCCCCAAAATAATGCTTTCTACTTCAAACTAAATGGTCAAAATTTTGGTACAAGCGATAGATATATTTGAACAGTTAGTGAGAAACTGAACAAATTCATACATACACGGTGTCCAAGATAGGGATGGGATAGCATTGGGATATTGCAAAGATATGAGTTACAGTTTTATTTAAATCAAGAAAAAGTTGCGCAATCTAAGGACCTTTTACATGATGTTTTCAAAAGTAAGCAATCTTTTAGCGTAATTTTCTCGAAATATACTCTTTTATTGTCACTTTATAAGCTTAATCAGATGACGTTCACGGATTTTTAATACGACGTTTCATCTCCGAGAAACCGCCATAACCTTATTTTTTTAATACGGCCCTGTTATTTTTATCGCAAAATATAAAACCATTTTCATATCTAAATTAGACGATATATCATTTGTATGATTTAAATATCTATTTAGCTTGTTTCAGCCATAAAAGAAAATATTAAGGAAGAACTTCCTGAGTACGACCCTGAATGCTTGAAAACAGTTATTTCGGAAAGTTGTACCTTTTAAAGCCAATAAACCGTCACATTGTCGATCAGACTTCTTAGTCACTAAAATGTAAGACATAAAACCGTACTATTATAAGACCGCCCTAAATATAGCTTTGATGACTAAAGAACAATTTGTCTCTAATGACAATAGTGGTCTTTTAACAATATAAATGTCAGTGTCAATTACTTTACTTTCTTATAATACAGTTATTTGTGTACGTGCTCTTTTAGTTTGTTTAACAATGGCTGGAAATTTTTCTTTTGTGGAAAAGTTTGACATGTTAAGATGTTAAATTTTGTGCCATACTCGAGAAACTGTGCAAATGTATTTAAATTATTACCCTGAAAGGGTAGAGCCAAATAAAAGATATATCGAAAAAAAGTTACCACTTGATTGCAGTTTTGTTCATTTAAGAAACCAACTGTTATTAGAAACAAACCATGCAATGAAATAACCCAAAATAATGTAGTGTTAGCTGTAGCAGAAGACCCTACCACATCAGTTAAAAATATTAAAGGAGTAGCTAGAACGCCAAATTCTACAGAAAATTTTATTTTGCGTAAGAACAAATATTATCCTTATAAATTTCGAATCTTCCAAGGATTGAGGCGGGGGGAAGATATAAGACGAAAGGCATTTTGTGCGTGGTACACTAGAAAACGCCAAGAGGATGAAAATTTTTATTAATAAGATATTATGGTCTGATGATAGTATGGTTACCAACAACGGAACCTTTAACAGAAGAAATACACATTTTTGATCCAGAAGAAATCCGTGTTTATACAAAACCGTCTAGACACCAACACCGTTTTGGTTTCAACATGTGGTTGGAAATGTTGGAAACAAGGACAATTGGGCCATTTTCTCATCCTGGATCGCTAACTTCCGACCGGTATTGAATTTTGCTTCAGAATGATTTGGAAGAACGGTTCGATACAAACTTATTAGCAGAAGTCAATAACATTTGGTTCCCGGCTCTTAAATCGAGAACTGTATAAGAATACCTATAAAATAGGTTTCCTGACAAATGAATAACTACGCATTCAGCGGTTTTTTGGCCTCCACGATCGCCGGATCTGTCACCTCTTGACTTCCATCTTTGAGGTTATATCGAAAACTACGCGTACCAACGTAATTTCCATACGGAGGAACGATTACGTCAACTGGCTTCAGAAGCATTTTAAACCACTACACCAGATGCACTTAACAATGTTTTGGATTCCACAGTTAGACGATGTTACCTATGCTTAGAAAACAATGGTGATTTGTTTGAACATATTTTATAATTATTTTATAAAGACTGACAATCTACTATTTATAATATTCATCAGACAATGCGGTACCTACATTTCATAAAATTGAGTTATTTTAGTGGTTTATTTATTACAAATAAATAATGTTTTTCAAGCATCCAGGCCGTACTCAGGAGATTTTTCCTGAATAGTTTTAATGTATGGCTAAAACTAGCTGAACACATATTTAAGGACATGTGTGGTCTAATGGGAGTTAATTTGACAAGAGATAAAAATAATGAGGAATTCAAAATTAAGCAAATTAAAGTTCTTAAGATAAAGCGACAATGCTCAAATCTGCTGTTTTATAGTAACCTATATCAAGCAGTAATTATAACAAAGACACTAAATAATATTATAGTCTTAAATGAAGCGTTTGACAAGAAGATCAAAATCAACGAGGAAAATGAGAAATCCCACCCCTGCCGCAAGTCGAACCGGGGGGGGGTCTGCTTCGTCGTAGGCATTTTCCTTCCCCTCTCGTGTGCATACAACCACCCTCGTTGCATAGATCACAAGAAGAATTTCTTGTTCATACCCCCAAGGAAGTTACGTGACCTGGGGTAAATGGGGGTGCTGTGTAGGATAGGCAGGGTTTAATGGGGATATGGCTTCAAATAGACAGCTTTCAATCAGTTTTCTTCGCATTTTCTGCTCACTTCCTTTTTACTACCTACCCCGCCCAGCACCCCTATTCACTCCCAGTGCCGTAACTTCCTTGGGGGGTGTGAACAAGACATTTTTCTTGTGGTTTGTGCATCCAGGTGGGGTTCTAGTAATGTTTCTGAAAACAATTTTTTGAAAAGCGTTCGGGAGCTAATCTGCAATTTTACCGAATTTTCATTAAATCCTTTAAATTTTAATAACTCAATTTGCTATTAAGGTAAGCTTTGTTGGTTAGGAAACCAACATTTAAGTTTATTTTCGGAAAATTTTTGTATATTTTCAAACCATAAGTAATTTTGATAAAATATAGTACATTTGTTTCTACTACATAGGCTATACCGGTAATCAGATTGAGGCCTGCACGCATTTGCTATTAAAAACATTTTAATGGAAATTCACTTCCATAACACACTTGCTGCATCCAGACTTTTGAAAAATGTTTATATATTTTCAAACAATAAAGTTATTTCGATGAAATATGGTACATTGTTTCTACTATATAGGCAACCAAGTTTGATGCCTGCTTTCATCAAAGAAAGACATTTGCTATTAAAAATATTAAAAAAATCGCTACCATAACGCACTTACTGCGCCTAGACTTTTCTAATAAGCTCAACAGTTATCAAAGTATTATAAACAACTAGACAATAGTGTGGCAACAATAGTGATATTTTACAAGAACAATATCACAGCTCAAACGGGGGTTGCTTTTAGAGTACTTAGTGGAGGTTGGTATGCATCTTTGGCAGTGGCGTCTCCTGACCAAAATGTTCGGGTGTGCGGTAACGAGTTGCTGTTAGTGGTGGTTTTAAAAATTATTAACACAAAATGTACATATATATATATATATATATATATATATATATATATATATATATATATATATATATATATATATATATTGTACCCATATGGGAATAATACGTAGATAAATAAATTAATTTCCCACTGCAACACTAACAAATTAAAAAGTCACTTAAAACTTTAAAACACGAAAAGAACATGGAATTATTATCAAGCTCTTCTCTTCACACAAATTTGTGTTAGCGTTAGCACTGTCCGGAACGGGGTGAAAACTGAAAACATTAAAAGTAGTTCAATGTTAATATGGTACTAAATAATAAAATGTGTAAAAATCCTGGATGCAGCAAGTGCGTTATGGTAGTGAATTTTCATAGAAATGATCTGGCACAAAATATTTTATTATAACTTTTTTATCTTCCAACATAGAATTCTAAATTTTGGTGTATAGTTTAATTTTTATATCGTAAACCTACCTACCAAATTTGGTTATCTTATCTTTTTGATTTTTTGAGATATTAATTTTTTTCGAATAAAAACTCAAAATGTTTTCGGAAAACCTCGTCCGATTTTCCTGACTAACAAAATTATCCAATCCATTTACAGAAGGAAGGTACATGCCAAATTTTATCAAAATCGGCCGATTATATTTTGAGTTATCGGTGTGATACCTATATATATATATATATATATATATATATATATATATATATATATATATATATATATATATATATATATATATATTTATAGTTTATTGTTATATAAATAGTACAAAGCATCTTACAAATAAGTCTAAACTTGTGGCTGCAAATGATGCAATTCTGACTAAATTTTAATCTAAATGTCAATTGTTCTAAAGTTCTGTCATCTGATTTCTAATCTCCAAAATTACCTCACCTCATTATGTACCATTACAATTTCTAGAAATATGTATGGTACTTGAAATCAGTTTCTTCATTTTAATTAAAAATTTCTATATTTTAAAACTTGACTCAAATTAAATTCTACATCTTTTTCAACAGAAACATTATTTTTATGTATATATATATATATATATATATATATATATATATATATATATATATATATATATATGTATATATATATATATATATATATATATATATATATATATATATATATATATATATATATATATATATATATATACATATATATATATATATATATATATATATATATATATATATATATATATATATATATATATATACATATAAAAATTGAAACTGACCCCGGATATGGGTTTTAGGGGTCCTAGTTCGCGCTCATTTGCAAACAATTTTTCAAAATTCAAAAGTCGAGATCTCCCCATTAGTGAATTTTTTCTACGAAAATTTACTAACATGTATTATAATCTTTGATTCCATAATACTGTGGTCCATGCAAACGCAGTTGTAATGTTTGTAAATAATGCTGTCACAACGTTTGTTAGACCGGCGTTCCATTCATTTGTCTTGAGCGGTATTTTTACCGCTCACTGCAGTGTTAAAACCAATGTTATTTCCATACTATTTTAAACACATGGGTGAATGAAGACGTGGTGCCGACTTCATTCCAAGTCACTATTAACCGACTATTTATGAAATCAAATAAGTAAATTAAATCGATTGTCATAAAATATGTAGTGTATTAAGACTAAGGGAAAAAGAAATAAAACATATTTAACTGTGCACATTTTAATTATATTTTAGGGTGTGCGGCGCACACCTAGCTCACTAGGAGAAATCGCCACTGATCTTTGGGTATGAATATTGGACCATAAAGTTAAAAGTACTCTTTCTGAAATGCATACGAGTCTGATAATTTTTTTTACATAGCCTATAGTAGATTTAAATCCCATTTTAAACTTCGTTTGTGAAACATCTTGGATTTTGAGATGATTCACTTTTCTTGCAAATAAGCGATTTGGAGAAATTTATCTTTTACATGTACAAGCAAAGATAAGTTGTATAATTTAAGTATGTGCCAACATGCTATTACCATTACATTCACTTATGTTATCACTTCCACATGGTCAATACGCGTGGAAGTATGGTATCTGCGACAAAAATGTTGAAATTTTTTCTCGATTAAACGTCGTAAAAAGTGTCAAAACATATAGAAAACATGATTTGGGAACGAAACATGTTTTGTCTGTCGGTCTGTATGTGTGTCTGTTAGTAACCACGGTAACTTTAGAACGAATGGAGATAACGTCTTAAAATTTGGGATACAGTTAGGACCCGATAAACGAACGGTTCGGATTATTTTTGAGTAAAATCGCTTTAGGGGACAGGAAATGAGTGGGGGCGATTTCGTGAAAATTGATATTTTTTCGTTAAAACTCGAGTAATATAGCGTTTTAGGGTTTGTTTGTTAGAAAACTTTCAATGTCATCAAACATCTGGTATCCTGTGCTGAAACTAAATTAGGGGTTAAATGCGTGGGGGTGGAATGCGTAGCGGTGGCAGGTTTCGAATTTTTTTGCTAAAACTCCGTAAAAATCTGAACATATATAGAAAACTTGATTCTGGAACGAAATTTTCTTTGCCTGTCTTTGTTTTTTTTTTGGTCTCTCGGCCTGTCGGTTTGTATGTCAGTCTGTTTATAGCCATGAGATATCGTCTTCAAATTTGGAATACAGTTAGCACCCGAGAAACAAACGGTTCGGATTGTTTTTTGGTAAAATCGCTCCAGGGGGTAAAAAATGAATGGGGGTGATTTAGTGAAAATTGACATTTTTTCGTCAAAACTTGGGTAATATAACGTTTTAGGGTTTGTTTATTAGAAAACTTTTAATTTCACCAAACATCTAGTATTCTGTGCTGAAACTAAATTAGGGGTTGAATGTGTGGGGGTTAAATGCCTATCGGTGACAGGTTTAGAATTTTTTTGCTAAAACTGCGTAAAAATCTGAAAATATATGGAAAACTTGATTCTGGAACGAAATGTTCTTTGTCTGTCGGTCGGTCGGTCTGCACACCTGTCTATTAGTGGGCGCAATACCTTTCGAACGAATTGAGATATCATCTTCAAATTTGGTATCCACTTAGCACCCGACAAAGGAACGCTTGGAATTGTTTTTGGGTAAGTTCGCATTAGGGGGTAGGGGATAAATGAGTGGTGATTTGATGAAACTTGACAGTTTTTTCGTTAAAACTCGAGTAATATAACGTTTCAGAAGTGTATGTGTACAAGAATACAAATATGTTCTTTGTGGTCAAGTCATGGACCTTAAATTCATTTCATGAGAATGTCTTTACAATGAGAGTAGATTATCGCAGCTATGTGGAATTTGTGATTAACTTTGCATCACTTTTTTTTTCAAACCTTTTATCATTCAGGGCAATTTAGCCCTTAAAAATAGTACAAACTGTAAAATTAACATCAACCGAGGTTCTGGCATTGTATTTGAGCAAGTTGAATGTCTGCACGTTCCGCCCTTCGGAGGGGGCGTAAAGCCGTCGGTCCCGTGTCCATGCGATGCTGGGCACGTTAAAGATCCCTACCCTCCTTACGGAAAGGCAGGGGTTCGGCAAAATTTCCAGGATAGTGAGGTGAAACTGCTCCCTGGCGTCGGTGATTGGCCATAGTCGCGGAAATAGGCCGACGTTAAAGAAACAAAACACACAACACACAGCCCTTAAAAATCCCCATTTGTTGATTGCATTTATAAGAACTTGTTTAATATTCTTTAGTTTAGTGCTTTTTGCTTTATAGCGTACCCTTTACACAGCGTCTGGTCTTCATAAGCAGAAGTTGTACGCAAAATTTCATTTGAATAACTTTAGTATTTTTAAAGATATAAACACTTTTTGGAAGAATTTTGTTAACAATAATTTTATTTGTTTCAACTGACCGACGAACTTGTCTAAGCTCTTCATTAAAGGTGTACCTGCCAAGTTTTATGAAAACCTTGCATTTACTTTTTAACTTATTAAACCAAACCGCCAAAATATAGAGAATATTAATTGAAAGTAATTTACAAATAATTTTTCTTTGGTCTCTCGGCCTGTCGGTTTGTATGTCTGTCTGTTTATAGCCATGATAACTTTAGAACGAATTGATATATCGTCTTCAAATTTGGAACACTGTTAGCACCCGAGAAACAAACGGTGCGGATTGTTTTTGGGTAAAATTGCTCCAGAGGGTGCAGAATAAATGGGGGGTGATTTGGTGAAAATTTACATTTTTTCGTCAAAACTTGACTAACATAACGTTTTAGGGTTTGTTTATTAGAAAACTTTTAATTTCATTAAATATCTGGTATTCTGTGCTGAAACTAAATTAGGGGTGGACACATTCAAAATAGGGGGATAGAATACCTATCGGTGACAGAAATGTCGATTTTGTTGTTGTTGAGAAGACGGCGTAAAAAGTCTCGAAACATAGAGAAAACTTGATTCTTGGACGAATTTTTTTTTGTCCATCGGTCGGTCGGTCTGTCGGCCTGTACGTATGTCTGTTAGTAGGCGCAATAACTTTCGCATGCATTGAGATATCATCTTTAAATTTGGCACCTAGTTAGCACCCGACAAAGGAACGCTTCAGATTGTTTTTGAGTATGATAGCTTCAGGGGTTAGGGGGTAAATGAGCGGTGATTTAGAGAAAATTAACATTTTTTCGTTAAAACTTTAGTAATATAACGTTTCGGAAGTTTATGGGTACAGGAATACAAATATTTTCTTTGTGGTAAAGTCATGGACCCTAAACACATTTCATGAGAATGTTTTATGAGAAGAGTAGATAATCACGATTATCTTATGGCAATTTAGGCCTTAAGAGTCCCCATTTGTTGATTGTATTTATAAGAACTTGATCTCTAATTTAGTGCCTATTAATTTATGGCTTACCCTTTAGTAAGTTCTCTGGTCGTCACAAGTGGAACAACGCATAATTTCATTTGAATAACTTATTACTACTTAGTTAATATTTGACTAATTAAGTCAAGACATATAGAATATTAACTGCAAGTAATTTACAAATATTTTGTTTATAATACATTTTGGTTACTTTGTCTAAGGTAATATACAAATCTGACTTAACAAAAATGTAATTTAATGTGTCTCATTGCAAACTTATAAGAATAACATATTCAATATACGTTGCTGATTTACAAAAGTTTTATATAATTCCCAACGTTTTAGGAATTTTGGGATTGATTTGTAAATTTTTCTCTTTGAAATTTTCATTATTATAATTTTTTAATCAAATTCTTAACCATCAAATATTCATAAGTAACTAATTTCAGTGTAAAATATATAAAACATTGTGTCTGTACACTCACTTTAGATGCCATCATGTTCACTCTTCAACAAGAACTGATACAGTTTTCATAAAACAGGTGATTTTTATAGCAACATGATATCGCAGATATTGTTCTAAAGTACTGGATCACTTTCACCGTTGCAAGGTCTGGTTAGGGCGGCTGCTTCTGTCTTCAGATATCATTAAGTTAATTGTTAACGCCTGTGTTGTGTAATTTATGGAACATTTTGTTTAATAATCTACGCTCCCTTTTGAGATTAGACGTAAATAAATTTCAGCAGGCTGCTTATTTTATTTTTTTTAGAGAATTTTCCATGGAACGAAAAATTCACTCATGGGGAGATCTATATATATATATATATATATATATATATATATATATATATATATATATATATATATATATATATATATATATATATATATATATATATATATATATATAGGGTGGCGCATTGAACACGAAACAGACCGATTTGCGTCCATAGAGATTTTTTTTAAAGAAACGCTGAAACACGTCAATTTTAATATTGAGGGGGACATGTTTTGACATACAACTAAACTTTGTCACATCAACCACTTAAGGGTGGTGATAACAACCCTTATATTTTGAATAGGGAACACGGGTCGAGTGTTACATCATTTGAAAGCTCTTTGTTTTTTGAATTCAGCACACTAATTATTTTGGTAGTTTTATCAACTTCTTTAAAAATTATTCACAGTTGAAGATGCAAAATCGCATTTCAGTCATTCCGATAAGAAATGTGCTGATAGTCAATGTTTTGTTGGTTTGTAAACAAAAAAATGACTATCAGAACATTTCTTATCGGAATGAGAGAAATGCGGTTTATTATTTCAGTTTATCGGTCGGTTTAATACTTGATAGTACTACCGAAAATTAATTTCACAATGGTGTATTCTGTAGAAGAAAGAGTTGACATAATTACTCTTTTTTTTCAAAAACGATGACTGTGCCAACCGTACCGCAAATTTGTTTAATGAACGACATCCGAACAGACATGTTAACAGGAAATACATTTTGGAGTTAGTTCCAAAGTTTCGACAAAGTGGTTCAGTAGCCAACAAAAAACGGGATCCTGAACGTGAGTTTCCGGTTAGAAATGAGACTACTGAGACTGAAGTTTTAGGACAAGATGATTTTGATCGGCGGCTGGAGTTTTGTGAAGTTATGACTGCACGAATAGCTGCTAACGGGAACTTTCTGTTCAATATCTGTTTTTCAGACGAGTGTGCGTTTTTATTAAACTCTACAGTCAATCGTCATAATTGTCGTTATTGGGCAGATAATAATCTAAGAAATTTTCACGAAGTCCACACTCAAACTCCACAGAAATTGAATGCCTGGACTGGCATTTTTGGACCATTTTTAGTGAATTTTCTTAAAAAAAATTCACTAATGAGGATATCCCGACTTTTGAATTTTGAAAAAATTTCTTCAAACGACCGCGAACTAGGCCCCCTAGAACACATATCAGGGGTCCGTTTCAATTTTTATATGTTTATATATATATATATATATATATATATATATATATATATATATATATATATATATATATATATATATATATATTATATATATATATATATATATATATATATATATATATATATATATATATATATATATGTATCACACCGATAACTCAAAAAATAATAGGCCGATTTTGACTAAATTTGGTGGAAAAATTCCTTTTGCAAATGGCTTGGATAAGTTCGTTAGCCAGGAAAATCTGCCCAGGTTTTCCCGGAAAATTTTGTGTTTTCTTTCGAAAAAAAATTATATCTCCGGAATTAACAAAGTAAGGGCAACCAAATTTGGTACGCTAGTTAATATCCTTATAGGTAAGCCACCTACCAAAATTTAGCTATGTAGGTCAAAGTTATAGGCATTTAAAGAAAAATAAATTAGGGTTTTCCTCAAAACGTCAAAGTTGCGATTTAAAACGTCAAAATCGGCAACATTTAGGCAAAGAACTTGAATCTAATACGGGATATAGAAATCAAATGTCTCAAGAAGGATCTTTTACAAACTCTGAAGTCTTAGTTTCAACCGTCATTGTCCTTCATTTTACTAAAATGTTTCCAGAAAATTCATTTCAAATAGACCCTTTCTCTGATGCTTGGCAGTAGCCTTAGCTTTAGAGTTTATCGTTTAATGGTATATAAGTTTTGTCGAATTATCGTAAAAAATCAATAATGCTTAATATATCCGTTATTATACAAGATATGAAGAAAATTTGTATATATTAATTATAGGGTGTCTTGAGCTACATCTTAAAAAAATATTTCTACAATCACAGGATGGTCCATAAGTCGTTGGTGATACAAATTTTCTTTTTTTTTTAATCAAACACGCCTTATGTTATTGCATTTTTGAATTTTTCAGCGATGCATGTTTGTAAGAAAAGAAATTCGGGACGCAGCAAGTGCGTTATGGTAGCGAATTTTCATTAAATGCTTCAAATTTCAATAGCTCAATTTGCTATTAACCTATAAGGTTGACCAAGAAACGAGTTTTTCCGGGAACACTTTAAGTTTACTTTTGGAAATTTTTGTACATTTTCACACAATAAAGTTATTTTTATGAAACATGGCACATTGTTTTTACTATATAGGTTATACTGGTAACCAAAATTGATGCCTGCTTTCTTAAAAAGGAAACACACATATTTGCAATTAAAAACATTTTTATGAAAATTCACTACCATAACGCACTTGCTGCGTCCAGAGTTTTTCTTGATGGCAATTTGTGGCGAAACGTATTTGGAGTGACTAGAAGATATCGTTTACCCTCTACTAGTTGACATTGTTGAAAATGATGATCGCTATCAAGAAAATCAATTAGTGTTTCAACAAGATGGAGCTCCTCCGCATTTTTCACAACGTGTTAGGGAGTTTTTGAGTAGAGAGTTTCCAGAGCAATGGATTGGGCGTAGAGGTGCTATTGTGTGGCCCTCTAGATCACCGGATTTAACTCCTTTAGACTTATTTCTATGGGGCCATTTAAAGAGTAGATTTTTTGCAACAGAACTGGAGTCTCTGGAAGAATTGCGACGACGCATTGTTGAAGAATGCCGCCTAATAACTCCAGAATGTCAGAGCTCGTTTTGAACAAAATTTGTACTTTTGTATGGAAGCTGGTGGTCAACAATTTGAACAGTTACTTAACTGAATAAACATTTTTGAACGTTTGGTTTCGTTTTTTAGTTTTTTAACGAAAAATTGACTAATTAGTGCATTTCTTATCACAATGAATGAAATGCGTTCTTGCACTCCAACTGTGAATAATTTTCAAACGAGTTGACAAAACTTCCAAAAAAATTAGTGTGCTGAATTGAGAAAAGAAAGAGATTTCAAATGATGTAACACTCGACCCATGTTCCCTATTTAAAATATGATGTTTGTTATCACCACCCTTAAGGGATTGATGTGACAAAGTTGGGTTTGTGTCAAAACATGTCCCCCTAAATATTCAAATTGACGTATTTCAGCGTTTCTTAAGACAAAAATTTCTGGACGCAAATCGGTTTGTTTCGTTTTCAATCTGCCACTCTGTATATATATATATATATATATATATATATATATATATATATATATAGTACCGATAACTCAAAAAATTTTTGGTTTTCTTTCGGAAAATTTTTGTATCCCCAAATTTACTGCTCTGATGTGCAGTATTAAACTTGACCTACATGCCAAAATTCAGATATCTAAGTTACAAGAAAAGCTAAACGCACAAAACCAAAATATTTTGTGTGGATAACAAAACCTATTGTATATTACAGACAAAGATAAGTTTTCTTGATGCAAAAAGGTCAAGGAATAACAGAAAATTATTTAGAAAATTTTATAGTCTTTCCCAAATTGTCAAAGTCGCGATTTTAAACGTCAAAATTTTTGACGGGGAACCTGAAACAAATACGGGTTAAGTAGATAAAATGTCATAATAAATGTGTTATATAAAGCCACATGTTACAGCTTCAACTACCATTGCCCCCCATTTTGCTAAAATATTTGTAGAAAATTCGTTTCAAATAGACCCTTATCTTATGCTTTGATAGTAGTTTCAGTTATAGAGTTTGTGCTTTAAACAGTCTATACTTTTTCGCGAATGTTCGTAGAAACAATTCGTTTTTGAGACGCCCGCAACTAGAATTAAAAAAATATTTTTTTAAAGGAGCGCGAGCCAGCCCCCTAGAAGAAATATCCAGGAACAATTTCAGTTTTTACATGTTACATATATACAGGGTGAGGCGTTTTTAATGTAAAGCTCAATATATCCGTTATGATACAAAATACGGGAAAATCACATTAAAGTTATTTAGTTGTTTTGAGCTACATCTTATAAAATCATATTGACAATCACCGGCTGGCTTATAAACCGTTGATGATACAGGTCTTCTTTTTTTAAATGGAACACCCTTCTTATTGTAGCATTATTGCATTTTCCATCCAATTTTAATGCTTGCTTGTAAGGAGAAAGAATTTTTATCGTTTTCGAGTTATGTCAATTGTTTTGAGACTTTTTGCATTTTGACAGATATCAAAAATTGTGATACGGCGTGTCTACCAATGTAAATCAGAAACCAATGAGAATAACGCGTTTAGGGAGGTTTTCAATTATATTATTCGTCAAAAAAAATCGAGATGCCAAATATAGGCGCTCTCAAATTACTTAGCCAATCTTTGTAAAAAATGGCGTATTTTCACGAAACAGATTGTTTACAAATCTTCATTTAAACATTCTTTAATTTCTGTCAAAAAGTGATTAATTGTATCTTCGCTGGTGTAGTTTTTGTGTAAATTACGGGAATAGGTTCGTTGGCCAGGAAAGTTAGACTAGTTTTGTTTTGGAAAATTTTTAATTTACCTTCGGAAAAGTTTTGTAGTTTCTCAAACAAAAAGTTAGTTTGATGAAATACAGTATATTGTTTTTACTACAAAGGTTACACTGTCTATTAAATTTTATGCCTTTCTTTAAAAAAACATACTCAACATTAAAAACAGTTATATGAAAATTTGCTACCATAATGCACCTGCTACGTTCAGACTTCTTTAATTTGGCATTAACTACAAGCTAATTTAGCTACTCATCACTACCTAATATTATCTAGCAGTGTTTACCATTTCTTAGCGCGTTATATCCCGATAACCAGGCGTTATTTGGGAAGTGTTTGTATGAAGAAGATTAACATTTACGTATATTACCTACTCACCTTTTGGCATAATTTTAATTATTTAATGGATATAATTTCCTAGGTCTAAATTAAATATAAAAATCTAAAAACAAATTAAGCTGTAGGGCAGAGAAAGGGACAAACTTCATACCAAAGTGGTCTCATGGTGACTTTAAAACCCACAAGGTTGGACACTGAAACATGGAAATAATAAAAAAAATATTTATATAGAAGTCCAAAAATTTAAAATTTTATTAATTTAAATGGCAATCGACATAAGCCTGGAAGGTGTTTTTAGTGAATTTTTATAGAAAAGACTCACTAATGAGCAGATCGCGTTTTTGTATTTAAAAAAATCTTCAAATGAGCGCGTACTAGTACCTCCACATCAAATATCGGTGCCATTTTCAAGTTAGTATTTTTTATTGTTTTTTATTTATTAGTTTTAATAGCGTTTGTTGAATTTCAGTGTATGTGCTTAATAAAGTTTTCAACGGGCATAATTTTGTTTTGATCCCAACTCTAAAAATCTCACTCTTCTCAAAAACGGGAGGTTTGTTGGAAAATTGACAAGAGGAGAAAAAGAGATAAAATTTAATTATCTATAAAATTGATATACTTTAACTTTTAAATAGGTCAGGGTTTAAAAAAATCAAATCAGTAAAAAGGTGACCCACCCCTAATTCACCCCTTTTTGAATTTATATCCACTTCAAATTTTTGTCCAAGATGCTGATAAAAGGAAGCCATCTACCAAATTTGGATGATCTATGCTGGGCACTGCTTCTAATAAATGTAAGTAATGTCAGATTTGATAATAACTGTAACCTAGCAACAGATGACTTGCTGAGCAACCAAGAACACATTTGATCACTCTATAATCGGTACACACTACAAGAGAAACACATACACAGAAGCACTCTTGTACTTTAGTGGTCACACACTTGTGATCCATCTATATCACTGATCAAAGCTACTAAGAAAACACCTAGGCAAGTTTCAGGAGTGAAGGGAGTGAGGCTAACTCCAAATAAATCTAACAGACAGTTTACCACAGGATAAAATCTCAATTTATTGTTAAAAGAACATTCAAACACCAACGAGTTAAAATATACATGCAATAATCATTGTCCTGACCTGAAAAGCATAAAATATCTACAGATCAGTTCAATAAATCTAGCTCTCTCAACTTTCAATCAGTTATCATCAATTATCTTGTGGCTTAGTAGCCTATGATTTCATTATTTATCTCAACAATTAAAGATTACCAAACGTGCGCATGCTAGCTCACATATCTAATATCCATATACTCAGAGTGAGTAGCCAAGAACTAAAAATAGTATCAAAATGTTATTCTGAGTTGATAAGATAACGTAATGTTCAGTTCTATAGCAATCAATCTAACAGAGTTCACAGCTCCCTCAAATGCAAAGTAATTATATGAATGTGAAGCATTCATCAACCTAATCAAGAGCTTTATCTGTTTCTCTGCAATAAAAATTATCAATTTACACAAATGAAAATATTGAATAAGATTCCTGCATTACTTAAAGCTGTTAAACATTTAAATTATCAAAAGCTCTTTATCTCACTCTTATCTGCTAGAACTTATCCGAACAAACATGACTCCCTGTCTTGATCTTCCTCAACTTCCTCCTTAAATTAAGAATACCATTGACTGTCCATAAACGTGCCAGCCCTTTTGGGACACCTATACAGTCTGGAACCCTGCTACTACAGTTAATTGCAACCACGAATTATACTGCCACTACGAATCTGAACTGCAACTACGAAATTGAACTGCCACCATACGACTCCAGAGGCTTAAAAGTTAATATAACCATATACTGAATCACCTGATGCTAACAAGCCAGTACAAAGATAACCATATCCCCCTATAATACTTTTCCATGTAATAATTTTCCATATAATATCCAAACAACACTGGGATGTTGAATTTCCAGCCTACACTAGAATAATTTCGCCCTACACTGAAATAATTTGTTTCAAATACAAGAGTAACTTCCACCCTACACTGCGATATGTTCCACCCTATACTGAAATATTTGTAATACCAAGGTAACTTCCACCCTACACTACGATAATTAATTTCCACTACTAGGGTAACTTCCCCCTTACACTGCGATCCTAAAAACACACAAAAGCACGAATGTAACTAGTAATAAACCAATCACACAATTCAAGGCATAGTGATTTTGGAATGGGTGGAGTAAGACTAAGGGTATGCACAATCAACCAAAGTTTGCAGTGCTATCGAGGCGGCAAGGCCGCGGACGACCCCTGAGGGAAAAAAACACACACAATTACCTTTTACCTCCTATCTGAGGGCACCTCAATGACTTCCAGCTATGTAATTGATTCACACGTTGATCAGTGTGCGATCTCCGTTGAAGTTACGTCTTCGAAACAGCTATGTAATTGATTCACACGTTGACCAGTGTGCGATCTCCGTTGAAGTTACGTCACGAAGATGGCGTATTGAATACCCGACCCGGGGGTAATTATGTCTTCCTTCTCCCGGACCCACACAACCATAAATCAAATGTGGATAAATTCCAAAACCCCCAGGGTAGATACGACCTATCTGTATATCTAGCTTCCCGCACTTAATTTTACACCAGCTTTCCGGTACGGCCACTTGCTTCTTCCCTTTCTCTGCAACCGCCCGTTTTATTTCAGCCTCTCTTCACTCTCTGCCGACACATTCCTTCTCGCCGATTCTCTTTCGGCAGGACCTGCGCAGTTGATATCTCACTCTCTCTGTTTCACCTAGTCGTCCGACATCTATCCAACGCTATCCCTCCTTCCGTGATAGTCTCGATACGTGCGATTAGCTGTCGCCATCCAAACTCGGTTTACGTTGACGCTTCCAACTATACAGTATGTGGCCATATACAGTCTGTCCCATAAAAAGCAAACAGGCAACAAGTGAACAATTCAACAAACCAAGTCGTAAACCATGTTAAGCAAGCATAAATGAAGCCATAAAAACATTAAAATGAGAAAGACTATTTTAAATTGATGAAAATAGTAGCAAATATGCCAAAATTTATACCATATATATAGCCAACGATTTTATACCGCTACAATATATATATATATATATATATATATATATATATATATATATATATATATATATATATATATATATATATATATATATAAGAGTCTCGATATTTCGAGGCCCGGTATTTCGAAGCTTCGTACAATATCCGAGCCGCCCGAGCGTGGAAGTATTATCGTTTTTTCTACTAATAAAATAAAATGTATCGCTGCCGCTGCCGCGTTAGTCACATTAGCGAACCGATGCTGCAGGAAGAGGCCATTTATATCAGAACACGTGTAAGGATTGACACGAAGGTTTTACTGGACAAATAGAAAAAGCGATACGGGGTTAGACAGCTTGGCGTACGCGGTCAAAAACATTCCGAAAACACCGCAGCCGTTGAACCGTTTTGTCGACCGCTCAAAGAAGTTATGGACAGCGAAAATCTTGCTTTAGATCAGGTGTACAATTGTGACGAGACCGGACTTAATTTTAAAATGTTACTAGCAAAACACTTGCATCTAAAAAGGAAAGGTCTGTACCTAAAAGCAAGGAAAGGGTAACGATTCTGGCTTGCTCCAAGGCAACTGAAAATCACAAATTAAAGCTCGTTTTTGTAGGCAAATCAGCAAAAGTCACGGCTATGTCAGCTCTACCTGCAACATATAAAAACCAGAAAAGTGAATGCATGGATAGAAAAATTTTCAAGAGATGATTCTTTCATAGCTGTGTGCTGGACGTGAGAAAAATTCTAGAAAAAAAATTGATTGTCAGTCAACGCCGTTTTACTTTTGGATAACGCTCCTTCTCATCCAAATGAAGAAGAACTGCATTCTGGTGATATTCGTGCTTTATACTTGCCGAATGTTACCAGTCTTATACAACCCATGGATCATGAAATCCTTCAAAGTTTAAAGAAAAAGTACCGGCGGCTTTTACTCCAGAATGTCCTACTGGCAACTTAAGGGGAAGAAAGTGTGATAGGACTTTTTAAACAGTTACCGCCAAGGACGTCACATAATGGATCGCCGAATCATGGAATGACATCAAACCAAAAACGGTTGCTAAATGGTGGCATTTACTTTTGCCAAATAACGACGCTGACAAAAGAAAACCATCTACCAAATTTGGTCGTTCTATCTTAGGGCACTGCTGCAATAGAGTTGTTTTATGTAATTATTAAAGAATCTTCCGAGGTCAATATCTCACCAACCATGGGCGTCAGAGACACATTTTATATAAAGAATCGGCATGTTTTGAGGTCTTCTATACGCACGCACTCTCTCTTCTTATATATATATATATATATATATATATATATATATATATATATATATATATATATATATATATATATATATATATATATATATAAACATATAAAGATTCAAATGCACCTTTGTTTCGGGTTCTAGGGGCCCGAATTTGAGCTCATTTAAAAGCACTTTTGTACAGTCTCACCATCGACATCTCTTTAATAGCTAATTTTGTAAACTAAAAATTCGCTAAAAACCGAAAAATAGGAGAAGTTCAAGTCAGTAATGTAAGAATTGTTCGTGTATCAGGTGGTTTTTAACGCGAGTGCACACGCATGTTACTATGGACCAAGTGCGGTCGTCAAGCACGTGTCGTTTGTTAAAGGGGGGGGGGGGGGGCGTAAAAAATGAGTTTTAAAAACAGACTGGTTGCGAGGGAGATACCTAAGGTATGACCTAAGGTGGACATAAAAACTGCAGAAACTACACTGCAGCTGCAATTGTACGCCCAAGTTCTGCAAAAGGCATAAATACTTTGGATGGGGGATTCTAACACCCCAGGAAACAGTTAAAAGAGCCTCCAAAAATGTAGCAGACTATCTGCATGAAAAAGTCTGAAAAAGTGCATGAAATTTCACCTGTGTCAGATAGGCCAAGACCCTTATTCTCACGGTTGTTAGTTTGAATCACCGTTGGGATTCAGTTTAAAAAAATGTGTTTTCAGTTTTGATTTTAGTTTGTTATTCAATTCTAATAACCGATCAGATTATGTAATTATTTAGCGAATTTTCGAAGAAAGTTATTAACTCAAGAAATAAGGGGTTGATTGTGATACAATTGAGCTGCTACCTTCCTTTGATAACTGGTTTGGACAAGTTAATAGCTAGGAAAATCTGACCAGTTTTTACGGGAACATTTCGAGCTTTCCTTTGGAAAATTTTGTTATCTCCGAAAATAACAAAGCTATGGCAATCAAATTTCGGTACGCAGGTTTGTATTACAAAAGGTAAGCTATATATCAAAATTTAGGTCTCTAAGTTAGAAGGGAAAAAAGTTCTAACGTTTCAATTTAAAAAAATTTGTTCCACCCGAGGTCACAGGATGGCACAAGGTCAACATATTTGTGAGTTAAACAAAATTCATTGAATTACAGACAAATATTTTTTTTCTGGTGCATATATAATTTACGTAAAAATGCGTAGATCATTTCTATGAAAATTAACTACTGTAACGCATTGGCTTCGTCTATACTTTTTATTTGACTGTTCAGTTTGCAATCATATTTCATTAAATAAGCAACTATAGATAAAAAATAAAAGACCAAGGTTGGACTGGAAGCTGAAACAGAAAGCAGAATCACCCCAAAAGTTGTCTTCATCAGTAGCTGTCGCTAAACTAATTCTATGGGTAAAAATATCCTATTTATATCTAAACTATACACAAAAAATAATGTATTACCGGCGATGCAATACTGGATGATGCAACACCGTATGATAAAATACCGGATGGTGCAACACCGCGTGATGCAATATTGGATACCTAAGTACCGGATGATGCAACATCGGATGACGTAACATCGGGTGACGTAATTCAAGGACTATTGTCGTGTCAGTGGATAGTATCCACTGGATACACCAAACCGGTTGTTGTGTCGATGTTGAAAGCAACCATGGATTATTTCGTGCTATTTCAAAAAGTGCTGAATTTACCAGCGCATGTCTGAATTCATCAAATTTTCTGGATTCACTTTGCGGATTTCTCAACTTGCAAAAGCACCTAACTTGCGATGATCCGTGGTTACTTTCAATAACATAATATTTTCTACGCAGGCCGGTGGCTGGCGTTTCCGCGATCTGACATCAACCGGCACTGTGGTGACTCCTCTCACTCCATGTCGCGAGTACCCACTAAACACGCCCTGGACACCTAGAGACGTGACGGAAACCACTCGCTGGCATTGCTTCACCACGTCCCTAACTCTTGCTGTTCTCAAAACTGCTACATCCTGTCCTCATCCTCCTTTGACTTCATTATTTCTAAGATGCCTCTCTTTACAGTATGTCACACTCTTTTACTCCCCAGCATATGCTCTGCCACATTATCTGCTGTAAAATCTCTGTCAATCTCTTTATACATTTGTTCCCTTATTTTCGACCATCTTGCGCACTCAAAGCCGTGTGTTCTGGCGTATCTCTATCACCACAATACGTACAGTTCTCTTTGTTCACTATTTTCATTTTACCCAGGAAAGACCTGAAACGCCCATGACCTGACAGAAATTGGGTAAAATAATAACTTACCTCCCCATGCTCTCTCTATATTCTCGATGTGTGGAATGAGCCCCTTTGTCCACTGGGATGTTGACATTTACTGTTCCCATTCTCGCTGTCACTCCAGCATTGTTTCGGTCCTTGCCTTCTTTTTTTCTTCTCTTCTTTTTTCGTGTCTTTGATAAGTTATCTCTCTTGCCAATAAGTGTGTAGGGATCGTTCTTGCAATCACCTGTATTGCTTTCGTTGCCATTGTTCTATATGCACTTGCTATTCTGATGGCTACCTTCCTCTGTGCCCTCTCATCTTTTTTCTACACCATGTCTTTGACAACACGGCCTTCCATGCTGGTGCGCCATACAGTATGACTTAATTTACCACACTACTCAGCACTCTCTATATCCCTGGTTTTAATCCACCGATATTCAGACGATATCAGACGCCCTAGCCCTAGCAACCATCATGTCTGCCCTTGCCACTACTTTTTCTGTGTGCACATGTTATGTTCATGTTATATCCTACTTATATACCGATCGCCTGCGACTGAATTTCTACATTCCCCACCTTGACGGTTACTGTTCTCAGTGTTCTTCGTCCCACTAGCACTATACTTTCAGATTTGTGAGGCGTGAGTTGTAGACCACTTTTTGCCATCCATTTTTCCACTCTTGCCGCTGACCAGTTGATATTATCTTCTACGTCAGCTTTATTTTCTCTGCTTACAACCAGCGCCAAATCATCTGCATATCCTATAATAGCCCTCTTGTTTACGGACTCCATACTAAAAGCCTTACCGCAATACAAGTTCTAGAGTGTTGGTCCGAGAATTGACCCCTGAGGCACACCATATGTAATCTGCATCCGCCATTTCTGTCCAATCAGTAGCTGTCTGTCTCCCAGGCAACTATATACTATTTTAAGCAGATATGGATCAACTTGTCTCTTTCTTAATACTTCGTATATGTCTCCCCACGGTGCTGTTTTGAATGCACCTTTTACGTTCAATGTTACCATCGCCAAAATCCTGTTTTTATTGCCTACTTTCCTTGCCACGTCCTGTACCTTCCTCACAGCATCCATCCTCGAGCGCCCCTTGCGGAAGCCAAATTGATTTTCTGCTAACCCTCCTCTTCTCCCGATTTCCTTGATAATTCTGTTAGCTATTACATGTTGATATAATTTTGCTATTCCGCCTGCCAGGCATATAGTTCTATATGACTTCTTTCCTCATGTTTTCTCGGGCTTCTCCAATAGTACTAATAGAGCGGTCCTCCATTCTGAGGGGAAGCTTCAATCACTGATTAGTTTATTTATCAGAACTTGTAATATCTGCGGTTTCTGTTCTGCTACTGCCTTAACAATCTAGATCGGTATACCATCTGGGCCTGCAGCTTTACCAGATTTTATCCTTCGGGCTGCTTCCCGTATTTCTTCACCTGTACAAGGTAGAATATCCTCAGGCTTTACCTCTACTCTCGGCTATTCTTTGACTTCGTGTTTAGGGAACAACTCCGGCACTTATCTTAATTTTTTCATCACCACTTATTGTCATTGGTGTTCTTGTACCACTATTATCTGTGAAAATCTTGTACCTTAGTCCCCAAATATCATCATATATTTCTTTACAAAGAGAGTCCGAGGCGTGTTTCTTTGCCTTTGTTATTGTTGTCTTGAATTTCTCTCTGCTTTCCCTGTATTGATTCTGTGCTTCCTCTCTATCAGTACTTGTGATGTTTTTTCCTATTGATTCTTGTGACCTTCATTCTTGTCTTCGTAGATTCAGTTCTGATTGTGGTAATCTGTTCATTCCACCAATATGCACCATTTCGTCTGCCGCATTGCTGTTTCCTCTTCAAGCACATCTCATACGATCTTTCTAGTGTTCTATTCAGGCGTCTGATAGCTTTTCTGCTTCGTTTGGCTCTATGTTTCTTCTAGTATGTTCCCTTGCTCTGTAAGGAACGTAGGGATCTTTAACATGCCCGACATCGCATGAACACGGGACTGACCGTTTTACGCCCCCTGCAAAATGCCAGAACCTCGGTTGATGGTAATTTATTACAGTTTGTACTGAAAAAGTGAAAGGGAAACCCTGAGAATCGAACCCAATAGCCTTGGGTTCAAAGGCACACGTTCTTACCTCTGGACCACCGAGGCTCCTTTCTCGGCATTTGCCACCTATGCTTAGTAACTAATCTATACACATTTTTTGTGTTTAAGCAAGTTCAGATATTATGATTAAGGAGCCAATATTAGTGTCTGTTTCGATTTACTCATATTGGCTCTTCCAATTTCATCAAAAGTTAAGTGTTCTTTTAAAACTGTCTTATGAGTGTTCGCTACCATAATGCACTTGCTATTTTTCATTTTGTAAATGGAATTTTAATAACAAAAGTTATTAATTATTTTGACTTTCAACTCGTTATGATAAAAGTAAGCTGGTCATATGGAATTTATAAATTACGAGAAAACGGACTCTCCTCTGACAATTAGAAGACAAATTAAACTCATGTGTTCTTTTAATACCAGGGTTTATATTTCGTTTTTTTAGTTTTCAGAAACACTACATTATAATTAAGTCGTTAATCATGGTAAGTAACGTTTGTTATTATATTATGTAAAATCAGCCGGTTACTGAATTCTGAAGCATTGTTTGTTTACTATACATGCAAACGTCACGCTATGTCTGAGAATTGTATGTCAGTCCCATTCTATCGCTTGTTCTTATTTATAAAAAAATCACCTTTTACTGATTAGTGTTATTCATAATATCAAAGACATCTGAGATAAAATTCTGATTTTTTCAAAGTTTTGGTAAGAAAATATTCACTCTAAGGTATCGATAGAAAGGCTTTCACAATTTGTTTTAAACGTACGTAATTTTGGATCTTTAAACTAAGGTGTGAGTTCGATTTTATATTTATATTTATATGTATGTGTAAATAGCGTCTGGTTTAATTAAGTAAGTAATTTGAGTAAACCAAAAGATTCGGTATATTTTGCAGAGAGTCTGGTAGCACGTTGCGTAGGTCAAGTTTATTGGCTAGAACACAGTAAGATAAATTGTCATCTTGCGCGTAACTCGGTCCTATATTGCCTTAGTCGCTTTAATTAAAAGTCTGGAAGTGCGTTATTGTAGTGAATTTTCATAAAACATTTTAGTGGTAGATATGTATTTTTTTATGAAAGTAGGCATCAAATTTGGTTAACAGTGTAACGTATATAGTATAAATTTATTGTTTGAGGACGCACAAAAACTTTTTGAAACGTTAATTAATTGTGAGGTTTACCAACCAGAGAACTTGGAAGGCGATGTTGTGGGCAATTATAAGTATTTAGACTATGTTGAATTGAAAGGGCGTCCAGCTGGTTGTCCTCCCACGCCATGATCTACACATCAAGACGTACTACACGAAGAATAGTTTGTAAGGGCAGAAACGTTGGTGTCAACGGTTGGAGCCATTCTAAGTGTTGACCCTGTAAAAAGAAAAGACACTATGAGAGGTGGCTCAAGCAGTAGAGGAAACCAATGTGAAAAAGCTGACACTGCAGCACAATGAGGATTTCTCACTAAAAGAGAACTGATTAATAATGTTTCTTTATGCTAAATTGCTTTAATTTATTTTTGAATTACCTGATAGTCCTCTTTCTCGTCCATATGTTTATTGTAGTTTTTCTTCTCCTTGTGTAAAATCAGTGTGTTTTCGTACGCATATTTGTACATATGTTTTTGTCTAAGTTTTAATTTAAGTATATCAGTAATTTTGTAGGCAAGTGTATACCTCTCCATACAATGATACACATTTTGTTTGATTTTATATTAATTTATTTATTTTCATCTAGTTGGGTGGGTGTATTCACTCACTACTGAAGTATTTGCTGATTTTAGTGAATTTTCATTAAGAAAATTCACTAATAGAGAGCTATCGATTTTAAGACTTTTGGAAAATTTCTTCAAATGAGCGCGGATTTGGGCCTTTAGAACCCATATCCAAGGTCGGTTTTGATTTTTATATGTATATATATATATATATATATATATATATATATATATATATATATATATATATATATATATATATATATATATATATATATATATATATATATATATATATATATATATATCCATCTGATAACTCAAAAATACTTGACCGATTTGGACCAAATTTGGGAATTACCTTGATTGTGTTAATGGCTTGGATGGACACAGTGCGTCTAATTTTTCTTTGAAAAAAAATGTAAAGAACATTTTGAAAACACAATATTTTTATGAAATATTAAAGTGATTCGAACAAAATTTGCACATATATAGGAGACGTGATAATATACCTGTCAACAAAAATCCAAATTAAATGGCCCACGAGAAAGGGAGTTATTTGAAAATAAATATGTTAAAGTAATAAACAGTCTAAGATATCACTTCGAATTACATGAGACATTTCACACGGTGACTGTTTTCAAGCAAGGTTAGACTGTGAATGTGCCATTCTAAGTAAATAATTCAAACTCGACCAAGTCACCTGACAATTAAATATAAATGAACCGGGTTGCCAGATATAATAAAAATTCATTTGAATCTTATAATGTAAAACATTGGTCATACAATATATTTGTACTATTTATTGATGACAAATAAAAGTTCACAATAAATTAATCCATCCATTAAATGTCGCTTAATATTCATAAATGTTGAGTGACAAATTCCTCGTCTTATTTTCAAAAAATAATTACAATCTAATTTGTACAATATGACATCGTTGCATCCGATGACAGCACACTGCGAGCTGCGTCGAGAGTCGAGACTTCGAGCTAACGTTAACGTTAATAATCACCAAGATGGACATCTTATTTATATTCTTATTATTATTTAAATAAATGTGGGATGCTAAAATAAATATATGTTATGAATGGTGAGTAAAATATTACTTAAATAACTTTCGTGTATATAGTATATAACAAATACTGTTAACTAATAACTAAGCAAGGTATTTGTTTTTGTTATTTGCTTATAGGTTATGTTATAAACCTAAAGTTGAAACTGTATATTGTATAGTGATAATCTTCTTATCTTTAAGTTAGTGCTGTTTTGGAAAAAACTCTAGGCGCAGCAAGTACGTTATGGTAGTGAATTTTCATAAGAATTGTACACTATTAGTAAGATACATTATTAAAGCTAATTCTTTAAATTTAAATGGATCTTGAAGTTTGGTTTTAGAGTCCCAGTTAGCGATTTTTTGAAAAAAAAATATTTTATATAAAGCTACTGAATTAAAATTTGATCTTAGATATAATATGTAAGTACTGCAAGTGCCTTTAAAAAAATTGTGTTACAAATTTCATTAAAGGTACAAACATTTTTCAGAAAAAATAAATGATCTACAAAGGGAATGTACCTGTCGAATTATAGAAATATTTAAGTACTGCAAGTGTCTAAAAAAATTGTGTCATAAATTTCATTAAAGTTACAAACGTTTTTCAGAAAAAAATATTTATTTTCAAAGGGAATGTACCTGTCGAATTATCAATATAACAGGTATTTTTCCATATTAATTGCTTGGATGGTTTTGTTTTAGTCAACCCATCCAGTTTTTGCAAACAATAAACAACAAAAAAGGTTTTTTATGTTATGGTAGAAAATTTTCGTAAAAATATTTCAAATCTGATGGCTCAATAAATTTCCCATTAAGCCAGAATCTTCAATCTTGAACCTTAGTAACACCTATGTAAACGCACGTGGGTAATAAATTAAAGAAAAATAACATATTGAGCTTCGTTTTGTTTTAAAAAACCTTTTTTGTTGTTTATTGTTTGCAAAAACTGGATGGGTTGACTAAAAGAAAACAATCCAAACAACTAATAAGGGAAAATACCTGCCATATTTATAATTTGACAGGTACATTCCCTTTGTAAATAATTAATTGTTTTCTGAAAAAGTGTTGTATTTTTAATGAAATTTGTAATACAATTTTTTTAAAGGAACTTGCAGTATTTACATATTACTTTTTTAAAATCAGGCTGGTTTTAATGAAATTTATGTATATTGACAAAGATGTCAGGTATGGTAGCTAAATTTGTAAATTCTAAAGTTAGATATTTTTTAAGTATGTAGTGTAAATGGAAGTGAACGTTTACTTTATAAAAATCAGGCCGGTTTTGATGAAGTTTTGAATACCCGTGTTTTTCTGGTTGTACATTATGAAAATATTTTTACATAATATATCTGAAAAAGGGTAAACTAATACTCATTTTTTGAGATATAGTTAAGAAGATATTACACCGTCAATATGTGAAAAGTTGCTATGAATCCCCAAAACAGCGATACACTTAATGCATGTGTGAATCCAATAAAATTAGTGACTTTTCAGTAGCATAATTAAATTTTCGTATGGCGGTAACTTATTGGTAAATTATTCTATGATGGTTGCTCCTATTTATATATTTGTTTCTTTTTATGGAAGCTACGTACTTACTTAACGAAAGAAATTCACTTAGTTGCTAAATACGTATTTTGTTATGTCCTTAGAGGCAGTGAAAGTGTCTTACCTTGCCAGACCAATTCATTTCAAAACGTTAAATGGCATCATTAACCTGTGTAATCGCGAGGCCTATCCAGAGCAATCTACATTATAAGACCAGTTAAACAGTATAGTACCTATCCAGTTGCCAGTATTGCTTATTTTGCACATTGTCACAGTATCCTATATTATGAAACGCGCATATGGTGTAATTCGTTAGCAGCGAATAGTGTGTTTACCATGCAAAAAAAAACAATAGGGTTATTGTGTGACCTAGGTCGAAAAGAATGCTGCCGGGATGTGTTCGAGACCACTGGGATACTTACTCTTCTAGCTATATTCATTCCTCACTATATGTATTCAAAATATCCAGTGAATGGTGAAGCCCACAACATCAATACCAGGTGCACGTATGAATTAAAAATACCTTTGCACAAAACGAAAAAACAAAGCAGAATTTTGAGTACTGGGGAATCAAATCCTCAATTTTCCACCTAGTGGTATTAAAACCAAAGTGGAAGAATTTATTAATGTATAATAACGAGTATATTTCCAATTTAGCGACAACATTTAAGTCACTAGTATAGTTGTTAGTATTTACTTACCATTGCAAACTTTTTTCAGACCAATATAACTTGTCATAAGGTGGCGTGTGAATCGAACCCAGGACTAGATTGATGTCTCAGCAACTGTTACTACATGATAAAGGGCGTAAAAGTAATGTATATAATACTACTTGAAAGTTTCCCATGTTTTGATTGGATGGCTTTAGTAGTTAGATTAAAACCTTAAGGTTGTTTTTTGTGTTTTCCTTTTTTAGTGAATTTGCGTGGAAAAAATTAACTTATGAAAAGATTTCGACTTTTAATAGTACCATCATTGATCTTCATCTCCAGCTATCTCTCCATTTAACATATTCATTGTATGTTATATGAATAAACTGCATAAATATGGCGATAATTGGCATCCTTTCCATACACTCTTCTTTATGTGTAATACTACCCACTGAACATGCTAACTTACAAATATTTACCACAACGTTACATAAGTTACCATTAAACAATTATTTATGCAAAATTTTTAATAGAATTATAATTATCTACTTAATACATGTGTGAATTCAATAAAATTATTCACTTTTCTGTCGCATAATAAAATTTTGGTATGTCAGTATATTATTGGTAAATTATTCCAAGATGGGTGCTCCTATCTACATTTTTTTTTCTTTTTATGGAATCTACATACCTACTTAACGAAAGAAATACACCTAGTTGCTAAATACGAATTTTGTTATGTCCTTAGTAGCAGTGAAAGTGTCTTACCTTGCCAGAACAATTCATTTCAAAAAGATAAATGGCATGGTTAACCTGTGGAAGCACTAGGCTTATTTAGAACAAACTACATTATAAGAGCAGTTAAACAGTATAGTACCCATCACGGTGCCAGGGTTGCTTATTTTGCACATTGTCACAGTACCCTATCGTATAGAAGACTCATATGGAGTAACTCGTCAGCAGCGGAACGTGTTTATCATGCAGAAAAGAGCAATGGGGTCTTTGTGCGACCTAGTTCCAAAAGAAAGCTGCCGGGATGTTTTTGAGGCCAATGGGATACTTACCCTTCCAGCCATATTCATTCTTCAGTATGTATATTCAAAATATCCCGTGAATGGTGAAGCTCACAACATCAATACCAGGTGCAGAGATGAGTAAAAAATGTCTTTGCACAAAAAGAAAAAAACAAAGCAGAATTTTGAGTACTAAGGAATCAAATCCTCAATTTTCTACCTAATGATATTAAGGTGCTGCCACTAACAAGATTAAAGCAGGGACTAGTGTGGGGTAATAACACAAAAACCAAAGTGGAGGAATGTATCAATGTCTATAGTGTTACATACTATTTGTATTCATTCTTTGTAGTGTGTGTGCGTTGGGCAAATTGCTTCGGAACGTATGTTCCACTAGCCACAAACTTTTTTTGTATGCGTAATTCTTTGTAGTCATAATTTAGCTTTATTTCAACTTAATCTTTCTAAATGTACGTATAGATTGTCGGTACTTATGAAGGCTATGACTTACCGTGTACATTGGATGGGCAATAAAATGTATATATCTATCTATCGGCCGAAATGGAATGTATTGCATGTTTAATTTTTTATGTAATAAACCTTTTAATCCAATTAACATTGCCTTAATTAATTACTTCCACATCGTCACAACGTCTGGAAATATCGCATCGGCGACAAAAATTTCAATTTTTTTGCGCTTAAACGTGGTAAAAAGTGTCAAACATATAGAAAACATGATTGTGGAACGAAAATTTTATTGTCTGTCGGTCTGTGTGTCTGTCTGTTTGTAGCCACGATAACTTTCGAACGAAATGAGGTACTTGCTTCAAATTTGGTATGCAGTTAACATTCGGCAAACGAACGTTCGTATTGTCTTTGGGTAAAATCGCTCCAGGGGGTAGGGGATGAACGGGTGGTGATTTGGTGAAAATTGACATTTTTTCGTTAAAACTTGAGCAATATAACGTTTTAGGGTTTGTTTATTAGAAAACTTTCAATTTCATCAAACTCTGGTATTCTGTGCTGAATGTGGAATATCGGTGTTAGAAATAATTTCGAAATCTTTTTTTTTTGTTGCTAAAACGGCGCAAAAAGTCTTCAAACATATAGAAAACTGATTCTGGAACGAATTTTTGTTGTCTGTCGGTATGTCGTTCTGTTAGTCGTCGGTCTGTCGGTCGGTCGGTCTGTCGGCCTGTATGCCTGTCTGTTAGTAAGCGTAATAACGTTCGAACGAATTGAGTACAATCTTCAAATTTGATATCCAGTTAGCACCCGACAAATGAACGCTTCGAATTGTTTTTGGGTAAGATCTCTTCAGGGAGTAGGGGATAAATAGGGTGTGATTTGGTGAAAATTTACATTTTTTCGTTAAAACTCTGATGTAATATAACGTTTTAGAAGTTTATGATTACAGGAATATGAATATTTTCTTTGTGATCAAGTCATGGGCGCTGAATTTATTTCATGAGAATGTCTTTCTGAGGAGGGTAGATTATCACAGCTATGTCGAAGCTATGACACAACTTGCAGCACTATTGTTTTACAGTTTTGAAGAAATATATATATTTTCTATAAATACACTTATACCTATATAAAGTGCTAGTAACTTGAAATAAATTTAGTTACTCAAATACAGTTTCTTTTTTCAAAAATGCTTGGACGCGTTGATTAGTATTTCAAGTTACAGTCTTTTAAATAAATGTATACAGTATGTCCCATTCTTAAAAAATTACGTCATCGATAATTTCTCTAAATCAACCATAGGTTTTTGTTGACTATTTTTAAAGTTCCTAAATATAAAGATGTAAAAAACTAGCAGATTTCAAATTTTTATTCGTTTTAAAGATTAAAAAAATGAAGTTAATTATTTTAAAATGAATAATTGAAAACTCATTTTGAACATTTCCTGTTGCTTCGGGGAAACTTTTAGTCTACACAAATTTCTTTTTCGTGCTTTCAACTCTTCAACGTTTATGATAAAATTTTACAATTTGGTGGTTTGGTATATCTTGAGATGTACTTTAAAAATAGACAACCAAAAGCTAGGGTTGTAATTAAAAAAAAAACTTATCAATGACATCTCAAATTTGGCACAAATTGTTTAATATATTTTTTAAAAAGATTGCACCTGAAAATGCTATCTGACGCCTCCGAGCATTTTTGATAAAAAGCTCTGGTAGATTAATTGAAATTACTCCAAATTACAAACTTGCACTATATATATATATATATATATATATATATATATATATATATATATATATATATATATATATATATATATAGGGAGTTTCAAAAGTGATGGTCTATGTTACAGGTGCACATTCAGCACAAAAAGAAGGCTATTTTTTCATATAAACATGGGTCCGCAAATGTTTAGTTTATTAAATACAGCCTGTTAAAGTTATTTGTTTTTGTCAGTTTTTCACGAATAAGTCCGAGTCAAATTGAAATTTTTGTTTTGAGGGCAAGAAGTTTAAACATGTTATTGTTAATAACACTGCTGGTAGAGGGCGCCACCTGTAAGACTATGCTTGCATTCAATTGGATATAATTTTTTAACACCCAGTAATATCGACCTACCGTATAGCTACATTGCAGCCCTTATCAATTGTAAGCAAATAATATATATTTGATCCAAATCTCCCAGATACACTATTTTCGAGATATATCAATTTTTGTGTGTCGATGTCGCTGAAAAAATATATAAAATAAAATCCCGTCTCCTTTGTGACCTCACCTTTCTAAAAGCCTGCCGTGATCATCACGTGGTCCAAAAATCTTTTCAACTTAAACATCACACCAAATCACATAACGTCTCCAACATTTTAAAACGAACAGGCTTTGCTCTCCTTAGAAATTCCATTCACGAGACAAGACGACACCTTAACACTACCAACACACTGCTTTACGACACGTACATAAAAATACACACATACAAAATACACCCTACATTTTGGGACACTCTAGACAGACTCTCACATAGTAAATCAGAACATGTTACACAACAAAAGACGGACGTACAAAAAAGAAAATTACAGCAGCTTCTAGACAACAAAAATCTCACATAACACACACATAATGCCAATCCTCCTATATTAGTTCACAACCTTTCAAATTCCACCATAAGTGACGTCGCCATCAAAGTCCTATCCAAAGGTTTTAATTTTGCACCAACCCCTAAATTTATCCCAATAGAAAAGATAATTTCTCAATCAGAAGATGCAATAACACACTTACCGACTGACGAAGCTGAAATTACGAGACAAGACATTGCAAGAATATTACGTTCCGCCAAACTTCCACCTTCCAACCTTTCTCCTCACGAACGACAGTCAATCAGAGACCTAAACCGAAACACAGAAATTATAATCCTACCAGCAGACAAAGGCAACGCTACAGTCATACTTGACAAAACAGACTATATACAAAAGATGGACAATATACTAAACAACACAGACTACAAACAAATCCCTAACGACCCTACAACTTATCTGGAAAAGAAAACCAAAACTATCATCAACAACTCCCAACTCAATCCTGACCTCAAAAAAGAACTAATCCCCCGCGAAAAATCATCTCGCATCCCTAGAAAATATGGTCTCCCGAAAATCCATAAGCCTGATATTCCCCTTCGCCCTATCGTAAGTGCCCACCGTTCACCCACACAAAAACTTGCAAAACATCTAGCCAAAACTCTCCAACCATTAGTAGAAAACGCTACATCCTATGTCAAAAACTCCACCCATTTCATCGACCTTCTTCAAAACAACACAATTTCTCAAAACGACATCCTAGTTAGCTTTGATATAGTTTCCTTATTCACCAATATACCTCTATCTGAAACCCTTGACATTCTCAAAAATAAACACAAAATTTCCCACGATACCTTAGCTCTTGTGGAACACTGCACATCTAACACTTATTTCCTTTTTCAAAACAAATTTTACAAACAAGTTCGAGGTGCTCCAATGGGTTCACCCCTCTCTCCTGCATTGGCCAACATTTTCATGGAAAACTTCGAGACACAAGCCCTCAATTCATCCCAACTTAAACCAACGTGTTGGTTAAGATACGTTGACGACATTTTCGCTGTCTGGCCACACGGCAAAGAATCTCTAGACGAATTCCTTTCTTACCTAAATAACATCAACCCCCAAATCCAGTTCACCATGGAAATGGAAAATAATTTTTCTTTGCCTTTCTTAGATGTACGCATCACTAAAAACCCAGTCAGAGGATTTTCTTACACTGTCTACCGAAAACCAACCCACACTAATCGGTATCTTAACGCCCAATCTCACCATCACCCATCGCAACTAAATTCCGTGGTTCGAACATTAGTAACACGATCCCTTAGACTAACGGACAATAACAACAAACAGACAGAATTAAACTTTTTAAGACAGACATTGCTAGAAAACGGATACGACAACAATCACATACTACGAAACATTAGAAACGCACAACAACAAACCACTACACCACAACAAGAACAAACAGCGTCCACACAACAACACACAGCGTTTTTACCATACATTAAAGGTGTCACCGACAAAATCAGCCGAATTTTCAGAACCCATAATATCAAAACCGTATTCACAACAGACCAAAAACTATCAAATCTTATAAAAACTCCCAAGGATACGATTCCAAACGAATCCCACGGAGTTTACGAAATTCCTTGTTCCGACTGTTCCCGAACTTACGTAGGACAAACAAACAGACGCATCCACAATAGAATATACGAACACACCCTCGCAGTTAGAAAATCCGACCCCTCATCGGCGCTGGCCATGCATCATATTCATACAGGGCACAAAATAGACTTCGATAATGCCAAAACAATAGCACCGGTTTACAATTTCAAAACGAGAATTATCTGCGAAGCAATCGAGATTGAAAAACGTCCCGATTGTTTAAATAAGAGAGATGATGGTCTTCGCCTTCCGACTACTTGGAAACCTATTATATCTTCTTTGCAAACACACAAAAGGGAAATGAATTCCACAGACAATTTTGTTGCATCATTATCCCCCCACTTAATTGACGGTGACCCCACTACTTTCACTGATGACGCAACAGGTAGACGAAACGACCTATATAAGACAAGACTTGCAACGAACTGCCAGATCTCTCTGAGGCCTAGGGTTGAACACACTGAGACCTCACAGACGATCTCCAGCGAGATTTGGGGAGTAGGCAGATTGAGGCCCCGTAATCGAGCTACAACAACCCAACCTACCTTTATCCAACACTCTAAGGAGTAGGCAGATTGAGGCCTTAGAGTGTCCTTACATATTTCCTTTACCTACCTTTGTCCACCACTCTAAGGAGTAGGCAGATTGAGGCCTTAGAGTGTCCTTACATATTTCCTTTACCCACCTTTGTCCATCACTCTAAGGAGTAGGCAGATTGAGGCCTTAGAGTGTCCTTACATATTTCCTTTACCCACATTTGTCCACCACTCTAAGGAGTAGGCAGATTGAGGCCTTAGAGTGTCCTTACATATTTCCTTTACCCACCTTTGTCCATCACTCTAAGGAGTAGGCAGATTGAGGCCTTAGAGTGTCCTTACATATTTCCTTTACCTCTTGAAAATGGCTCCAAAACAGGAGCCGAAACGTCGAGTTTCCATAAATTCTGGACGCGGTTTAACCCGAGAACCAAGCATGTCCCACATTAAAGACCGCGGAAATCTTTCTGAACACATATATATATATATATATATATATATATATATATATATATATATATATATATATATATATAGACATACATATATATATATATATATATATATATATAGACATATATATATATATATATATATATATATATATATATATATATATATATATATATATATATATATATATATATATATATACTTGCAGATAAGTTGCAAATGTAAGTTTAAATTAAATACAACTTTACAAAGCTCTTTTAAAATTTAAGCAAAAGAAACATTTGCATTTGTAATGAAAGTAAGAGGAAAATTTGCTATTTACAGCAAACTTTCAGGAGGTTTTCTGTGAGTAATTTATCAAACTTACACTTTCTTTGAAAATGATTGTGCAAGGTTGATGCAATATTACCTTGCTCAGTGGGTATTTAATAATAAAAATTATAATATAACATAGTTTTCTTTATGTTGCAGAAATTTGGTAGCTTAAAGCAAAATGAAATTCGCTTTTTAGTGAATTCTCATAGTAAAAATTCACTAATGCAGAGATCCCGACTTTTGAATTCTGAATTTTTTCCAAATGAGGCGCGAACTAGGACCCCTAGAACCCATAACCGGGGTCAGATTCAAATGTTATATGTTTATCTATATATATATATATATATATATATATATATATATATATATATATATATATATATATATATATATATATATATATATATATATCACATCACCAATTCAAAAAATAATGGGCCGATTTGGCATGTACCTTCCTTTTGTTGGCCAAAAAATCTGAGCAGGTTTTCTAGGAAAATTTTGGGTTTTCCCTCGGAAAAAATTCTATCTCCGAAAGTAACAAATTATGGTAATCAAATGTAGCACGTAGATCTAAGTTTTAAATAGTAAAGTCTTTATCAAACTTTATTTCTCTATCTTACAAGAAAAAAATTATAAGCATTTTATTGAAAAAAAAAGTTTTTATTTCATGGCTACGTGATAATTTTTTTTAAAACCACACGTATTTTATAAACCATCGCATTCGAAACAAATTTAATTTATGTTAAGAACTTCTAGTAGTCAGAATATATTAAGCTTATTGTGATTCTAGTTTGTACTTGATGTTTGCCTTATTTGAAGTACTTATATTTCATTTGTAACACACGACAACTCACAGATAGAGGGCCGTCGGGATATTATTTATTTTTAAGTAAACAAACACATATTAATCGACACTGACCACTTAGTTGACAGAAGAGAAGGACGAGCTTGTAGTTTCTAAATCTGTGCAATCAAAGATAAACCACTATAAGTGCCCAGCTCAACCTTGTCTAACCTAAATCACCCTATTAAGCCAAGACATCTTCGATATTCTAAATATTTCTTAAATATGGTACTAAAACAACTGTCTTTATATGTATATAATTGCAACAACACATTAATAAAGCATATCAAGTCAGTATTAATACAAAAGGGTCCTGCTTTGCCCCCGCCATTACCTTAGGCATTATAGGCGCGCTGTCCAAACGTACCCGCAGCTTTACCTACCCAGAGGTTATGGCACCTTGCAGACCAATCCAGGTCTTACATTTATGTGCCCCGCCCGGGGGTCCTCCACTAGACCTCTGCCGGCCAGACAAAGCAGATCAGACTACGTGAGACAGTCTAATTAGTAACCATATAACTACAGCACACGCGGCTCTTAATATAATTTCTAAATATCTAGCAATGGTCAGTAAATATTTAATCCCCCTGTATAATAACCAACCTAGGTATATTCTCCTAATAATTACTGCTATCTGTATTATATTATTAGCTATAATGAACCAAGACACTTAGCGAGTAGGTACTCACCTGAACTGCAAAATTCAGTTATCACATAAACTAATATGCACTATATTAACTATAATTAATCTTTACAATAAAATGCACTACGAACAAGCCCTTCATACCTGACACTCTTTTAACTAGTAAATTGGTGAAACATCTCTAGTTTCAGATGCATTAAACGTTTCAGTTTCTTTATGTTATCTACGCATAAAGGTTAGGTGGTTTTTATGTTATCTACGCAAAAAGGTTAGGTGGTTGATATACCCTTAACACACTTGAGTTCCCCTGCGTCCGCAGTGTCGTTAAGTATCATACAAAATATTAGATTGTACAGTTTCTACTAAATATTATGTTTAAAACCTACGTTACATTCGGCCATCCTGCATTAGGCTCGTCCCGAGGCTTCAGTGACTCGACTGCAGTCACTTAAGTCACTATCATTGTCCTCTGGCATCACAACTCCATCAAATCCACTTGCATTGTCTGTATCATCTGACACACCACCAGGGATCTGCCATGGCTTCATTCGTTCTACTGCCACAATGTTCTCATACACACTCTTTCTACTAGTTCGTGCCGAACCTGGCATATCACACACAATATACCGATCATTATCTAAAACCTTTTCTACATCATATGTCCACTATAAGGCTCTGTTAGTTTCCTCGATCCACACGCCACTTCCTGTTCTAATATCACGACTAAGTCACCTTCCTTATATCTGCGTGGCTTTTTACGCTTCCTGTCAAAATAATGTTTTTGTCTGCGTGCTTCTTTCTCAAGTTTCTCACCTACTTTCTGACGAACCTTTACGATGTCTTCGATCATCTTGGGGATTTGACTGACTTCATCCAGTAATTGTGAGACATCGCCAATTCTTGGTCTAAACCCATGTAACAACTTACTTGCTGTTAGCCCCGTTGACTGGCTTTTAACATTATTGATGGCAAGTTGCACATGACCAATGTGTTTATCCCAATTTTCTTCCTCAGGACACGTAGCTGGTAATGCTGTTTTAGGAGTTCTGTTAAAACTCTCAACCTGACCGTTAGCTCTTGGTGTCCCTGCCGCATTCAGTACATATTTTAAGTGCACATTCCTACAAAATTGTTAGAATTTTCGTGAAGTGTAGGCACTTCCTTGGTCCAAAATAAGTACTCGAGGCTTACCATAAAGAGCAAATATTTCTTCAAAGTACTTTATGACGTAATTGGTATTGATTCATTTGACAGCTTTGAGAAAGGTGAATTTGGTAAAGACATCTACGACCACTATAATGTGGACATTTCCCCAAGAGCTTTTAGGTAGAGGTGCATAATGATCCATGTGCAACATATCAAACGGCTCAGGTCTTTTGGGAATATAATTTAAATATCCCTCTTTTCTATCGCCTGGCTTCTTACAGTAGATGCACGGTGTGCAACATGCAAGGTTTCGCTCGACATATTGCCGCATTCGTGGAAACCAGTAATGTTGAGTCATTCTTTGCAGCGTTTTCTCTACAGCAAAATGACCTTAGTCGTCGTGTGCTGCTCGCCTTACTTGTTGTCTCATACCCCTTGGCACTACCCACTGTATTCCCTGGACAGTTATGCGATATACTCTGCCATCTCGCAAAGCATAGTTTTTATAAACATTTCTGTCTTCATCACTTTCGGGATGTTTGCTTAGGGTTTCTCGGATTTGATTTATTTTCTAGTCTGTCAGTTGTGCAGATGGTACCCAGTCTGCTTGTACGATGCGCAGTACTGTCTCTTCTGCACACTCTTCTGGTGATGTTGGATTTCGGCTTAATGCCTCAACGTGTTTCATCTAGGTACCTGGACTGTACTGAACATCGAATGTGTACTCTTGCAACTGTAACCACCAGCGAGCTATTCTGTGCAAAATATCTTTTTCATTGCTGGTTGCCTTCAATGCGTTGCAATCTGTAACTACAATGAATTTGATTCCCAACAAATATATTCTAAACTTCTTTAAGGTTTCCACCACTACAGGTGTTTCCAATTCTTTTTCCGCACAAGTAGCATAGGCGAAGAATAAGGTGAGTCGGAATCTCTGATGATGTCGTTTCTCAACATATCCTCTATCATGGTGCCAACGGTTTCTTTTTCATTTTTTGACATCTTGTATGGTCGATATGCAAACGGAATGTCATTATCTAGTTGTATTTTGAACTCACTTGATTTTGCACACCCAAGCTCATCCATATTTTTAGCAAAACAAGTTCTATATTTATTTAAAACTCCCATTAATTCAGATAATTTTCTTTCATTTTTATGTCCTATAGTAACATCCTCCTTATTTAACGATTTTAGTTGCCTTAATTCAGTGCAAAGGACATGCTCACTGTCTATGGCTTTTTCTTCAGTACAAGGTCAACCCCGAGCCTCTGCGTTTTTACTTCCTAAATGAATCTCTGCGTCTGAAAAATTTATTCTGGGCACTAGAGCGTTGGAATTCTTGGCTATATATAGAATTGTATGAGGTATGAAACACTCTTGCCATTCTACAGAACAAATTCTCGGTTCAACATAAAGATCTCCTTTAAAGTCACCGGTTACCTTAACTGGTACATTTTCCTATAAACCAAGAGGAATCGTTGCTGCCTGTGTTGGCCACAAAACGACTTTCCTCACATCTTCGCATACGACATCGAACTTTTATCTTTATAAATTATTACACCTAGATGTTCTGAAACTGGGTGACCTACGCTCCCTAGTGCAAGCGGATTATTGTCATCTTATCTTTATTAGTGTTTTCAGTCGGTATCCTGAATTCGCAGCACTTACGCGAAAAGTCATCAGCCTTGCTAGGATACATGTTTGTATACTTAATATATCAAAAGTCAATCAAAACAAGTCCAAATCACAAGTCACAAAACTTAATTTTGTAGCGGTCTATCCCATTTCTGAAAAATCTGTAACACGCGACAAGTCACAGATAGAGGGCCGTCAGGATATTTTTTTTTAAAGTAAACAAACACATATTAATCGACACTCACCGCTTTAGTTAACAGCAGAGAAGGGCGTGCTTGTAGTTTCTAAATTTGTGCAATAAAAGATAAACCACAATAAGTGTCCAGCTCAACCGTGTCTAACCTAAATCCCCCTATTAAGTCAAGACATGTTCGATATTCTAAATATCCCTTAAATATGGTACTAAAACACCTATTTTTATATGTATATATATTTTATTATTATTATTATTATTTATTCATTACAACAACTCATTAATAAAGCATATCATGTCAGTATTAATACAAAATGGTCCTGCTTTGCCCGCGCCATTACCTTAGGCCTAAGGTGGCGCGTCCTGGGTACAGCAGACCAGGCACGCTGTCCAAAGGTACCCGCAACTTTACATACCCAGAGGTTATGGCACCTTACAGACCAATCCAGGTCTTACATTTATGTGCCCCGCCCGGGGGTCCTCCACTTGACCCCTGCCGGCCAGACAAAGCAGATCCGAGACCCGGTCACTATAACTACGTGAGACAGTCTAATTAGTAACCATATAACTACAGCACACGTGGCTCTTAATATAATTTCTAAATATCCAGCAATTGTCAGTAAATATTTAATCCCCCTGTATAGTAACCAACCCAGGTATGTTCTCCTAATAATTACTGCTATCTGAATTATATTATTAGCTATAATGAACCAAGACACTTGGCGAGTAGGTACTCACCTGAACTGCAAAATTTAGTTATCACATAAACTAATATGCACTATATTAACTATAATTAATCTTTACTATAAAATGCACTACTAACAAGCCATTCCTAACTGACTCTCTTTCAACTAGTAAATGGGTGAAACATCTCTAGTTTCACATGCATTGAACGTTTTAGTTTCTTTATGTTATCTACGCATAAAGATTAGGTGGTTAATAGACCCTTAACACACTTGAGTTCCCCTGCGTTCGCAGTGTCGTTAAGTATCATACAAAATATCAGATGTTACAGTTTCTACTAAAGATTATGTGTAAAACTTACGTTACACATTGTTAGGTATATTAATGCAACGAATCGATTTTAAAACACTTTTTATTTCTTTTAACAATGCACACAAAATAATGGCAGTGAACAAAACAGTTACATTATCTTATAGCCAGCTTCTAGGAGAGAGAGCCCTGAAAGATAAGCAAACTAATATAATGCACAGCTAAACATTATTGTTGATATATTATACTAAAAAGGTATTAGTTTATTAGGATTATTTCTTCATTCAATTCATTCAATTATATGAGTGAACAAGCATAAGTTTCATAGTTTCACAGTTTCGCAAAATATATTTATTATATTGAAGTTACTGTAAAACATATTCTGAACCTCTACAGTAACCGCCTGAAAAGCATGAATTCTTGTAACACGTCAGGTAATCTGATTATTTGTCTGCTTCGATCACTGGACGAGTGAGAAGCAGTGTTGCCATATTGAGCGATACATCCCGATTCGATGTATTTTTGAACTCCATAAGTGATAAAGAGATACGTTTTTTTAAAGCTGATATCAATCAATAATATTGTTTTAATTTACCCTAAGATCTTTAACATTAAGTTACTATTACTTTTTATTTTTCCTATATCCTTATGTCAACTTGTGGCTTGATATTACACAATAATGTTAACACAGAGAAAGCGAAGTGTTACATATTATAATTATGTGCACAGGACAAATCAGGTCGTTGAGGCTTGCATATATGCTTTTTTTTTAAATTGTGTATTTGATGTTCTATTTTCGCTACTAAGGGAGAATATATAACAAAATTCTGTGAATACAAGCACAAGCATGGATTTTTTGCAAGACACGTATAATTTTGGTCGGAGATAGTTAAGTGTAAGTATAAGCATAAATAATTGGCTCCTAAATTTTTGATTGTAGACTGGCTCAATCTGACCATGATGGTCAGATGATAGTAGAATATTTTAATAATTACTTTGTCAACGCTGTCAACAAATTAACTAGTAACATCAAAATAGATATAAATCAATCGAATCATATTCCCTTAAATGAACGTTCTCTTTTTCTGAGTCTTGTGATTCCGGAAGAGGCTTCAACTGCGGTAGTTTGCGGTCAGGCGTTCTTGTGGTTATGATGGGATCCCTTGCTCGTTGCTTCATTGTATTCTTGACTCAATTTCACAGCCCGTTGATTATTTGGTCAACTTGTCTTTTGAGTTCGTTTTTTTCCCAGAAGAATTGAAGGTAGCTGTCGTCATTGCAATACTTGAGAGTGGAAATCCGGAAGTATTTTCTAACTGTAGTCCAATTTGTCTCCTTTATGTTTCCTCTAAAATATACGAAAAAATTATTGGAGAAGCGTGTAAGAGAGTTTGTGGAAAAATACAAAATTCTCATCCCTGATCAGTATGGTTTTCGTTACAGACATTCCACGCAGAATGCAGTTGTTGCATATATTCGTTTGTCCTTGATATCATTGACTGCAGATTTAAAACAGCTTCAGTTTTGTATAATTTGACAAAGGCATTCGACGTAGTCAATCACTCCCTGATTTAGGAAAAACTCAAACGATATGGCATAAGGGGTATATTCTTTCAGTGGATTGCGCCTTATCTAGCAAATCGTACCCAGTTAGTTACTTATGCTATCGATGGTATTACATTTTGTTCTCCGGCTCTGGCAGCTTTTTTATTTTTTCTCTTTGCTAACGACTTGGCTCTAGGTGGTAGATAAATTAGTTCTTTTCGCTGACGGTACTTCTGCTATTATTTGTAGCGTGAAGTGTAATGCACTGCGAGTTGGTGTTCAGAACTCGGTCGATACTATGCAGACTTGGTGCTCAAGAAATGCACTGATCTTGAATCAGAATAAATCAACGATAATGCTTTTTAGCAGTGTCGGCAATGATAGTGACTATAGCATTTTGGCGAGGCTCCACGGAAAATCTCTACAGCAGCAAAAATCTGCAAAATTTTTGCGTATTTATTTTGACTGTAACAGTTCTTCGACAACCAATATTGCATTATCCGCCCGCTTGTTGTCCTTTTGTTTTGTTGTTTATAGACTCCGTGACTTTGTGAGTGTGCCCAGTGCTGGCCTTAACCATCCAGGCGAGTCAATCATTTGGCGCCCTTTATTATATGATAATGATATAATACTTATGTATAATTATATATTAAAATAATATAAGAAGTTAATTGGGTAGCATATTTGTTTTAAATTTAAGATAACGCTAAGCTTGTCTGGCAGTGGGTTAAACTCGAAACGTGTTAAAACTTAAGTTTTCTAGCTTTTTTGTCAGCAAATTCTCTAATAAAATAAGCAAAATCTAGGTTTTCTGCAACTTGATTTACCATGGATAGTGAGGCCAAACTAGCCAATCTAGTTTAAGACATTCTAGACCGCAAGTAGGTTTTTATCAATTTCAGTTTGGAAAAACTGCGTTTACCACTTGCAACAGTCACTGGTATTGTTAACAGAATACGCAACGATATCCAGGTGTTGGGATATAATTCTTAAAGGTTATGCTTCTTGATAAAGTTTAAGGCTGCAATAGGCGTTGCTTGACTGTCTTCAAAATAATGTTTCAGGCGTAAAAGTTCACCGCACAACAAATTGCCATCGATATCTGATTTAAAGTTGACAGTTAACTGTTCCTGTAATTTAGCACAACGTTTTAATAATCGTTCTTTATTTTGATTCTTTTTTATGTTAAACAAGAAACTCCACGTCGTAGGAAAATCTTGCATGTGTTCAAATTTTTCTTTTATAGATATAAGCACAGTATCCAAAAAAACATTAAAAAAATCGCGGCGCCCCTGTGCTCCGGCGCCTTGGGCGACCGCCCGAGTCGCCCCCTCCTAAATCCGGCGCTGAGTGTGCCCACTCTACTCTTTTCTACCATGCCTTCATTCAGCTATGGCATTTTGGGTTGGGGTAGTGATAGTCAAACAGTGCTCTTACTGCAGAAAAGAAATGGGGGTGCCCTAAACTAATCTGTATCGTGAACTATTAAAAAACTACAATATACTTACAGTTAGTTCGTACATATTTAATTGCTGCGTTTTTCTCAAGCAGAATAAAGAAAAATTTCCTAACTGCGGCACGGTGAACAACTATAAGGCAAGGCAATTTAATAACGTATAAGTACCTGCTGAGCGCGTAACTAAAACTGGTGGGCCCCTTATTTAGGCGACAAAATTATACATCCATTTTCCAGGGTCTGTAAGCAAAGACTGCGGTGCTATCGGGGCGGCAAAGAGGCGGACGAGCTCTGAGGGAGAAAAAAAAAGAGTCTGCAAGAGCGAAGGATATCACTTCCAGTTTCAAGGTAGCCTTAAAGAGTTTTTGTTGAAACTGAGCTTATATAGTTTACAGGAATATTTTAAGTGTAATACGAATATCACTATTGTTTAGAAGTTTTTTCAATTGTTTGTTGTTTTTGCGTTTTAACGTTTAGATAAGCATTGTTCACCTGTTGTTCTTTGTTTTGATCTAACTTACCATATATGCATATAAGCGTATCTGAGTGGTGAATAAATATTATTATCGACTTTAGCCTAAAGTGCTTTCACACTTCCGCAAATGGGACATTCGCTCATCTCAGGTATCTCAGATACCAAAGTGACTGAGCTCAGATGGAGCCCTTTGCAAGTTATCGGGCTCTGAACGACAACGCGACACATCCTCATTTCCCAGGAATCTCTGCACCGTGTGGGCAGTTGCAAGTATTACCGCCTTCTGCATAACCTTATAAGGATGCTTTCCTAGACTCAGTCTTTTAATGCTCCCTCGACGGTTTTTAGGAGCCACACCAGTTGACGACATGACTATTGGAATCACTCGGACACTAGCTGCCCTCCACTATCTCTTTACTTGTATCTCTAGGTCTCTGTACTTAATGATCTTCTCGTTGTACTTTATTTCTAGGCTATTAATATTCGGAATAGCCACATCAATCAGCGTCACTTGGTTCCAGGACTTATCCACTATTATTATATCTGTCCTGTTGTGGGCAATTTGTTGGTCCGTGAGCACAGTCCGATCCTAGTACAACCTGTATCCTGAGTTCTCTAGAACATGCTCAGGAGTGTATCTATAGTAGGGCATCTTACTAAGATTTAAAAGTCTCAGTTTCAGAGCCAGATCCTGATGAAGTATTTTCGCAAATGCGTCGTGCCTCTCTTTATACTCTTTTGCAGCAAACGCTTGGGTTCCTCCGGTGACGTGCTGGATAGTCTCTGATGACTGACACCCAAATCAACATTTGTCATGTTGGACCGAATTATCTCCAATTATATACTTCAGGTAGTATATTGTTGGGATGACCGATCTTGTACGGCCAGCAAAAACCCATCTTCAAAAATCTGTCCGGACACCAACCAGTATTTCGACGCGAATTTCTCAACATGTGCCTGGGAGGTCTCATTCAGATGTCGCCTATGGAGATGATTCTGCATCCAATATTGCAGCTTTTCCAGATCAGTAATATGGTGACTTTATATTTCACTTTCTTTTAATTGTATCAGTGTTGGAACATTTGCCTCGCATATGGCACGGTGTAGTTCAGATGTAACCGCCCGCTGGTGGAAATATATACATAGGTTCGATATCTGCCGGTCTAACTGTTTACAACACTCCTCTTCCACCTTATGCCTAGGTAGGGTTACTCGCTCGATGGCACTACGGGAGTGATGCTTTTTGGATTTTGTTAGGAGTGTTTGCATCTTCCGTTGTAGATTTTCAATGTCCGTTTTACTCCAATTTACAATCCCAAGTGAATAGCTAAGTGCATAATATGGATATGTATTAAGAGCTTTAGTCAGGTTCTTTTCCTTAAGATGTGATTGCACTACCTGCTTTACTCGTTTCATAAACTCATTTGTCAGATTGTTCTTCATTACCGAGTGGTTTATTTTTCTCGATTGCTGATTTCCCAGGTATTTATAACACTCTTCTACAACCATCTAAGCAATTTGCTGGCCGTTTTGCATTTCATATACACCTGGTTGTATTTTCCCTCTGGCTACACATAAGATGCGACATTTGTCAAGCACAAACTGCATGTCAATATCTTTGGAAAACCCTTCCACGATTTTAAGGAGTTGTTCCAGATGATTCTTTGTGGATGATATTAGCTTAAGATTATCCATATATAGCAGATGATTTAGTCTCATTTGCTCCCTGCCATTGATTTTTATACCGAAGCCATATCTGGTGGAGTTCAGGAGGTTTGACAATGTATTCAATGCGAGGCAGAACTAAAATGGGCTCAACGAGTCGCCTTGACATATACTTCTTCTAATTGGTATCGTGCTTGTAACGATGTTATCACCCGTTTGTACTTGTACCTGAATTGTTGTTGTCCAGGTAAACATTATGTGTGGAGGAACCTCAGAATAAAAGTATCGATCTTATTTTAGCACACTTATAAGTAATTCATGTGGAACTGAATCAAATGCCTTTTTGTAATCCACGTAGGCAGCAAAGAGATTTCTTCGTCCATGGTAAGCTTGATTGCACACAACCCAATCAACTATTAGCTGTTTTTTGCATCCCATATATCCTTTGGCACACCCTTTTTGCTGGCTCGCAATTATGTTGTTTCGCTCGCAGTGCCAATACATGGGTTTCATAAGAAAGGATGTGATGACCTTATATAGGGTCAGAAGACAAGTTATTTTGGTCGGTATCTGTCGGGCTCTGCAGAACACTGCTAGTCATTTGGCAGAAGATACGTATTTTATTGTGTGAAAAACAATGGTGTCTTTGGGTCAAGTATAACATCATTAATTAACACCGACAATAGATGAAGTGTGCACCCAAATTTCTTTCGCAAAAAGTTTTGAACGCCATCAGGCCTAGGTGTCTTTTAATTGTGTAGATTTTTAATAACCACGGAAACTTTATCTGTGGTAAACGGCTCATGATGCATCTTTTCACAACTCTCACAAGCTCGGTGTCCTTCGTTAACCCAGCTGGCGCCAATATTGCAGGAGGTTGGTGTGGCTAGTTGTCTTTTCCAGAACTCTTCAATTTGTTCCTTATTTCGAAAAGTATCGGTGGCTGCATTCGTAGCTGAATCAAGCTGACGGTAGAAAGTCCTTTCAGAGCGTTCATACATTGTATTGTGGCACTTCGTATTGTTGCTTGCTTTATATCTTCTTTTGAATATACAGAAACCTTCTGTTTTAAGGTGTCCAGACATTCTTGTGCAGTGTGGTGGACTGGATCTTGTGCTGAGTGTTGTCCAATTTGGCCCACTATTTCCTCTACTCGTTTCTGTATTTTTTTTGTCTGTACTACTTTAATGTATTGCGTCAATTGTCTAATTGGAGGTGTTTCCACTCTACTTATTAGCCTTTTTTCCCACGGGGGCACTCTTTAACCCCAGCAGAATATGTCTTCTGATAATGAATTCTTGATAGCAACTTCTTGTGCCTACATGTGAATTAAAGCCACATTTTGCTGAGATTTTTTTGGAGCACCTTGATATATGATTTTTAATTGCTACCAAAACCTTGAACAACATTTTTATCTTGTAATGTACGCTGGTGAGGCCCAACTCAAGCATTATGAATTTCTCGGGAAATGCATTAGTGATATTTCGAAAATCCATATCTTCTAAACGAATAACCCAAATTTCAACAATAAAAAAAGGAATCGACAGCTCTTTTTAACGAGCTACCACATGACCCTTATTCTCATTTGAAAAAAATTGAGGGATGACACCTCCGCTTAGGAGGGTAAAGCTTGGGCTATACTTTTTGTGTCAAAAGTTGTCCCCCTCACAACAAACTTGACGTGTTTCAGGTTTTTCCACAAAATCTTTTCCTGGCAGTTATGGCTACCAGCTCGTTTTCAGTGGGCCACCCTGTATATATATATATATATATATATATATATATATATATATATATATATATATATATATATATATATATATATATATATATATATAGTGGCGACAATTCATTAATTCATAACGGGTCGGCCGATTTTTGAAAAGAAAAATTTCAAACAAAGTACTGCAAAAGTTCTACATCCTGGTATGTAATATTTTAATATTCGCTATCTCCATAGCCTACTACGCTAACAAATAAGACCCCAAAAATGACTAAAGCGTATTAGGAACTTTCTACGAAAAAAGCAAATATCCATATCTATTTATGCATATCTGTAACCCATAATTTCCAAGCTTCAATATCGTAAATTATACCGAGTGTTGACAACTTGAGTACAAAAAATGAAAAAATCGACTATTTGAAAGTGCCATGCGTAAACGCTAATGAGTAGCTTGCAAATATTCGAATGTTAAGGGATTAAGAGTCACCTAGTGTATCCAATCACACAATATCATCCTCATTGCTTATACAGAGTGTTCATAATAAATACGCCAACATACCCTTTTGCAAATGTATTACCCAATTTGGACTTTGATCGGACCCGCATCTTACATTTTGAGAAAACCCAACTCCATCATTTCTGAAAGCAGCTAAGTGAAGATTGGAAACTGTGGTTAGCACTGATAAGTACACTTGGAGAACCCAAATTACCACAACACGTCTTTTTAAATACCTGACGATCGTTTCACTAACAAAGTTAGCGTTAACAGAGGATGAAAAATATACTTTTAATCTTAATTATCCATTTTTGAGCTCCTATTTGCTATCGTAGTAGGCTATGGAAAAAGAAAATCTTAAAATAATGCATATCAGGATGTGGATCCTTTGGAGTACTTTATTTAAAGAAACCATTTTTTCAAAATCGACCGACCCGTTATAAAATAATTAATTGTCGCCACTTAAACTGAAACACATATATGTATGCACAATATATATATATATATATATATATATATATATATATATATATATATATATATATATATATATATATATATATATATATATATATATATATATATTCAAATGAGCGCTTATTTGAAAACATATTTTGAAAAATGGCAAGTAAAAATTACAAAGACAAGGTATACCGAGAGAAAGACGAACAAAATGTGTTAGAGGAGGTGAAAGTGAAAGGATGCTTGCTAAAAGAAATTGAAAGGAAAAAAAAAACATTATTGGATATATTCTGAGACAATAGCTTTCTGAAAACATTATCTCAAGAACACATACTTGGAAAAAAGGAAAGAAGTGGACCCACAGGCATACTGTAGAAAAGGCAATATATTAATATTCTAATTATAAAATAGGTGTTACTAGAGAACAAACAAATCTGTTATTTGCTATAAAAATATTATAGCTAACAACCTGGATAAAAATCTGGTAAACAATTGTAAAATTTCACAGTTCCATGCCTACTAAAATATTATATGAAAAGCGACAATAATGTATCATATATAGTTAGTGTGATTGATTTTGCGTTTTATTAAAATCGTAAAATATAATTTAAATTCAAACAATACTTCTAGTGCGAGATTGCTTATTTTACGTTTTATCGCCCCAATAAAAACATATATTAAAATTCGTAAATTTATCGCGCCAAACTTTCTCCTCTCCCAATTTTTATTACGACAGTTGCACACATATTTCTGTATAATAAAATTGATATCTATATTGCAATTAAAATATTGCAGCAAAAATACAAAGACTGGCTCTGGGACTACTGTATGCCTGATCTTGGAGCTTAAATTGAGAAGAAATTCAAACTTGGAAGATGTTAACATTCAGAGCTAAACTAATCACGATCTTGAAATTTTACAGCTCATTAGTCAACAGCCAATACAACATCAAAATAATCTTTACAGACATACGACTAGATAAAAAATATCTCTCTCATATTCAACTCAAAATGACATAATCGCGAATATACTGACTTTCCAAAAACTCTGAACACCCAGTAAGAGTCGACTAACTGTAGTGCAATTTTCTGTACTACTCTGTTTTGTCGTTGATAAGAAATAAGAACAATATGGTCAAAAATTTGTTACAGGTGTACACTTTTTAGTTAATTTTCTTAAAAAAAATCACTAATGAGAAGATCCAGACTTTTGAATTTTGAAAAAGTTTCTTCAAATGACCGCGAGCTAGGCCCCGTAGAACCCATATCCAGGGTCAGTTTCAATTTTTAATATGTATATATATATATATATATATATATATATATATATATATATATATATATATATATATATATATATATATATATATATATATATTGCTATGGTATTTTTAGCACTTTTAATTGTTGAGCATGAGAATTTTAATTATTAAGGGTTTTCCTCTTTATTTAAAGTATTAACATTGATTAAAATGAAATTATACCCATATTTGTTACTTACCGCGGTATCTGAAAATTTTTCTCTTATCTCATGGGTAGAGTTCTGAAATTGGGCTAGCATTTCTGTTTTGATGTACCTTATTTGTATATTTTTCCTAATCCAGAGTGTTAGAAATTTCGTTAAAATATTTTCTATTGAGTTTTTATTGATTTTGCCCTTTTAATTGATAATCATTTGAATAGAGACTTATTTGGTGATATTATATATTTTTTATATGGGTCAAATTAATCAGACTATATAACTACAAGCTATAATGTTTTATTTTTGGTTATTTGGTTATTTTAATTCGTTTGAAAAACATAGCTACATTTATTATTGCTCGTTGTCAATAAATCACACAAATCAACATCTTATTATAACAATGAATTAAACAAACTATGCTCTATTAATTCGGCATTTATCAGCATATCCCTCTTAATTTTCTACACATACACAAAATTCATCAATGTAACTGAAATCCTCAAAACTAAACTCAATATAAAAAATCTGCACATTTATAATTACAATATTCACAAGACTTATTTTAATAATTAACTTACTGGTTAATGTCTTTAATTGGTTCTTCATTGAGATTTGTATTATTCGCCATTGGATCACTTATTTGGATTTTATTACTGCCACCATTTCATTGGGACAATTAATTGATATTGGGCTTATTTTGGATAGCCTTTGTGTGGAAAATTTTCTTCTACCTTGACCGTTATTGCTGATTAATATTCATTACCCTGCTATCTTATATTAAGGCAGTTTAAAATCGAGTGCGAATTAGACTTATCCGTTTTACTTTCGCAGTTCCACACATTGCCGCAGTCTATCATGGAATGCCTCCTATAATTTCCTGTTTTGTTTAAATATCTACCCTTCTCTAAAAAAACTCTCCTTTTGGATACAGGCTGTGCCATACAAAGCTCATTAGCCCTGCATATTGCCATTGTCCAACTTCTTATTAGTTACACTTAATAAAAAACGCCCCCGCGTTTCACTGCTAACACTGTGTGTCTTTTTAGAATTTATGGACAAAAAAAAGTTACCTTAAATACACTGTGACTATACCTACTTTACATTACTTATTCACTAGGACCATATAAAAATTATTTTCTTAAAGCAAAACACTATAAATAAAAACAAAGCATTGTTCTGTGTTCTTTATATTATAACGATCTTTACTAGTCAACCAAAACAATACAAGTAAAAACAAAGCATTGTTCTGTATTCCTTCAATTCTCATGATATTTATTATTTAACCCAAAATATTAAACACTCTTTTAAATATATAGGGCATTTAAATATTAGGATGCATAAATTTAATATACATGGCTCCTTTTTCTCCACAAAAAGGTTTCTATTTTTATAGCATATTTGCTATTTATAGCTATATATATATATATATATATATATATATATATATATATATATATATATATATATATATATATATGTATATATATGTTTCAATTTTGATCTAATTTGACACATATCTTCCTTTTGCAAGTGGCTTAGATAAGTTCGTTAGTCAGGAAAATCGGCCCAGGTTTTCCCAGAAAATGTTGTGTTTTTATTCGAAGAAAAAATTATATCTCCGGAAATAACAAAGTGAGGGTAACCAGACAGGTAACAGATCTCTATCTTAAAAGATAAAAAAGGTAAAGGTAAATTAATGTTTAATTAATTAAATCTGATGCAAGAAAGTTAAAACGTCAAAATTGATTGATCAGAATGTAAGTGAAAAATCCTACAAGAAGTGACTAACAAGCTCCTAGATATGTGTCTAAGTCGTTATTTTCCTTTATTTCATTAAAACATAAGCAAAAAATCCATTGTAAATGAAAATGGTTTCGTGTAAATTGTAAAACCTTGAACAATGGGATATACCTGCTAGTAAATGCATGTAGTCCGTAGCTCAGTGGGCTAGGTCCCTGTACATCGTATGATCGACTACCACATGACAAGTTCTAATCCTAGTTAGTGACTTTACTTTTTATCAATTTTTTTAGCCTCATTTCACTTTATAGTTATCTAATCAGATTGTTGTTATTCCAATGAATGCGAATTTTTGTATAAAAAATAATTTGATAAAGAGATGAAAGTTTTAAGACTTAATTCAATTTGAATAACATATCTGGTTGTTTGTTCTTGCTCTAACTTAGTGAAACCGTTCCATATTTAATACAGTCGTAGACTTTTCCCGTGGCTTCACAAAAAATCACGAACGAGGAGATCCCGACTTTTGAATTTAGAAAAAACTATTCAAATGAGCGCGAACTAGGCCTCCTAATATATATATATATATATATATATATATATATATATATATATATGGTGAACAATTTACCAAAATCTAGCTCTAGCCTCCTAATATATATATATATATATATATATATATATATATATATATATATATATATATATATATATATATATATATATATATATATATATATATATATATATATATATATATATATATATGGTGAACAATTTACCAAAATCTAGCTCTGTAAGTTTAAAGACAAAAAACTCTGGACGCAGCAAGTGCGTTATGGTAGTGAATTTTCATAAAACTATTTTTTAATAGCAATAATGTGTTTTTTAAGAAAGCGGGCATCAAATTTGGTTACCAGTATAATCTATATAGTAAAAACAATGTGCCATGTTTCATCAAAATAACTTTATTGTTTGAAAATGTACAAAAATTTCCGAAAGTAAACTTAAAGTGTTCCCGAAAAAATTCGTTTCTTGGTCAACCTTATAGGTTAATAGCAAATTGAGCTATTCAAATATTAAGAATTTGATCAAAATTCGCTACCATAACGCACTTACTGCGTCCAGAATTTTTTTCTTACAAACATGCATTATATTTCGATGGAAAATGCAAAAATGCAATAACATAAGGCGTGTTTGATTAAAAAAAAAAGAAAATTTGTATCACCGACGACTTATGGGCCACCCTGTGATTGTAGAAATAGTTTTTTAAGATGTAGCTCAAGACACCCTATAATTAATATATACAATTTTTTTTCATATTTTGTATAATAACAGATATGTTGAACTTTATTGATTTTTTTACGAAAATTCTACAATTATATACTATTAAACGATAAACTCTATAGCTAATACTACTGCCAAGCATCAGAGACAGGGTCTATTTGAAATGAATTTTCTGGAAACATTTTATTAAAATGAAGGACAATGACGGTTGAAACTAAGACTTCAGGGTTTGTAAAACATTCTTCTTGAGACACTTTATTTCCATAGCCCGTATTAGATTCAAGTTCTGTTCCTCAATGTTGCCAATTTTGACGTTTAAATCGCAACTTTGACGTTTTGTGAAAAACCTCAATTTATTTTTCTTTAAATGCCTATAACTTTTTGTCTTTTGACCTACAAAGCTAGATTTTGGTATGTAGCTTACCTATAAGGATGTAAACCCGCATACCAAATTTGGTTGCCCTTACTTTGTTAATTCCGGAGATATAATTTTTTTTTGAAAGAAAACACAAAATTTTCCGGGAAAACCTGGACCGATTGTCCTGTCTAACGAACTTATCCAAGCCATTTGCAAAAGCAAGGTATTCCCCAAATTTAATCAAAATCGGCCCATTATTTTTTGAGTTATCGGTGTGATACATATATATATATATATATATATATATATATATATATATATATATATATATATATATATATATATATATATATATATATATATATATATATATATATAAACATATAAAAATTTTAACTGACCCCGGAAATGTGTTCTGGGGGGCCTAATTAGCGCTCATTTGAAGAATTTTTTTTAAAATTCAAAAGTCGGGATCTCCTCATTAGTGAATTTTTTTTAAGAAAATTCACTAAAAAGTTAGAGACATTTAAAGAAAAAAAAGAGGGTTTCTACAAAACGTAAAAACTCACGATTTGAAACGTCAAAATTGGCAACATTTATGCAAAGAACCTGAAAGAAATACGGATTGTGTAAAGAGTGTTCAGCAAACCCATAAGTTTCAGCTTCAACCATCATCGCCCTTCATTTTACTAAAATATTTCCAGAAATATCATTTCAAATAGACCCTTTCTCTGATGCTTTGGCAGTAGTTTCAGTTAAGTTTATGGTTTAACGGTCTATAATTTTTAGCTAATTTTCGTAGAAAAAATTCGTCAATGAGGAGACCGTGGCTTTTGAATTCTAGAAAGATTTCTTCAAATGGGCGCAAACTAGGCCCCCTAGAATCCATATCCGAGTTTATTTTCTGTTTACATATATACAAGGTGACGCATTTCTACGGTAAAGCTCAATATAATTGTTATTATGCAAGATACGAGAATAAATTGTAACATTTCTTATTCAATTTTTCATCGAAATATCGTGCATGTTTATAAAACAAATCGAGACGCAGTAAGTGCGTTTTTGTAGCGAATTTTAATTAAATGCTTCAAAATTCAATCACGCAATTTGCTATTAATCTAAGGTTCGTAAGCTAGGAAACGAGTTTTATCGGAAACGTTTAGAGTTTATTTTCGGAAAATTTTTGTACATTTTCAAACAAGTTATTTTGATAAAATATGGTACGTTGTTCCCACCACATAGGTTATACCGGTGACCAAATTGATGCCTGCTTGCATAAAAGATACATATTTGCTATTAAAAACAATTTTATGAAAATTCACATCCATAACGCACTTGCTGCGTCCAGACTTTTTAAAATTTTGTTTTATAAAAAATTATCTCTTTAGATTTGAGGTTTACTTCAGTTTGAAGAAATATTTGGTAGCAATTTGTGTTGAATTTATTAAGTCATTAAGCCTAGGCCCCATATGCAGAACAATTACGATCATTCAAGCGAATTCGAAGGGGCACATTGTAAGTATGCAGGAAGCGGGTTTGTCAATTAGACAAATTTGCGACCGCATTGGACGCAGTATGTGAACAGTATTACAATGCTGGTCCAGGTGGTCTGAAGAAGAATCTTTATGGCAACGATGATTCGCAGATACGCGCTTTTGGGCGTCGTTCATATAGACCATTTTATGTTTTCCACTGACACCTCAACATCATTTTGCTGAACTTGAGTGGTGTAACGGCAGATCAAATTGGACAGGTAAATGGAATCATGTTGTGTCTTTGGGCTCCCGATGATCGCAGAGAGTAAGACGATTACGCGGAGAACGCAGTAATGTACAATTTGCTATAAAATAGCTGCCACCGAGGGGGGGGGGGGGTTTGTGTGACGGTGGTGTAATGGTATGTGGTGCAATAACATATGATGATAGCAGGTCACCTGTAGTTTGTTTTAATTGACAGAAATTTGAATGAAAATGATTACATACGAAACGTATTGCAGCCTTACCACACCTATGAGGATCAATTTACCGCCTTTTCCAACAAGTTAACGCACGTCCTCATACAGCAAGGGCTACTACAAGATTCCTACAAGAAAATAACGTGATCCTTCTTCCATGGCCTTCTCGTTCGCCAGACTTGTCACTAGTCGAACATGTGCACGGAATATGGTTGCCAATCGACTGCGTAATTTATATCAACCACCAAATTACCCAGTTGACATTCGTCACCGAATTCAAAAAGCCTGGTATGACATTCTTCAGGATGCTTACCATAAATCATTTAATTTCAAGTATGCATCCAAAAGTTATCAAATGCATAAGAAACCACGGCAGACCCACTCATTATTAAATAACTTTGTTATTTTTTTTAAATTTTAGTTTGAAAATGTAACTATTTTTAAGTTTTATTAAACGCAGATGTAACTGAGATCAATTCTTACTACTGTTTGCATTTTTTTAAAGTCAGTATACAATCACTAAAATAACAAGCCTACAAAATAAAGGGAGATGGAAAAATTTAGTATAGGTAATGGCACACACTGGTACAGTTCCAAATAAAAATCTGTCATTTTAGCCACGGAGACTGTAGACTCTGCCGACGACAATAAGAATTATGTACAATTACTGATATTTTTCCTATATTCTTGCAACATATAATGGTAAAATATATAAGACACGTTTCATAAAGGAAAGGAGACATTATAAAGGCACAGAGCCTGTTTCACCCACAGTTACGTCGTTTTCTAATATAAATGTAAGCGAATTTAGTGTGATTAAGATTTGCCGACTAACGTTTGGACATTCATTGAGTTCCCACTTTAATAAAGTACATTTAACTTCAATTATAAATGCATAAAGTTTGGGAACGCAAATGTCTTTAAAATGTTAAACAAGAATAAAAGGAAACATTATTGACTCTTTCATACCGTAATTAGTGAGCTAAACACTGCTACGTGTCCCTTTAACTCGATGCAACTACTTTGCAGAAAAAATACAGAAAATAAATATATTGCTTGCCAAGTATATAAACAATTTGAAACTTAAGGTAATAATCTGTATCTCAACTCGAGTAAGTCTATTGAAGTAAGCGTTTCTAGTCGTTGAGTTTGGATGGGCAAGTATTTATTTGGATATATACCGCTCTAATGTAAAAAAAATTCGGGACGCAACAAGTGCGTTATGGTAGTGAATTTTTATTAAATGCTTCAAACTTGAATCACTCAATATTCTATAAACTTAGAAAGCTTAGTTTTGGTATGTAGTAAGGCCTTTTCTAAGGCAAGATATCCACTACATTTCATTAAAATAACTTTGTAAGATTCGGAGAAAAAAAAATTCTAAAGAAAATTCAAAATTTCAATAACTCAATTTTCTATAAACTTAGGAAGTTTAATTTTGGTACGTGGTAATATCTCTCCCAAGGCAATATATATAGTAAATTTTATTAAAAAAGCTTTGTAATTTTCGGAGAAATTTTTTTTTTTGAAAGAAAACTCAAAATTTTCCCGGAAAATCTTGTCCGATTTTCCTGACCAATGAACTCAGCCAAGCCATTAATAAAAAAAGGCACTTGCCGAGTTTCATTGAAATCGGTTAATTATTTTTTGAGTTATCAGACGGATACATACATATATATATATATATATATATATATATATATATATATATATATATATATATATATATATATATATATATATATATATATATATATATATATATATATATATATATATATATATATATATATATATATATATATATATATATATATATATATATATATATATATATATATATATATATATATATATATATACATATAAAAACTGAAACTGACCCCGGATATGGGTTCTAGGAGTCCTAGTTTGCGTGCGCTCATTTGAAAAAAATTTTGCAAAGTTTCACCATCGATACCTCTCTATTGGTGAATTTTTTAAATTAAAAATTCACTCATAAAGGACTCGATGGATGGGAAGTAGAGGAACTAATATTTAGGTAATTAAATGTATGTACGTGTACATACAGGTGCTTTAGCGAGACCGGTCGTTAGAAGTTTATTGAGTTCTGGCCAGAATCAAAATTTGAAGTATAATTGATACATTCTCTCTAATATAATTGATACATTCTCCTTAACTAAAATATTTCCAGATTTCTAGCACTTCCGATTAGACCAGAAGTCGTCACCAACTTTGTTATTTTATTATTATTATTATTATTATTATTATTATTATTATTATTATTATTATTATTATAATTATAATTATTATCATGAACAATAGACTACAGATACAAATGTTTCTACTGCAATATAAAAAGTAACAGTGATACACTAAGTTCATTATCCTACTGCTCGAGTTGACGTTTAAAGGCACCAATGCCCCCCGCCTCCACCGTTTCACTGGGTAGACTGTTCCATTCTTGAAGCATCGATTAGAAAGAAAGATAAGTCGAAAATGTGTACGCAGCTGCTCCTTCCTCAACTTAAAGTTATGTTCACGTAGTCGCTGGGCTGTGTCCAAAGTGACAATAGGCGACGCAGGTTCAGGAAAAAAGCCATGTGTAGTACGAAATAAATTGATTAAATCCATTCTAGTCCATCTGGATGACAGAGTGGGTAACCCTAAATGTGTCGGCCGCCCCCATAAGATATGTGTTGCAATTGAGGAGGCTACCGGGTTGCAGCGCGTTGAACATGTTTCAATAGGTCAGAGTCCCTAATTAATGCCCGTGACCACGCCGGCAACAGATACCCCGGGACACGGGTCACAAAACGCCTTCGTAAATAAAAACAACATGCGATTGGCCCCCTTCACAGCAGCAGTAGTCTGTGATGACAAAGAAAAGTCACCCGCTATGGATACTAACATGCACATTCTTCGCGGCAAGCAGTTACCATCGATAAAATATGAGTTTATTGGATTGTTGGCACCCATGTGCAGAACAGAACACTTGCTGAGATTCAGAGGTATGCACAAAGTCGCGCACCAATCACCAACATGACTAAGATCTCTCCAAAGGCGGGTACGATCTGTTGTTGGATAGGCAAACAGCTTAATGTCATCTGCATAGGCAGATTTTAATGCACTTAAAACATCGGCGGTGTACACGAGGAACGAAACAGGTTCCAAAACCGACCCCCGTGGCACACTACTCGTGACGTTGTAATGGGTTGAGAAAGTGGAACCAACCATAACTGAGAATGTAGGTACGGTCGTTCAAAAAACTCCGAATCCACTGCAGCAGGCGACCACGGATACCCATGTGATGAAATTTCCGAACAAGCAGACTAACCTTGGAACCTTGTCGAAAGCTTTGCTGAAATCGAAATACCGTACATCGACCGGCAACCCAGCATTCAGTAACTTGGTCCATTCATTAAATGAGCATAGCAGATTAGTGATAGTCGACATTCTAGGGAGCAAAACACACTAAGCAGCAGGCAGCCTGGCATGCTCAAGTAAATAGCGCACGATCTGCTTCACGAGTACCAGCTCCATCACTTTACAGACAGCTGATGTTAGACTAATGGGTCCAGCTTATCACCCTTTTTAAACACAGTTGTACAATTTGCTCGCAACCAGTCCTGTGGGAGAATTCCTTCGCGTAGGAAAATTAATTCTAAATATAATAGAAATTGGATGACATAGATGCGTTGCGCAGAGTTTGGCAAGCCTGGGTGAAATGCCAACAGGATCCATGTCCCCTTTCAGTGACTGAAGTTCCTTTAAAACCAGGGATTCTGAGATTACCACGTCCTCGATGGTCCCCAAACCAGGGTTACCAGGCATTTCTGCTCCACCAGGAACGCCTGAAATATACACCTCACTGATGTTATTGGCTAATATGTTGACAGGCTGGCCATTATTCTTCGACACAGGGCCATCCAGGCCTCTAATCAACGGTACACAGACTCTGGATGCCAAGCGCCTTCTAATAAGTGAGTAAAACGCTTTGCTGTTTGTAATCAATTTCTCTTCATATTTCACCCTATTTAATAGAAGACCTGTATATATTCGTAGTTTTTAGATGGGAATGATAATGTTTAATGTTTTTTATTCAGAATATACCATGTCCATCTATTGCGGTTTTCGAGAAATTTTTTTCCTGAAATTTTGACAGCTGGTTGACGTTTACAAAGTGAGCTGTTACTTATTTAGAATTAGACAGAAAGTTGAAATCCACCTAATATTTTAGCTAAAAGGTTCATATATCGGGGGTTTTCTTTAAAATACAAATTGTTGCCTGAGAATAATTCCTAAATTTATACTTTTCAGCAAGACTTAAAAACACTGAAAGGAAAGCTTAAATGAAATGACCCATTTTCGTTATATAATCGAATTGGCGATAAAATTGCTACAAATGATATTTCATGTTCCTATACCTCAACAAAACTGTTTGAGAATTATTTCCAAATAAGGGAAAATTTTAGTTTTTTACTCATTATGTCGAGAATGCTATGAATGGTTTCAAATATTTTTTAAAGAATCAGCTTTTTTAATCTTTATCGTTACTTAAAAGTGCTAGAATTTTTGCCAAAAGGAGTTAAATGAATAACAACGAAAATAGTGGTTTTACAAATCACTTTACAAATCCAGAAATTAATTATTTTTTATACATGGAAAGTAGAACTTGCAAAATGTTTAAGGACAACTATCCTCATTCGCCTTAAGTGACAAAAAATACATGTAAAAACTAGAAACAAATTATTATAAATGTTCAAAATGACGGCCATTCTCCTGCAAGCCTTTTGCTAAGCGTGAAAAAACGCCCTGCGGTGTTGCTGTTCGTAATTTTTGGAGAGAGAGCCTGTCAGATGCTGCTCTCACGCGTGCTTTTAATTCATCTCTAATGTTTATGCGTGTCTAGTAGATTTGATGTTTGATATTTCTCCAAAGGAAGAAGTCTAAATGTGTGACATCTGGAGATGCTGCAGGCTAGTTCCATGATCCCAACCGCCTTATCCACCTGTTTTCGAACATTAAGGTGATGTCTTGTGATACTTCCTGGGTGCAATGGACAGGAGCTCCATCCAGTTGATACCAATCTTTTCTTCAAGGACAGGTCGTCAAGAAAATCTACAACCACACTCCGTAATAAATTTAGGTAACTCTCCGTCGACAACACGCCGTTATAAATAATGCAATAGGACCTGTCATCCACTATAAGGCAAAAGACTTTAAAACTAAACTCAACCTGGTAGTTTCTTGCTTTGATCTCATGCGGATTAGCTTGAGCATAGACATGATTATTACGCCTGGTAAAAACTCTTCATGCAAAAACCTAATTGATCGGAAGTGCTAGAAGTCTGAAAATATATAAGTTAGAGAGAATGTAATCAATTATACTTAATTTTAAATTTTCAAACTTTAATTTTCGCCAGAACACCATAAACTTCTAACGACTGGTTTCGTTGAGACAGCCTGTATGTATAAATATTTTATAATCATTTTTTAGTAACATTAGGTTTTATAAGTGTAAGGTCCTATTGTCTATCCCATGGTTCCCGTGTTCTATTACATTGTTTCCTTATTCTACCATGGGACTCTCTGTTTTTTCTAGTTGCCCAGTCGGACGCCCAAGGTATAAAGGGCGTGTCCTCGTCTATCCCAATATATCACCGCCGAAAAAGTAAAAAAAGTAAAAAATTAAATAAGAAAAAAATACGAACAAAAAAATGAGCAGAAAGAATTTAGGAGTTTTGCTGACACTTATATTATTCCAATATTGCAAAAGTGGTAGCAAAGAAGTTTGGGTATCTGTTTTGTGTTAAAAGTGTGTTTTTATCACAGCACTTCTCGAAAGGTGCGTACCGAACCTTCGTTATTTCCTAAAGCATTGAACTTTCAAATGCCGTCGCGGCAGCGGTATTTCCGAAGACAAATAATCTCCAACTATTCAAAAAGGGAGTAAACACATCTTTCAGCACATCAATGAAGTTCATGATGTCTTAAAGATACACAGACTTTACCTTTTATGAACGACATAAAAAATCCCTTCCTAACAACTAGGCAACGAAAACAACTAGTTACTTTCCACAGCTTCCTTCTTGCTGTGCTGTGTGTACAATAAAGCTGATGTGCTAGCCTAGAACTGTCACAAGACCAGATATGGTTCATTCAGGGACGAAACTGGTCTGTGTCTTTTGTTATACATCATACCGCAAGTTCCAGCAGGACCGAAGTAACGACGGCTAGGGAGTGATGTGATTCAACCCCGTCGTCGTATTAGCCAAGGGAGTAGTTGTTTTTGCTCGCTAGTTATTAGAAAGGGATTTTTACTTCCCACAGTTTCCGTTTTGCTCTACTGTGTGTACTAGGAAGCTGCTGTGGAAGTCTACAACCTTCACATAACCAGAGATTGCGCTCTGCTTATTCTATTTTGAATCTTATGGAAGTACCTGCCTTAGGGTCGATCTATTGGAGCGCAAGTAATAACATTATCAAGAGTCCAAAGAAGAACGAAACTGGTCTATGTCTTCACTTATATATATATATATATATATATATATATATATATATATATATATATATATATATATATATATATATAAAATATATAGGCTCTGTAATAGGTGCGTACAGGGCGGGGGGGACATATGGTTTACTTCACACGACTTGGCCAGTTTGTTTAGCACAAACACGAACTTATAACCTAAGCCTGACAACCCACCTATGTAGAAAACAGGTGTAACTGTAACTCTTTTGGTGGATGTTCGCAGAAAAAGTTCACGAATGGGGAGATCTCGACTTTTTAAATGGTGGTAACGCAAGTTTTTGTTGAGTTTTCATATTATCTTATATAACCGTTTGGTACAAGGATTATCTTTTCATGTTTTGAATACTTTTCTTTTGACATTATGTGATGTTTTACGTACACCAAACACATTTTGCTTAGGTAACCGTTATTATTATAGCTTACCTTAATATGGTGACTTGTTTCAGCTTTTGGTCCTATTATATCGTGTGGATATACAATTATGCCGAACCTGTCAAGCTCCATAGCACCTCAAAGTATTAAATATAACAAACCGCAGAAATATTTCGAAAGGTATTTTGTCTCAACCTGTTTAAAGGGACATTACCTGAACATTTGTTACCTATTACTTGGTTTTCTAATACAATTATGATGCTTTTGGCATTTTGACTAAGCGCGTTTCGTCACATTATATAAGCAAAATATAAAACAGTAGAATTAAAAGCCATTAGTAAGAGTAATACTAATAATAAATATATACATAATTAAAAAGATATAAACCATTACTGGTAACCAGGGGAAACTGTTTGTAAATATGTCTTACCCAGTCTTCCAGCATACAGGTTCAACCAAGTGAAGTGTTTCATGCTGACTTCTAATAAATTCAAATATAAGTTAAGAAAAATTTGCAACTTATGTCATTGAAATACCTTTTAGGAGATCTAGGTCTTGATGCTGAAGCTATTTGAGGAAGCCTGCGAAACATAAAAAAAATTAGTAGCCAAAAAATATACCTATCCTTAATACCTATATTTTCTACTCACTTTGTAGATTTTATTTTTGATGCAAGTGCAGTAAAACTGACAAGAGAAAAACTTATATAAGTATATTTTGTTTAAAGCAATTCAATTAAATTATTGTATTTCCATATTAAATTATGTATCGCCGGTTGCATTATGGGTACTTGAAGTTCTATTATTTTACGAGTGGTGGAATTTATGACGCTTCAAAATGTTTTGAATAGTAGTTCGCCCAAAACCAGATTCACTTGCCAGTTGCCTGGTAATCGTCCTGGGGTTCAAAGCAACATGACTAAGAACCGCCACTGCTAACGTTTCTTTCAGCGCTTCGCTTTTTAGTGAATTTTTATTTTAAAACATTCACTAATAGAGAGGTATCGATAGTGAGACTTCGCAAATTATTTTCAAATGAGCGCAAATTTGGGCCCCTAGACCCCATATCCGGGGTTAGTTTCGATTTTTATATGTATATATATATATATATATATATATATATATATATATATATATATATATATATATATATATATATATATATATATATATATATATATGTATCCAACCGATAACTCAAAAAATAATTAACCGATTTTGACGAAACTCGGCAAGTGCTTTTTTTTTATTGATGGCTTGGATGAGTTCGTTAGCCATGAAAATCGGACAAGTTTTTCAGGGAAAATTTTGAGTTTCTTTTCGAAAAAGTTTTTTTCTCCGAATATTACGAAGCTATTTCGATTAAATTTGGTGGACATGTTGCTTTGGGAAAGACCTAACTATATTACAAAATTCAGCTTTCTAGGTTTACACAAAATTGCGCTATTTAAATTTGTAACATTTATTTTTTATATGACCGCTTTTTTTGACAATGGTAAAAACTGGTTTATAGGTATATGAGACGTAATATTTCTGAGTCGTTACCTAGCAACGGAACATTTGATATCATTGCGCAGGTCAGTAACACACTGTAACTGACGTTGATCGTATATTATTAGATCTTTTATCTCTTTTCGATTTCAGTTGACAAATTATTTGTGTTATTTGGGAATTTTAATATACAAGTGCAAATTATTCCTTTACGGTTTTATTAACGTTAGTGGGTGGACTAAACTGTGTTTGTTATGTTTTATCAACAGATATAAATGATCGAAGTTTTACAAAAAGGCCTGATATGCAACATGTTAGTTACTTTCTCTCTGATGCTTTGTCGGTAGATTTAGTTAAGTTTATGGTTTAACGGTCCATAACTTTTAGCTAATTTTCGTACCAAAAATTCGTCAATTAGGAGATCGAGACTTTAGAATTTTAAAAAGATTTCTTCAATTGAGCGCAAACTAGGCCCCCTAGAATCCATATTCGGGTTTACCTTCAGTTTTTATCTGTTTACATATATACAGGGTGACGCATTTCTACGGTAAAGCTAAATATAATTATTATTATACAAGAGACGAGAAAAAATTGTATAAGTTAATTATAGGGTGTCTTGAGCTGCATCTTATAAAATTATTTTGACAATCACAGGCTGGCCCATAAGTCGTTGGTGATCCCTACAATTTTTTTTCGAACACCCTTATTTTATTGCATTTTTATCGAAATATGTTTGCAAAAAAAATCGAGACGCAGTAAGTGCATTTTGGTAGCAAATTTTCATTAAATGCTTCAAATTTCAATAACTCAGTTTGCTATTAACCTAAGGTGTGTTGGCTAGGAAACCAACATTTAAAGTTTATTGTCGGAAATTTTTTGTACATTTTCAAACAATAAGTTATTTTGATAAAATATTGCAGATTGTGTCTACTATATAGGTTATACCGGTAACCAAAATGATGACTGATTGCATTAAAAAGACATATTTGCTATCCAAAGCATTTTTATAAAAATTCACTTCCAAAACGCACTTGCTGCGTCCAGACTTTTATTATAAAGAGAGACCCGGTCTCTTGAAACATTGCCCAATATGTTGACAAATGTCAACGTTTTTTGACATAGCAATGGAACTTCTGGCACCTGGTAAACTCGCTCACTAACTCCAAAACATAATTTTGATTAACATGCTTATCTAAGTGTTGTTGATTCAATCATTCTGCTCTTCTATTAGCACATTGATTATTTGCATACAAAAGTGAAATCATTTCCAGCCTCTGTGCAATCGAGTTAACCTTTTTGTTAAATAATTGTACAAGCAACAATAACCTGGACAAATAAAGTGAAAATCATTTGTGCCCTATCGTTGTTTTGCAAATAGAGACCGAACAGCTGAATGTAATCATTATCTCTAACTATTCAAAAAATTATCAACTACCACTTTTTCGGAACTGATAGTCAGATTCAACAATCAACAAAATACGAAGTTATTTGTAGCAAATTAAAGAAAATCCTTTCTCATCATTAGGAGTGAATTCCTCAAAACCCACTGGTTCAAATTTAAAAGATAAGACACCGTTCATAAGTGATTTACACGAGCTTTAAAATTATGTGCTACTTGACCCCCACTGTCGTGTTAGATTTTCGGGATGGATCGCATCACCATTTATGGGTTGGTGTTAAGATGTTGAAGATAAATCCAGAAGTCTTACCCATTGAAAGCAACATTTATCTCTTTAAGCTATTTTCAACAAAATCACGATAAGTGCCCTAACACTCGCCTGTATCGTTTTTAATTCAGTCTTTTGCCTCACCTTATACTTATACAGGATATACCGAACTGTACCACCTCGGTCTGTGGAGCCAAAACTGGATATAAAAAAATGGTTTTAACAGCGAGATGTGTATTAGAGAGGGCTACAATTTAAAAATAATTTCAATTACACAGGCTGTTCCGGGAAAGTGCTATATATCAAATATATATTTTTTCTCTACGGGACACCACACATATAATATTTTTTTTAAAATTTGCACAGAAATTATCTGTTAGCAGTTTATTATACCTAGCAGTTATCGTTTTTGAGAGATTTAGGTTTCCCAAAAATATAAGGTGTTCAAAAAATGGAAATTTTTCTTCATTTACTTGTCTCTCGTTAAAAAAACCCAACTTTGCTATATATCACTCTACAGGAACACTCTGTATAATTAAAATCATTTTTATATTGTAGCCTTGCCTAATATATATCTCGCTGTAAAAACCGATTAAAGAAATAATTGTTGGTTTTACTGACACATGCCTTATCGGTGGACCACCCTGTTTATTGTACTGTTACATACTTTTATATGAGAGTTGTGAACTATGTTATGGAGCATATTAGTTCTATGGCCACAAGCAGCTTGTGATGGTAGCAGCGAATAGTCCGGAATTATATTTCAAGAAGGAACGAGACGTGACAGGTATAAAACAATGTAGAAACGTCTGGAATTACCCTATGCGGTATAAATAAGCAAGTAGCAAGTAGAGCAGTCAGTCAGTAGGTAAATTAGTGATTGTCGGAATAAGCAATAACAGAAGGCAAAAGTGAACTATAGTGCTATAGACATTTGCTAATAGATAAATATTTTAGTTGTGTGTTTATTGTTGGAAAATAGTTAGTCATCATAAATTAGTAGTTTGCAAAGGATGTTTTGGCGATTAACAAGTAGAGAATTGAACAGAACAGAATTGGGGTTTTTGAAGCTGATAGTGAAAACATTTTTCAGAATATTCGTTGAACAACGTGGGAATTTCTGGAATATCTGTCAGATCAGTGTCAAAGGTAATATAACTGGTTGTGTTTTTGAGACAGAATAAACTGTGTACCAGCTTTAAGGACATCTATTTTTTATAAGACACGTAGCGCACCGGCCAATACGGACACTCAGCTATTTGAAATGATAAGTACACTTATCGAACCGAAATCACCACAACACATCCTAAAAGACCTGATGATCTCGTTTCACTAACAAAGTGAGTGAAACAATCATCAGGTCTTTAAAAGATGTGCTGTGGTGATTTGGGTTTTCCAAGTGTACTTACCAGTGCTCATATTAGGTTCCGACCTTCACTTAGTATTGGAAATGATTAAAGAAATGAAACAAGAAGCAGGAAAAGAGACGAAGAAGCAAGAAAAATAAATGAAAACGCAGAAGAATAAATGAGAAAAATAGATGAATAGATAATTCATTAAAACAAGATAAAAGAGAAGAAGAAGACAGAAAAAAAAGATGACAATCCAAAAGAGGAAATGCGAAAAAGAGATGAAAAACTAAGATAATTATAAAAAACAGGCCAGCAAAATTGAAAACTTGACTTCTTTCAGCAAATAGAAAGCCGAGTGAAAGGAGTCAGTTCCCATGTACATCAGCTGCCAAGTTTTCTGCGCCTCTTCACATATCACCGCCGCTTTGTAAGGGGTTTGCTCACATCGCCAAACCCTTGCATAAACTCACGGAAGAAAAGACGTGATTAATTTGGACCAATGATTGTCAAAAAGCATTTGAGACACTAAAAAGGCTCCCTGTTCATTCTCGTTTCTGACATACCCCCAGCCTTGTCACTGGTTTATTGTGGACCCAGACAATAGCAATTTTGGCATTCCAGGTGTTCTATCGCAGGAACCAGCATGGTCCAGAAAAGGTTGTAGCGTATTTCAGCAAAGCATTGTCGAAAGCGGAAGAGAACTATTATGTAACGAGTAAATAACTTCTAGCCATTAAAAAGAAGTTGGAGCATTATCGCAAATATTAATATGGTCAAGAATTTCTCTTCAAAGCCGACCGCGTTTCCCTATGCTGGCTTTTTCAGTTAAAAAACACAGAGGGACAGCTGGCGAGGTGGCTTGAACGCCTTCATGTGTACAATTTAACCATCTATCACCGCACTGGATGACATGTACGGTAATGCTGATGCCCTATCTAGCAGACTTTGCACATCAAAATGCAAGCGTTGCATCTCTTCGAGAAGTAAAGAAGGGTTGAATCTCGAAATGCGTAGGAGGACAACGCTGTAGCCAGTAAACCGATGGTACCCGCAGAGGTTAATGCAGGAGCAAAAAGAAGACTGATATGCGGCCAATCTACAGATCAAAGGAAACTTGCCACGAAAGACCCACTTGGTACGAAGTTAGTGATAGAAGACTCTATTGAAATCAAATATGGTCTTCCGATCAAGAATTAGATAGGTAATCTAGAAGATCCATGGCGGAGAAGAGGGATGCCATAGGGGTAAAGAAAACTTTGGAGATGGTCAGAGAACGTTTTTATTGGTTGAGATGTAGAGCTTATATGAAGGAATGGTGGAAAACTAGCCAAGAATGTACATTCAATAAGGGGCCTGAATCAAAACTCAGAGAGCGAATGAAGCAGTACGGTGTGGGAGCCTCTTCCGAAACAATTTCAATCGATATAGCTGGTCCTATCTCTAGAACAGACGCAAAAGTGTTTGCGGTTCCGAATCAAGAGGCTACCACCGTTGCAGAATTATTGTTGAATTAGTTTTTCTACAGATTTGGCGTAACGCTAGAGCTCCATTTTAATCAAGGACGCAGCTCGAAGAGTTGGCTGCTTTTCGGAACTTCTGCGAGGTGATTGGAATCAAAAATGGGAAAACTACACCCACTCATCTTCAATCTTACGGACTTGTGGAAAAATGCAATGCTACATTGGAATCCTATTTAAGAATATTTTTCAATGAATACCAAACGGACTAGGACATATTCCACTATTTCTCTCGGTATACCGCTCGGCCGTACACGAGACTACTGGATATACCACAGCCAGCGTGGTCTTTGTGCTAAAGTTAAGACTTTCTCCGGATCTCATATTTTGAAAGCCCATAGATGCTCCACGTTCAACTGATGAATACATCCAGAATGTTGAAAGAAGAATGGAAACAATCAATTCTGTTGTCAGAATCTATATACTAGTAGAAGGTGACCGTATGAAGACTCGTTATGACGTGCGAGCTATTAGGGTTGGTTTTAAAGAGGAGATAGGGTGTGGTTTTACAATTCAGTATGAAGCAAGAGACGGTCGTCAAGACTACAGAAATTGTGGAAAGGTCCGTACAAGGTGGTCAACCGAATCAACGACGTTGTCTATCGTATTTAGAGAAGTTTAAAGAGCAAGATGAAGTGGTCCATATGCATAAATTTACGACATACCAAGAAATGTCAGAATTCATGTAAAAGCGGGGAAGTGTTACACCCCTCTATGAGAGTTAAATTTGTGAACTCTATGGAACATATAACTTCTATGGTAGCAGCGAACACGCTGCAAGTATATTACAAGAAGTAACGAGAAATGACAGATATGGAACAACATACGGTATAAATAGACGAGTGGCATGTAGAGCAGCCAGTCAGTAAGTAAATCAGTCATTGTGCAGAAGTGATAATAGAGGGAGAAAAGTAAACTATAATGCCACAGAGAGAGTGTTCTAGATACTACTATAGATATTTGGTGATAGAGACATATTTTAGTTGGTATGTTAATTGTTAGAAAATAGTTAGTTATAATAAATTAGTAGTTTGAAGCTGTGTTCTGTTTATCAATAAGTAAGGAACCCCGAGGAACGTAACAATGTGATAAACCTGAAGTCCACCTTACTGAATATTAAATGTAATAGTAATAATAAGGGAGTTGGGGCTAATTGCTTTTAGTGCATCCAATTACCATTTATTTTTTAAGTCGCTTCCTATACACTTTGGTCCATTCAGTAACGACTAAATTCAGTAAAATCTAGTTATCTCTGCAATATTCTTACCGATTGGGCGATTTTCTCCGTTGTTGAGATAAGAATGGCACCTGCGAAACCCTGTGAAAAAACAGTATTATTAACTAATGGCAAAAATATAGAAATATTTTTTGACTTTAAATCTATCACTGATTGTAAACATTAATAAGAATGATAAATACTAGGTTCTCGGGTTTAACCGCATCCAGTATATGTTGAAGCTTGAACGATTTAACTTCTGCTTTGGAGTTATTAGTGAATTTTCGTAGAAAAAATTTAACTAATGGGGAGATCGCGACTTTTGAATTTTGAAAAAATTTGCAAATGAGCGCGAACTAGGACCTCTAGAACCAATATCCGGGGTCAGTTTCAATTTTCATACGTATATATATATATATATATATATATATATATATATATATATATATATATATATATATATATATATATATATATATATATATATATATATATATATATATATATATATATATATATATATATAGGTTTACAACATAAAAAGTAAACTATACACTAATATTTAGATTTCTATGTTACAAGAAAAAAAAGTTCTAATAAAATATTTTGTGCCAGCTCATTTCTATGAAAATTCACTACCATAACGCACTTGCTGCGTCCAGGCTTTTTTCAAAGGAACTGGCAGTACGAAAAATAGGGATCTGTAAAGGCCTAGATTGACGGTACGTGCTCGTCGATCGGCGTTTCACGCGGCGTGTAGGCGGAATGACTTGTTGTGACTCGCGGAAGGGTATTCCATGAGCCTAGGGTTAAGCATGATGTCGGTAAAGTTGTACACCTTCAAAGAAACTAAACAGACTCGGCGAATTGCTAGGAACTCAGTAGTGTAGTAAATATTTTTAGAGATAAACGTACATTTAATACAGTATTGAACCGACCAGTTTGAAAATTCAGAAATCTTGATGATAGATGCACCGGGTAACACCCCTGACTCGTGAAATCCCGGGTTATAAACAAATAAAGCTATAGGCTTGTGGAATGGCAATCAACGCGCATTACTCTGCCTTCTTCTAAAAGCGGTGGATAGAGGTTGGTTGAGCCGTTATAGTTCGATTCCAGGGCCTCAATCTGCCTACTCCCCAGATATCACTAAAAATTGTCTCTAAGGTCTCAGTTTGCTCAGCTATAGAGCTATAAGAGATATGACTGCTGCTACATGGCGTTGTGTTATTTATAGTACGACGTCTGCGTAAGTCATTATCACAGTCACTAGTCGCGTGATAAGAATCATTGCCAGTTATTTTGCAATAACGGTATCAGGCAAATTTAAACTATTTGCTGGATTAGCTAATGGGGTAGTAAAATTTTATAATGAATTGCCGGTCACTTTGCAGGTTTAAAATAAAATATAATCGGTGTCTAGCTAATCGGAAATTGAAGGCCATCACCTACATTGCTTAAGCAATCGGAACGCGTTTCGATCCTGATCGCTTCGCGGTTAATTCTGGTTTTGAAGCGATGGTTTTGCGTTGTTAAAGTATATATTCTTTTCTGTATGAGTATGTTACACGGTGTTACACTTTTTGTTGGCACTTCTAGTGTATAGAAGGAAGTGGGCTAATTGGAAGAAACAATTGAAAAGTTCAAATATATAGGTTTCTAATTGTGTAACAGTAAACTAACTTAATAATCTTCACAGTAGCTGTCATACACACTATTACAATAAAGATAAAAAGTGAATGTTCCGTATCTGAGCGAAAGTTGTATGTCACCAGGAAAAACTTCCACCATATTTTAAGTAGAAATCAATCTCCGTGCACAGAAGTGCATACAAAGAGAATTAAGAAACAGAGAGATCTACACCTTTCAGACAGTTAGGCAGTACTAAAGACTCTAACATCTTTGAAAACCGATTCCAAACTGACAGGTACCGCAAAAAATTCTTGAAGCAACTGGCTATGAACAATAAAGTATCTTTGATATGGGTACCAGGGCATCAAGGCATTGCAGGAAATAAGGAAGCAAATAGCCTTACAAAAAGAACAGCAACACCATTCTATAGCCCAGAGCCCTATTGTGGACTAACAACAAGCCATGCAAAAAATGAACTTGATACTTAAGAGACGAACTAAATGCTGTCATACTGGAGGAAAACGCCATACTCAAAGCAGACAAAACGGTTCATCACCATATCAACAAAGAAGTCTGGGCTTCTCACAGGACACTTCCAGTAAGGTATCACCTTACGAAGGTGGGTAAGGAGGACAGTGAAAACTCTAGATGTTGCACTGAAGCAGCAGAAAAAAAACACTTGCTACCTGACTGCATGGGTCAGCTCTGCTAAAGACTAAATACCTGAGGGGGGGGGTGACTTTAACACCCCCAAAAAGGATAGTAGACTATACGAAAAGTCTAAATACTTTGAGCAACTGTTAGAAAAAAGATACATCCACGAAAGACCCATTGGGATCGCAGTGCTGAGGGGAGAAAGGTCTATACGAGTCACGAAATCATCCACAATATACAATCTACAATGTCACCTCTCAAGACCGTAGCTCGAGGACGACTGTCTTCTTACATCCCGGAACAACTCTGCCTGCGGCCGTACCTCGAAACTAACCGCCCAACTTTACTCACTTACACTGCACCGCTGTAATGGATAAGGCTAAATAAAGCGTCATACTTTGTATACTGCGAGGGTATGTCCATAAAGTTTATTGTAGATACGTCTATAAATTTGTCGCATATGAAGATTGGTACAAGAAGTTTTCATTGGGAGTTTTTATTAAACTCGAGACTTTTAGTTTTGCTGAGAATATAGTTAGCTGTCATATTTGTGGTTTATAAGTTCGGCTGATTTTGTCAGTGGCGCCTTTAATATTTCTAAACGCCTTTGTGTAGATGAGAGGAGCTTGCATGTTCTTTATGTGGTATAGGTGTTAATTTTTTGACATACTCAAAGTTTCTCAGTATGTGGTTCTTCTCTTATCCACTTTATTCTCACGTAGGTGTTAGCAGGTTCATTTATGGATGTTCATTGCAATTTTACGTTGGTCTAAATGATCGTGTTACTAGGGTTGGAACCATGGAACTTATTTGTGCTGGGATTGGCAGCTAGATTAGACTTTTGGCAAACAGTGTGAGAAAATCTTTGGAGTATGTTTTAGAAATGCGAACATCTAAGAAAGGAAAATTTTCAGTTTCATGGCGAACTGGATTTTGAGGTTAATGCTATTAAGGTCAAGAAGTAATTCGTCAATTTTTTTACCGTGGCGTCAAAGAGCAAAAATGTCGTCCAGGTACCTTAACCAGCAGGTTGGTTGTAGCTTATCTGAGTTGGGGGATTTTCTCTCGAAATCTTGCATGACAATGTTAACTAAGGCAGGAGAGAGTGGTAATCTATTTAGGCACTTCGAATTTGTTTGTAAAATTTGTTTGAAAAAACGAACTAAGTATTAAGCAAGCAATGCTCTAGAATTGCCGGGGTCTCACACTTATGACAGAGGATCTTTTAGAACATTAGATAAAAATGTGTCACAGAGAGTGTAGTATTAATAAGTGGTAAACGAGTTCCGAAAAGCTTTTCTAAATAATAAAGTTGAAGTTTGAAAGTGTTTACCGAAAGCAGAAGCGAATTGCGATTCTTTTTATTTTTATTTATTTGGAAAGTGTTATTCTTATACGGTATACGGGTTGCTTGCTTTGGTAGGCTATACTTTATAAAACTAGAAACTGTTTATAAGTTTTTAGTAATAAATTATGTTTCGCCGGTTGAACCACCTTTAAAAAGGTTGCTATTTTTTAAATTTCTAAAAATTTTTTTAACAGTTTTAACAAATTCTTATTAAAGCCAATGAAAAGAAAGAGAATACTGTTCCAATGTGTACAAACGAAATTAAATTAAGATGATTTCTCATTATCATCATAATTAGTTTACTTACCTAGGTGAAGTTATTCCGGCTGATATTTCCGAAATTGTTCTTTGCACGTACAAATAAAATATCAAATATTTATCTTATATAATAAGGTTTACAGTATTCAAAATACATATACATATACACAGACAGCCACACATACAGCCGCAAGGAGATAACCGCAAACACGTGTTTCAGGCTTATTAGCCATCATCAGAACGGTATAGCCAGATGAAGATGGGAACACTTTGGATGAAGATGCAAAAATACACGGAGTCAGGCAACCGTAGCTTTTTTGGTTGTTTCCCTCGGATTAAGGGTCTTCCAAATGTTGCTGCCATTGTGCACTGGTTGCCTGTTGTGACTCCGTGTATTTTTGCATCTTCATCCAGATTGTTCCCATCTTCATCTGGCTATACCGAACTGATGATGGCTAATAAGCCTGAAACATGTGTTTGCGGTTGTCTCCTTGCGGCTTAGCCCTTAACCCTTCTCCTTATATATATATATATATATATATATATATATATATATATATATATATATATATATATATATTATATATATATATATATATATATATATATATATATATATATATATAAACAATATATATATATATATATATGTATATATATATATATATATATATATATATATATATATATATATATATATATATATATAAAAACAAATCGGAACCAAAATATACAAGAATATGTTTGCCACTGCATTATCCTGAGTCAGTGTGATGTTGTCAGACCTACGAAGTGAAGTTATGGTAGTTTTGGTATAAGAATTTGAATTCAAAGGAAACATATTTGCTGTGAGTTTAACCTAAATTCATTATATCAAGGGCTCGAAGCGCTTTAATATTGGTTTGTATTGTAAGCTTTTTTTCACTAAGAATAAATTTTACACCTATGTTATATTAGAAAGATTGTGTATTTGCAAAAACATACGTTGGCTATATAATTTTCTTATAACAAGATCGCCTGGGAATGTTGAGCTATTTAACTAGCAAATTTTGTTACAAGAGAACTGAAAATTAAAGTGTATTAGAAAACGTAGATATTTTACCAATGCTGTATAAGGATATCAATTTAGACAGTTAGGTAACTGTAAGAAAAAATACCATTTTTTGCACTTTAACGTCAGTATGTTTCCGCGACTATGATCAATCACCAACGCCAGGGAGCAGTTTCACGTCATTATCCTGGAAAGTTTCCTGAACTCCTGCCTTTCTGTAAGCAAAGTAGGAATCTTTAACGTGCCCAACATCGCATCGACACGGGACCAGCGGATTTACGCCCCCTCTGAAGGGAGGTACGTGCAGACATTCAAATTGTTTAAATACAGTATGTACTGAAAAAGTGAAAAGGGAACCCTATGGAAATCGAACTCAGTACCCTTCGGTTCAAAGCCACACGTTACTCCTGGATCACCGAGGCTCTAAAAAATACTTTGGAAATATAGATGTATTCTTATCAATAGTCAATAATTTATTATAAAGAGTTTGAAGTTGTGTCTTTCAATTTGACGCTTACCAAAATATTTACCATTTTGTAATGTATGTAAGCAGTTAGGCTGCATAAAAATAACACCCCACAAAGTCTTGCAAACGGAAATTTCTGGCTTCTTTTGTCTCAAGATCGTACATAAAAACTTACCAAGGCTTTAATGATCAGAAATCTGTTACTTGAAAGTTACGAAGAAAAATTAAGTTTTTTGAAAACAAATATGCCTTAATGGAAACTAAACACACAAAAATAATACCACAATTTGAAAAAAGATAATAAATCACAACCTAAAAAATAAAATAGAGTATAATTATAATACCAACTTAATAGTCAACTAAACACAAAAATAAAATAACTGTGAAAGATAACCCAAAATTAGACACAAAAAGAGGTTCTTATTAAGGGAAACCTAAAATTGAAAATTTTAAAACTAGTTACATTTGGTTTTTTTTACATTCCGTTAGACTATCAATTTAGCGGCGTATATACCCACTGCCTGAACTGACGTCAATTTTCGACGTTTAAACAAATTAGTATAGTGTTCTAAAAGCTCCTTTATTTCATATGTTTCTTTGGCGATTTTTTATTTTCAATGTGCAATTTAAAGTACTTTTATAATACTATATTTTGTTCTGTAGACCATGACTGTCGATGAACTTTTTGTTTAGTCCCAGTTATCTGTATCACACCGATAACTCAAAAAATTATGGGCGATTTTGATTAACTTTGGTGCATACCTTCCTTTTGCAAGTGGCTTGGATAAGTGTGTCCATTTGCTGTTGTTGTAACTTTAATTTACACTGTTAGTCAATGCTCGCTTTCTATGTAACTTTTATTTATGTGACCTAACAAATTATTTGAAATTTCCATGCAACATTTCTTTTTACGTGCCTTATGTGGTCTCCTGCTACATTTAACACCTTTATAATGTGAGGCGACTTAGCATTACATTTCCTGTTCCCCTAGTTTAATTATCATGACGAGCAGATTTCGTCTTTGTAAATAGCTATTAGTCAATGATACCTTCTGCAGATAACGTATCATTTCTGCCTAACATACACGGTTTTGACCGTGCTGTCTGTTTTGTCGTTTCTATTGGTAGTCGATGCTCGCTATTCAATTTCTTTTTAGTGGATTTTCGTAGAAATAATTCAGTATGGGAGAGATTCTAACTTTTGAATTTTGAAAATTTTTTTGCAAATGAGCGCGAACTAGGACCCCTAGAACCCATATCCGGGGTCATTTTCATTTTTTATATGCTTTTATATATATATATATATATATATATATATATATATATATATATATATATATATATATATATATATATATATATATATATATATATATATATATATATATATATTTGTGTGTGTGTGTGTATCACACCGATAACTCAAAAAATAATGGTCCGATTTTGCTAAAATTTGGCGCGTACCTTCCTTTTGTAAATGACTTGGAAAAATTCGTTAGTCAGGAAAATCGAACGAGGTTTTCCGAAAAAATTTTGAGTTTTCATTAGATAAAATTTTTTATCTCAAAAAATAAAAAAGCTATGATAACCAAATTTGGTAGGTAGGTTTATGATATAAGTAAACTAGACACTAAAATTTAGATTTCTTTCTTACAAGAAAAAAAAGTTATAACAAAATATTTTGTGCCAGATCATTTCTATGACAATTCACTACCATAACGCACTTGCTGCGTCCAGGCTTTTTTTAATATTCTTAAATATTAATTCAATATATTAAAACCAATTGAAAAAGTAAAAACATATTCGTAAGTATACATATATGCATATACGTATGTATACACTTGTCTCAGCGAGATCAGTCATTGGAAATTTTGGCAGTCCTGACCAGAAATCTGAAAATCTTAGGAATTAGGTATACTATGTGTAGTATATAATTATGTTCCCTTTAACTAAAAAATTTGATTTCTAGCACTTTCGGTTATACCGAAAGTCGCCATCAAATTTGTTATTTTAAATGGAATAGGCTGCTTATTTTTTCAGTTTTAGATGTAAATCATAATAAATATTTTTTATTAAAACTATACCATGTTCATTTGTAGCGGTTTTTGAACAAAAAAAATAACCGATATTTTGTAATTTTAAAGCAATTATTATTATTATAACCATATAATTCTCTTTTTCAATTAAATTTTTCAAATGTGTGTTAATCTTAAGTTTAAATATACATTACTGTTAGTTATAATAATTTGATAAAGGTTAAAAAAAGCTTCTAACCATAACATTTGCCACAATGTGTTCATAAAATATGTGTTAGCTCACATATATAAAAAATAATAGTAAACTCTAATACCTAGGTGGTAGTGGAAACGCTGGTTCAAAAGTCTGGCTGTAAAACGTAAAAAAAATATTTTAATTAGGGTCAATATTATAAAAGTTATTAATAAATAACCACTTGTTCTTAATAACAACAGAAGTAAGACTGCTTCAGTTCTAATTCTTACCTAGGTCCAGGACTGAGCCAGGGATCTAGTTCTACCGCTTGTTCTCGCTCCCCATTGTTCTGTGTATTAGAGTCCCATGGAGTTCTGCAAGTTCATTTATTAAGTCATTCTAAATACCACAACACAAACCATTATTTCTGTAGAAAATATAATTATCTGACTCACCCAAAACTCGGCGTTGCCCAAGTGCTCTCTCCATTGATTAAAAGACCATCTCGAGCTCTTCTGAAACTTAATATACCCAACTTAGATTCCATTGTATGAAAATGTGTAATTTAAGAATACAGTTTTCAAGAGGAAGCAAGTATACAAACAGTATTTAAACTCTTGTGAATAGATTTACTTAATGATACTTAATTGTTTTCGCTTTAAGATAATAAGCAAATCTGGAGTCAATAAATACAATACGAGTGTGGATCATTATGATCCGCTATTGACAAAATTATAGTACCCCAGAGTTTTCATATGTTGCCATTTTAGTACTAGGTACGTATTCACATTCCTGTTAAAGTGTGACATTTACAAGTCAAATAGTAATCTCTAGGAAACACTTTCCAAATCATAGACGACATTCAGAACTTTCATCCAAGCACGTAAAAAACGTAAGAGCCAACTATAATATCGAAGAGAAAGAACAGAAAGAAATTGTTTAAACACTTTTGCTTATCACGAACGTACAGAGTCCAACATCATTGCCCAAAAAACCTGATAGTCTTTGGTGCGTTACTGGTGACCAAACAGCAGAAGCTCTTGCCACTGGTTTCTCTATTTTTCGAACAAACCCACTACCTGTATGCTTCCACCTGTTGTAATTTCACGACACATCTTTGTGTCAACAAACGTGGAAATCTACCTAGTCGAGCAGCAACGTAATTAAAAGTTACATGAAAAATGGTCGGTCAGGTCAAGCTTACCAGCAGTATAAACCAGGAACACAAAGTAAAGTCATAAAAGATAATGATAACAATTTACTACTAGAAGGGAAATACATTGATGAGCATTGAAAAGCGCATCTACAAGAGTTATATTACGAAGAAGAAATCAATTTTTAAGAAGACTATTTGGAGGAAATCGAAAAGACGAACACAAATGTTCTGGACTTGCCCATTGTAATAGAAGAATTTAAGAAAGCCCTTAAAGAACGTAGACAAGGTGAATCTCCTGGTGTTAACGAATTAACAGCAGAGCTTTTCAGTATTCTGCTGAAACAATGAAAGAAAAGGTTTTTCAATTGATTCAGAGATGTTAGAGAAAAGGAACCAAATAGGATTTAAGTCGCCTAATTTGAGACAGCAATCTAAGTTTGTTGTTATGCAGTGACATCTTAAAGAAAAAGCGATAAATTATTGTAAATAGACACATGATAATATGATGCCTTCATAGTTCAAGTTTGCGCACTTTGTGAAGTCAAATATCTCACTATATTACATTCTGAGTTTTTGTGGAAGTTAAGTGAATCCTATACATAAAAATAAACGTAAGTATTTAAAAACAATTCCGAGTGCGCGGCCACTACTGAAGCCTTGATTTATATTTCTTTACTAAAATTTTTAAATCAGGTTGTAAGACACGGCTGTCAATTTTTTAAATGAAAGTTCCTAATTTAATACATCTATTGGTTCCCAAATTGAGGCGTATCTCAAATAAGGAACCAAAAGGACGTACACTGTTTTCTGTATTTTGTGTTTCTAGATTCCATCTAAACGTTAAAATTAGAACTCCGATGACATAAAAAAGTTTATCAACGCTGTTAGAAAAACGAAAATGGGATATCTAAACGCTGCAAATATTTTAGTGTACACAAGGGGACATTGGAAAGATAAGTGAAATTCCCTAAAACTCCACAAGAACTTGTCAATTTGAGAATTGCTCGGAAGACAGTTCTTGATCCAAATCTTGAGGAATAGCTAGTTCAATACGCATTATCAATAGATGAGCAGTTTTTTAACTGGGAGCAAGATATATCAAACGATTAGTATTTCGACTGGCAAATACAAATGGTATAACCCATCCGTTCAACCCCCATAAAAAGTCGACAGAAAAAAAATGGTTGAGAGTATTTTTTGATAGGCACTCGCAGCTCTCCATGAGAACTCGTTACGGGATGTCAGCTGCTCGGATTAAGTATTTCGCTCCCGAGAACGTCTCAACGTTTTAGTAAATTTTCTTAAAAAAAATAACTAACGAGGAGATCCCGACTTTTGAATTTAGAAATTTTTTTTTTAAATGACGGCGAACTAGTCCCCTAGAACCCATATCCAGGATCAGTTTCAATTTTTATATGTTTATATGTTTATATATATATATATATATATATATATATATATATATATATATATATATATATATATATATATATATATATATATATATATATATATATACGCACACTTGGAGACTCCAAATCACAAAATGGCATTTTAAGAAGCCTGACAATCGTTTCAGTAACTAACGTCTCACGAATTATTCATCCTCTGATGACACTAACTTGGTTAGTGAAACGATCGTCAAGTTTTTTTAAATGTGTTGTGGTGACTTGGGTTTTCCAAGAGTGCTTATCACATGTAGAACCTGAACTATGACAAAGCAGGACACGAAGAGAATATAAGCTTTCGAAATATGGACATGGAGAAAATTTTGGGAGGTAGCCAGTGCGTTATAGTGGTGAATTTTAATAAGAATTATATATTATCAGTACGGCATATTACTAAAATTAATACTTTAAATTGAAACAGACTTTGAAGATCGGTTTTATAGGTCCTAATACACGGTCATTTGAAGAATGTTTTTGAAAGTGTTATCATCGATATCTCTCTGTTATATATAAAAAAATAATAATCTTGTGTTCTGGCCCCCTTTGAGAAAAATGCCCAAAACTCAATTTTCTATGAAGCAAAAAAGATTAATATTTGGTATATCTAGGTACTGTAAGTCTCTTTAAAAGAAACTTGTATTATAAATTTCATTATAGTCACATAAGCTTTCTAGAAGAAAATTTAATTCATAGAAAACGAAAGTATCTGCAAAATTATAAACGTGGCAAGTATTTTGCCTTATTAATCGCCTGGATGATTTAGTTTTAGTCAGTCTAATCGAACCGGTTTTTCCAACATTTAAAAAATATTTTTTAAAAACATATTCTCTATTAGTGAATTTTCTTTAAAAAATTCAATAACATCAAGAATAAAAAAAAATGTCTGCTAAAATTTATACTTTTAGACTCTAAGGAGACAAAGTTATCCAGATGATTTAAACAAGAATAAGATCTTGTTCCAATTGTCTGAAATACGGACAATACTGTTTCTACCAAATATTTAAAAAAAATGTTACACGCACCGGGCGGGACTCGGACCGAGGCCACCCGCGTGACAGGCGGATATGCTATCACTGAACCAGAGATGCGCCGATAAATACATTGTTTACGTGAAAACTTGTGTCGATTTTGTTTACAATATTTATTTCATTATTTCGTATCTTTTTGATATGAAACTTACTAAAACATGGTTTGGCAAAAACGTAATATTTGGTTTATAAAAGCGATAGTTACTTAAATATAAACCTTTATTGCCTTAGCTAAACCTTACTATTTCCACTGTATTTATATTTTTAGTCTCACACTTGAATTGGGGCTGTTCGTCAAGCTACAAATATAGTGTATTTTTAAAATTGATTGAATCCCCACTTGAAAAGCAATCACTTGACAAATTTTTAATTTCATGTAATCTGTCTCTGTCACTCTAACGTCGTAATGGTTAACAAACGATGTAAACGGTTCTCGATCGGTAGTTCTGGGTAGTAGGTTTTATGCGCGTAATTTTTATTGTTTGGTTATCGTTGATGTATGATTTTTGCATGCAGAATGTATCAATCTGCGCATAGTAGCTAGCTAGCCTGTCTCTCTCAGGCATTGGACTTTAACACTTTAGTTGTTTCAACTCATGTCTTTCAGATCTTATTTTTATTTGGAAAAAAACTCCAAGTTTTGTGAACCAAATAACATAAAATTCACAACAGAGGTTTACTTACACCATTTCTGGCTACATGTAAAGTATGATTCCAGTTACTCTAACACATTATAGAATACAGATAATTCAAAAAAAAATTTATATTTTTGGGGGAAAAATGTCTGTCATAGCTGATTTACGAACTCGTCAGCGATCTTCACAACATGAAGATATGTGCCAAGCTCCGTTAAAATCAGCTAAGTAGTTTTTGAGCTTTCGCTCAAATACACACACACACACACACACAGATATATATATATATATATATATATATATATAAATGAAAAATTTTCTAACGAACGGGCTATATATATATATATATATATATATATATATATATATATATATATATATATATATATATATATATATATATATATATATATATATATATATATATATATATATATATATATATATATATATATATGTATGTATGTATCCAGCCACAATCGACTGCTGCAAGTTTGAAACCACTACCTGAAGAAATAGAGAGTCCGACTGAGCAGCTAACATCAAAAGTAGGTGTATGATATGTTGTAATCAGGTAATTGATGTTGTAATTGAATCAAGAGGTATATTTATTTATTCGTTATATTTTCTGAAATACAGAGTGCTACATAAAAACATAAAACGGGTATACATGCCTTAAACACACACATCAATAATACCTGAACACGCTTAAAACATATTAACATTTACATAAAAAAAATAAAAGGCATACAAAAATAAAACTTCTTTAATAAAGTTAGACACTTTAATAATACAACGATAATTAAAATAAACTTATATAAAAAGACAAAACTCATATAAATAAAATTGTATACCACAATATATACCATATATAAAATTCTAAACTACTTTATTATAAAGAAAGTCGTCCGGCAATTAAAATATATTGTGTGTGTTGTCGTATTATATGGCTGCGGCGTCAGACCATTCGTATATTTTTGGAAATTAAAATATAGACGCAGACAGTTAACCGTATTTCGCCACTGAATAATATCGCTGTTCACATTGCCTTTTTGATGTACAATATATTCCGAATCTCTGTAGGTACAGTTATAACGGGATCTTAAAAAGGTCGCACGGCAATTAAAATATAGACGCAGAAAGCTTGCCTGTGATTCCTCCCTATTTATGTTATCGGTCCTTCACCTAACACGTAGTATAAATATAATGTGTAGTAGGTAAGTAGTTTAGGATTTTTGATCATGTGATGACACTAACTTTGTTAGTGAAACGATAGTTTGAGAATAGGAACATGTTAACGTTGATAATTTCTTTTTTGATAAACTAATTAATAAATGTCGTGGAAATTCAAATGCCGTTTATGATAAAAGTATTTGAGTAACCCGAGACATTAATTATCAGTTACATAATTTGTATGAAAATACTTTCCTTTATTGTTTCATACCTCAGTTGTTCAAGAGGCTTCTTGAAGACAGGCTGAGAGATGAAACCATAGGGAAGTTATGTATCGCCTGGCATACGTTTAGCGAATTTTTTTTAATGAAAAGAACTGAAACGTTGAAAAAACCCTTTTTTTTAAATAAGTAATTAAAAGAAGGTTTGGCTGTGGCAATATGACATTCGCACAACAGCTTGTTTTATCATACCTGGAGTTTCAGTTCAGAAAAAATCTTAGATGAATAAACGAGACAATGTTTTCAGAAATTAGTTACGCCTGATGAAAACCGTAAGAGCGGCGTGACGGCATTTATGTGTAGAACTGCTAGTTTTCTTCAGCGAGTTATTGTTTTCATCTATTACAATTACTTTTTTCATTTTAATAAGCAACAAAAGCAGGCAACTCACAGAGGATAGAAACCTGTTAAATTACAGTAATGCTTTGTTTTGTCGTCACGAGTATATTACTGGGTTTTCATAGAAAAAATCCAGTAATGAAGCGATCGCTATATATATATATATATATATATATATATATATATATATATATATATATATATATATATATATATATATATATATATATATATTTAACAATATTTAGAATGTCAGCAAGGACTAAAGAAATTGTATGCATTAATTATATGGTGTCTTGAGCGGCATCTAATAAAATTATTTTGACAACCACAGGGTGGCCCATAGATCGTTGGTGATAAAAAATTTTTTTTAGCGAACACCTATATTATTGGCTTTTTGTATTTTCCATGGAAGAATAATGCATGTTTGTAATAAAATGGGTAGAGTTCATTGTTTTCGAGTATTGTCAATTATTTTGCAACTTTTAGTGAATTTTATTAGCAAAAAATCACTATGAGAGAGATCCCGACTTTTGAATTTTGAAAAAGATTCTTTAAATAAGCGCAAAATAGGACCCCTAGAACCCATATCCGGGATCAGATTCAATGTTTATATGTTTATATATTTATCTATATTTGTGTATCACACCGATAACTCAAAGAATAATAGTACGATTTTGATAAAATTTGGCGTGCACCTTCCTTTTATAAATGGTTTGGATAAGTTCGTTAGCCACGAAAATCAAACTAGGTTTGCCGGAAAAATTTTGGGTTTTCTTTTTGAATTTTTTTTATCTCAAAAAATAGAAAAGCTATGTCAACCAAATTTGGTACGTTAGTTAACGATATTAAAAAGAAACTTATGCCACAATTTATATTTCTGCGTTACAATAAAAAAGTTATAAAAAATATTTGGTGCCAGATCATTTCTATGAAAATTCACTACCATAACGCACTTGCTGCGTCCAGACTTTTTACTTTTTTGACACATCAAAAATTATGATACGGCATTTTTACCAAGAGATAGCGGAGTCTCATGAAAATTACGTTTTTAGACAGGTTTTTATTTATATTGTTTGTCAAAAAAATCGAGATGCCGTATACAGGACGCTCCCAAATAGTGAATTATTTTGAAAACCTTCAAACTGGCGTAACTCAATTTTTTCAAATTGAATGAATGGTCTGTATTTTGTCTTCTAGGAGTGAAGGGCATGCCATTTGCTTTGTATAACACTCTAGTTTTGGAAATATTTACAATATAATCGCATACCATGATTCATAGAAAGATCAGTTTAATTTTTTTCCAGTTCTTTTATTTAATTGAAATAACCGATAGGATTATGTGACTATTTAGCAATTTTTTGAAGAAAAAAAATAAACAAATAAGCTTTGGTACAAAAAGGTAAAAAATAATGAATTTGATAAGATTATCAATATTTACATATAAATAATATATAAATAGTTGATAAATTGTTTTCACAATATCAATTAAAATTTTAAAGTGGCAGTCTGAAGTAATGCGTCCTAATTTCTGACAGCTTGTGGCATGGAAATATGAATATTTGTTCGCTTGTATATCTTTTTACTTCCACCGGTTCAAATTTCGGTGATAACTAAAAACAAATAAAGTGGGAAGATCTCGACTTCCATATTTTGAAAAAAATTTTTCAAATGAGCGCAAACTAGGACCCCTAGAACTCATATCCGGGGTCAGCTCCGGTTTTTATATATTTATGTATATATATATATATATATATATATATATATATATATATATATATATATATATATATATATATATATATTCATATACAAGGTGATTCCTGTAGCCCGTTCGTTAGAAAATTCTTGATTTTCCGAAATCGTATTATTATCAAATTTGGTATCCAGCCACAATCGACTGCTGCAAGTCTAAATAAGATATCTCCATAATGGCGGCACTTCTGGAAATGCTCCATCTTTGTTTTTTAAATAGAAATACCCCATTTTGGTTACATACTTGGATTCTGCATGAAACTTTGAGTTCATAACGTCGAAGTTGTTAACATATATCTGTCATACTTTTGACATATGTCTCATTTTTCGCAAAAATCGGTGTTGCATGGGTCTGTTAGGAAATTCATTACTCCTGTAGGATTGGAAATAAATAAATGATTTAAAAAAATGTAATTATTAAAGGCTTGTCCAACAGTCTGCATCATTACTGACACCTTTGTTATGTTTCATAGACCTACCGCGATGATTCAAATTTGACAATCAAAAAATTTGTAAAAAACTTCATTTTTTCAAATGGCACATACAATTTTCTAACGCCAGAAATCAATGTCTAATTTAATTTAAGGTCCACTTTTATAAACATTATGCATGCCTATCTTTAGTCGTTTTTGAGTTATTGGCGTTTTTATTATCATTTGTTCCTTAAGGGCAGTAGGCTTTGAAAAAAATATGTCATATGTCATGGCTTTTTTAAGGTAACCTTACAGGTTTTATTAAATTACGAAAAACTTATAAGCAACATTGTGAGCTACTGGTCACTGGTCTTTAGTTGGGGATAGACCAGAGAGCTCTCCTCTTATCTCGTTATCTTGATTGGATGGACTATTGTGAGCTACATCCAAAGGAATTCGGTTAAAAGTAGCCAACCTCAAAAACATTGTGAGTTGTACAACAGGGTCGACATCTCTGTGCGTAACTACGTAATACGTTGTCACGACAGCTCCAATAAACCGAGAACCTTACACATAACAACTTGTATAACCAATTAATGATTTCGCAAATCGTCAGCTCTGCTACTTCCCTTATAATACAGGAAACAATGTATGCAAGGCTAGAAACACATACCATTTTCGCTCTCATTAGAGCTCATCAGAGCGTTATACCAGAGTAATTCAAAACACATAAAAAGTAATTCACGTATAGAAAGACCGCCTCAGAGAACATGGAGAGCTATACGACATTTCAGTGCGTATCTAGGTAATATGTTGTCATAGTAGCTCAAATAAACACAAAATACTCGTATTATACACAAAGACTGGTTGTACACCAATGAGTTAATACTATGCAACTACCAGATACGCCGTTCCTATACATCACATCTACTAGCATTGAGGTCTCGATGAAATAAAGACAGGACCATATTGCAAACACTATGTGCAAGAGAGAGGTAAGAGTCAGTACCACCTGACAACTGGCAAAGAAGTGCCATTTAACAATGAGACTGATAGGGAAACGAAGGAAATATTTATTTACATAAGGTTGAACTAAGATACAGCATGTACAGTAGTTTGAAATTAGTATATTTAAATTAATTTTTAAGGCATAAAAAACATTTTTTGGTGCTAAAAGTTGTTAAATTCATAAATCAACTTAACCTTTTTGAACATGCAATAACTAATTATTTGTTTCCGAAACAGTAGGTACTTTGGTAAAACAGATATAACATCAAACCTTATAGTATAATTCCCAAGTAATTAATTAAAAGATTCGACCTGCATATATGTCGATAAAATTTTACTAAGTAAGCACTCCCCACAATGTAGGGCAAACTTTAAAATATATATGCAAAAAATATAACTATTAAAAAACCGTTAAAAATAATTATAATAATGACACTAATTGATAAGGTATGTTACAAATAATCATTTGGATTTTGTCAAATCCTTATGGTAGTGTAGACATCTTTCTTAGAGTTGTCATAGTTAAAGGCAGACAAGAGTTTAATTTTGAATATTTTTTTCTAATTCTATCCTTTACTTCACTTAGTCATCTATTTTTGTGGTGAGAGGCTCGATGGTTGAGTGGTAAGAACGTGTGCCTCTGAACCTGAGAGTACTGGGTTCCATTCCCAGGGTTTTCCATTCACCTTTTTTAGTACATACTGTAAAATATGCATTAACCTTGTATTTGAGAAAGTTGAATGTCTGCATGTTCCGCCCTTCAAAAATGGCGTCAATCCGTTGGCCTCGTATCCATGCGGTGTTGGGCACGTTAGAGACCCCCTACCCTCCTTACAGAAAGGCAGGGGTTCGGCATAGTTTCCAGGATAGTGAGGAGAAACTGCTCCCTGGGGTCGGTGATTGGCGAAAGTCACGGAAGTAGACCGAAGTTAAAGAAACAAACACGCACACACGCAATTTTGTGGTGTAGCTTAATGGCCATATAAAACTTTAATACCATATCAATCAGCTGTAAAACATGGTTTTCAAAAAGATCGTGGTCTAGAATGTGCCCATTTAAATTTGGAAAATACCTTTGACGTTGCCACGACTTTTTGCTAAATTCATTAAGTAGTAAAACTACACTCCCAGAGAAAATTATTCTTTTTCCAGAATATATTTTTGGTTATCATACACATATATGTAACGTACCTAGAGGTTTGAATCAATCTCCCTCTATCTATATGTTTTATTATTAAAGATGATGTATCAGACTCAAACAGTTATTGTGCTATAAACCTATCTCAGAATGAAGGAGAATTTGAATTTTTTAAATTATAAAACCTGCAAGATATTCAATAGCATCATTGTTACATTGCACACTTGCAGACCACTACACCAAGTTCATAAAAACTAAAATTATCTGAAATAAAAATATTGATTTAATGCGATTATTATTGCCTATAACTGCATTAAACACTACAGAAACGTCTGTAAACATCAAAGCTTTCTGCCAGTCATCAGCTGATGTCATCTATGCATCTCACTTTAGTTACCGCGTCAATACTTCTTTGTTCACCTTCCATCTAGCAGGTGCCATTATTAGATCATTGTTGTACACAGTCATTATGTATAACATTTTGTGTTTATTTGAGATGTTATGACAAAATATTACCTAGTTACGCACCAAGATGGCGACTCTGTTGTATAACTCACAATGTTCTTTAAAATTGGCTACTTTTAGCCCAAGTACTTTAGATATATTTTTGATTATTATTAGTATAACGCACCGATAAACTTGAACGAAGTCTGACGACCGCAGCCATGAAAGAAGACAACACACACAACAACTTGAATGAACGCGAAACTGGTATGCGTTTCTAATAATGGTCAAAAGGCACAAAGGCTTACAAGCTTATAAGTTTAAGATATCAATCTAAAATGTGGCATTCTCCTACTGCCATATAGAAAGTTTATGAATAACTACACGATCCTCATGTATTACTATTTTAGGTACTTCAAAAACCAAATATTCGCCAATACGTAGACTGAATCAATTGTAAGAACTCACCATTTTGTTGTCATAAAATTTAGGTACTTTTTCATCATAATCTAGTGTCTAGTATTATTCATTTTAAGTTTTATATAAAGAATAATAATTTATGAAAAGCTTGGCTAACTTGGATTACGACAGCCCCAAGATATTCGTATTTTATAGCTTCTCACAAATCATTGATTTAAGATTAATACTTTTCTTATCTTTACGAGCATACTGACATCAAAGAAGAATAGATTTTATTCTCTATTTAACTGGTCTTGTTTGTGCTTTAGATACGCTTGGAAAGAAATAAACTTCTTTAGATGTTCAGACGTAATACTTGAAAAGTCGTATCTCTCGCTACTTGCAAAATTCACACCAGTTTTTGATAGCCGTGCTTGTGAAACTAACATAAAAACCAAGATCATTTATCAAGCACAGACACACAGACAAATGTATGAGGTGTAACGACTTTTTAAGAAAAAGAAAAGTGTTTGTACGTTTGTTTTGCACAAGTTGATGCGACATAGTTTTACTTTAGTAACATTACAGTAATTGTTAAATTAATATGCTTCTGGCGAGTCAAATTATAAGGAAAAGCCATAATGTGGCGTACGTTACAGTACAAAACGTTCACAAGAATTTGCGTTTTTTCATTTACGCATTAAATGAAATCCTAAATTATAGTTTCTCCAGCCACCACTGTTGTAGGTGAATTTTTTTTAATTAAAAAGCCTGAACACATCAAGGAGGTTATGGCAGTGAATGTTCATAAAAAGGTTTCTAATGGCACTTGCTGCGTGATGAGCTTTTTTTATGTCACAAGTTGTCAGAATAAGACCGATACTTAAGTCTGTCACTTAAATGTGATTTTTTTAATTTAAAGAAAAATATAATAGGAAAAATAATCATATTTTCATGTCACAGGCTGTGAGAAATAATAACGTTATTTAAGTCTGTCAGAAGTTTCATCTGACATTTGTCATTTATCAGCTACATGTATATTATTGAAATGTAAACATTGATAATCGCATGATAGTAATTGTATTTTCTCTTTTTTTGTACCACATTTATTTATAATATCTTATTTATTATTTTTTTAAATTCGTTAAATAATCACATAATTTAATCGGTTTTTAGAATTGGATAAATAACTATAAAACATTTCTTCAAAACTGATCCCTACATGATTCATGGTAGGCGATTATAAATGTAAAGAGATTTTACGTATACGGAGTGTTACACAAAAGTTGTAGCAGAAACACAACATACAGCTGTTCCATTTAAACAAGTTAGTTACGGCATTTTAAATATTTTCAACTTCAGGTTCTAGTTCTAGAGCGCCCCGTATGTGTCCCATTGATTCTCTCCACGAATAATATAAACGAAAAGCTCCGAATGCGTCGTTTTCATGAGACTCCTCCCTCTATTGGTAAAAACGCAGTATCACGATTTTTGATATGTGCCGAAAACGTGAAACTTGTAAAACAATTGAAATAATCCAAAAATGACGAGCTATTCCATTGTTTTTCCTTACAAATAAGCATTATGGTTCAATAGAAAACGCAAAAATGCAACAATATAAGGGCTGTTCTATTTTAAAACTAAAATCTGTATCACCATCCACTTATAGGCCAGTCTTTAATTGTCAAAATAATTTTACAAGATACAGCTCAAGACACCCTATAGTTAGCGTATATAATTGTTTCTCGTATCTTGTATAATAATGGATACGTTGAGCTTATCATAGAAGTACGCCACCTGTATACATGTAAACAAACAAAGAAGTTGTCTTCAGATATGGGTTCTAGGGGGCCACCTTCGAAGAAATTGTTTAAAATTCAAAAGACCGCAGTCTCCCGACGGTTGAATTTTTTCTACGAAAATTTGACAAAAACTATAGACTACTAAATTATAAACTCTATGACTCAAACTACTTCTAAAGCGTCAGAGAAAAGGTCTACTGGGAAAAAAATTTCTCGAAATATGTTAGTAAAATGAAGGACAATGACGATTGAATCTGAAACTTAGGCTTCGTAAAACACACTTATTATCACATTTCTTTATATGCCTGTAGTCATTTTAGGTTCTTTGCCTCAAATATCCCAATTTTGATGCTTTAAATCCCGACTTTGGTGTTTTGAGAAGAAAAATGATAAAATTGTAAGCAATCTTTCTGCTATTTCTGGTTATCCACACAAAATATTCCGATCCTGTGGGTTTCTCTGAGTATCCGTGACACAATAAAAAAATCATTTTTTCTCTATCGCCCATAACTCTAACATATTTTTCTTAACGATGCTCTAACATGTTTACTGCTTGTAAATTAAATGTATGCTCAAATCTTTTACAGTACTTGTTCACAACCAATTCCGCTTCATTATCTGCCCAAAATATCTTTCGCCTTCAAGCATTTTTGAGTTTTGGAAACAGCTTGTGGTCGCTTGATATCAGGTCTGGCGAATAAGGTTGTTGCCTTAACTCAGTGCCTTTGATGTCAGATATTGCGATTTTAACTTTGCAACAGTATTTTGTTTACCAATAAAGCGCGTTTCTCAAGAAGAGGGGTAATTAATTTTTACAATGAACACGTTTATGATAACCCCAATAAAATCAAAGTTAAATAGTCTCAATACAAATTTAAAATTAAGGGGTAGGCTGAAATAATTGGAAATTTATTGTTGGTACTGTCATTGTTCCACAAAGATTATCGGGAGAACTTTATTTCAAGATTTACAAAATACGTTACCAGATTTGTTAGAGGATCTAAATCTACAATTTTGGATATTCTCCAGATTTAAATTTATTGGATTATTTTCTACAATATCATCTCCAGCCTGTGGTTTACATAGCGCTTGGAGAGTACAACTAAAAGCTGTAACGTATGTAAGATGCATTTTCGCAACAATTAGAACCGTAGACCGGTTTCGCTCTCATTAGAGCTCTTCAGTAAGGCATACTAATTGTAGGAAAAATGCACCAAAAGTAATACGGCCATAGTATAGCCAGCCTTAAATCACTAAGTGAGTGGTGGACGTGCCGCCACCTAGTTGAGGAACCAAGTAGTATGTTGTCACGCCAGTTCTAAATAACACAAAGTGTTAAAAAAATAGAGACTGTATACAACTAACTAACAATTTAGAAAATTGTCAGCCCTGGCATTTTTGCTACAATTAGTGGTACATTTTTGCTACAATTAGTATGCCGTATTGAAGAGCTCTAATGATAGCGACACCGGTCTACGGTTCTAATTGTTGCGAAAATGCATCTAGCCTTACATACTTTGTCCGTATATTGGGTAGAAATGGGTTAGGGCTGACAATTTTCTAAATTGTTAGTTAGTTGTATACAGTCTCTATTTTTTTTAACACTTTGTGTTATTTAGAACTGGCGTGACAACATACTACTTGGTTCCTCAACTAGGTGGCGGCACGTCCACCACTCACTTAGTGATTTAAGGCTGGCTATACTATGGCCGTATAACTTTTGGTGCATTTTTGCTACAATTAGTATGCCGTACTGAAGAGCTCTAATGAAAGAGAAACCGGTCTACGGTTCTAATTGTTGTGAAAATGCATCTAGCCTTACATACCTTGGACCTATATTGGGTAGAAATGGGCCAGGGCTGACAATTTTCTAAATTGTTAGTTAGTTGTATGCAGTCTCTTTTTTTTAACACTTTGTGTTATTTAGAACTGGCGTGACAACATACTACTTGGTTCCGCAACTAGGTGGCGGCACGTCCACCACTCACTTAGTGATATGTAAGATGCGATAAATAATTTTGGGAGTGATAAAGATGTTATGCAAAGCATTCATCTTTGGATTCATGTTAATGATGACAATATTTATAACATCTTTGAATATTTGTATGCATGTTTTAGTAACTTTGTAAAAACTACAGCCAATTATTGAAATACAAATTTAAGAAAATCATGACCAAAATCGTGCCTTAACGATAATACATTTTGTGTAGTAAACAAGACACTTAAATTTCACACTTAAAGCTTTTTTTCTTGCATCGACGTAGAAATTTGGAATGTGCAATTATTGAATACCCATGCTATACGCCCATCATAATTTTGAAATGGTTTTACCATATGAAACTGTGTCAACGTACCAATAAGCTTAGAAAAATCGCATAAGCTGTGTTGGATTTACAACAAAGAAAAAAAAAAGATTTTAAAATTGTAACTTCAGGTACTTATAGCGCTCAAACTAAGCAACTTTTACTAAAATAACATTATGTACCTAAATCGGTTAATTTTTAAATATGGGGCATAGGATTTGTTAAAGACTTTTTAGAGACACCCATATAGGTGTCTCACGACGAGCTGCGGCAAAAATTAGACGTTGGAAAATTTAGAAAATATAGTCGTACCTATATGTTTAGTCCATCGGAAACTTTGGCTAAAATACTCTCAAAATAGTGCCACATCCGGTTATAACAAAATTAGATGTCAACCTTGTTATTTCAAATAGACCATTTTACATAACTATTCTTGCATTTTTAGATTCTACGTCAAATAATAACATTTAAAATCCCTCTGAAATTTAAAAAAACTGTCAAAAGTCAATTGTCTCAAATCTAAACTGCTTATTTTTGTAATCTCATCTTATTTAGCATAAAAATTAGGGTAACTTTGTATGAGATTGCCTATTGTCTGTTTCTAAAATTTGTAGTTTTCGAAATATTGACAATTTCATATCTTTCTATTGCAAAAATGCTACCCGGTTGGCCATGATCAGATAACAAGCAAATTGTACAGAAATGTCATCAATTAGTAAATAAAATAGGGACAATAATTATTTTATTAAATGTTCGAAATGCCCACCCTGGACTTCCAAACATCTTTCGCACTTCCGAGTTAGTTTGTGATGGGTGGCCGCTCTAATAACATCTGCAGACAAACTTTCAAATGCGTTCCTTGCACTTGCCATAGAACTTTCCATTGTTATCACTGGATTAAAATAAACGATATTTTTCATCGTTCGCAATATAACATAATCCAGGACAGCCAAATCAGAAGAGCGAGAGGGCCACAGAAAAGGTTTATTGTTGGCAATCCACTTGTAAAATGGCTCTTGCAAGATGTTAAATAGGAATGCGTTGTGTGGTGAGGTGCCATCGTGATGGTACAAAGTTTTCCTGTGTCCCGCCAGATGTAAAGTGTTAAATATTGATTATCTAAATCTTATCGTATATGTAAATATTTTTCTCATACAAATATTTTTTACGTAATTTAAATGGAACAGTAGTTTGCATTGTATCATATATAACTTACCATTAACATTCTCTTCACACAAATGTAGTTTTACCACTCCATTATTTCACACAGTACATAACACGTTAAATTGCTAGGTTTCTTAAAAATTTTGTAATGTCACTGCATGAGGTTTTGAATCACACCAGAACTGGGAACTGTGTCCGTTAAAACAGTCATTTTGTTGTAAAATTTGCTTTATCAGTCCAAAAGATGTTCTCCAAAAATCGACGGTGGCCTTATAATATTGTTAAAATAAATACACACAATAGATGAGAAAATCAGCGTCTTTTAGTTTTGGATCCGAAGAAATAGAATAAAGGTGTAATTTGCGTTAAAAAAAAACGTATTGAGTTCCTCCAAATTTCTGTTAGTAGAGCTACTTGTCTTAAGGATGTCATAGGATATACCGCAAAAAATCAAAAATAGCAATTTTGATATTTTCATCGTTGACAGTGGGTCTTGTTTTATAAATTGTTGCCTTAACATTGCCAAAATTTTTGTTGTTGTGTTATTTGTTTAACACTGTTCGGTGACAGTTTAACTGGGTGTATATCAACAAGCAACTTGAATGTTATTGATAACTTTGTTATATTTGCCACATATAATAAAAGATTTAAATAATCTTTGTGCGTATAATCTAATTGCCTCGGAATGATTATTGATAACTTTAAAATGGTACACTCGTGACAGTTGTGTAGCACTTTATTATCTTAGGATAAACTGAGTAGGGTTTTTGCAATAGAAATGTGCCATTCCCAATATTTCAGACAGACAACCTCACACAAAGTTACCCTCATTTTCATTTTTATTATTGCTAGGTAAGACGATATTATAAAAATAGAGAGTTCCAATTAAATAAAAACCGACTTTTGACGATTTCTTAAATTTAAATTTTATCCTCTTTTTGATCACTTTTTATTCATATTGATCATAATATCATACAAAGTTAACTAAAGTAGGTCCCTTTTAGGAGGCCACCAACCCTAATTAATTAATAAAAGCTTCTGTATAGAAAAAAATTATAATAGTGTTTTGGTCATTTTTGACATAACACTGAAAATATCTGCAAAACGGTTAGACTTAGGTAGATGACAGTATAATCATTAAAGTGTTTTTAGAATTCGATATAAGATCCACAAGAATGTGTAGGGTGTTATACTTAAAATAATAAAGTTGATATCCGCTTGTGGTATAACCGGAAGCGTCGCAATCTTGCTAATAGTTTAGTCGAATTGCCCCCTTTGAAGTTAGTATATGGCCAAGTTTAAAGCCAAAATTCGAGACCCTGTATATATATATATATATATATATATATATATATATATATATATATATATATATATATATATATATATATATATATATATATATATATACATATGAGACATATTTGGTTCTCCGGTTGAACCGCGTCCAGAATTTATTAAAACTACAGGTTTCGGCTCCTGTTTTGGAGCCATTTTCAAGAGGTAAAGGAAATATGTAAGGACACTCCAAGGCCTCAATCTGCTATATATATATATATATATATATATATATATATATATATATATATATATATATATATATATATATATATATATATAGTAAAGGTTATACCACGTCCCAACTATATCATTTCTAGGTTTGTGAAAACTTGTGTTATTGACTGTTTTTTATGAAAATTCGCTACACTTGCTTCATCAGGAGATTCTTTTCGCGTATAAGGAAGTGAGTGGTGCATCACTTAAATTACATGGCACTTTGTTGTGATTTTCTTGTTTATAGAGGTGTCTCAGCGAGACAGGTCGTTATAAGTATAGGTATAGAGTTCTGGCCAGAATCCACAAGAAATATTTGACAATTTCCATGGGGTATAATTGATCACATTCTCCTTAACCAAGATATTTTCAGATTCTTAACACGTTAGGTTATGTCGGAAGTCGCCATCCAGTTTGTATTTTAAACAGAACAGTCTGTAAATTTTTGCATTTCTAGATGGGAATCATAGTTTTAAATCTTTTTTATGACGACTATGTTGATCTGTTACGGTTTTTAAGAAAAAGAAATCTTTTCCAAAATTCTGATAGCTGGTTGACGTTTGGAAAATAGGCTATAACCCCTGTTCGTAATTAGATAGAATAAAATCCACGCAAGATGGTACTTTAAAGATCCCTTCTTTAAAATACAATTTTTTCCTGAGAATAATTCCCAAATTTATACTTTCCAGCAATATGTAAAAATAAAAAATTTTTTTTTAAATGAAATGACCTATTTTCGTTATATAACCGAATTGGCGAAAAAAATCACTACAAAGTGGTATTTAGCTGTTCCTAAACCTAAATCAAATCGTGTTAAAATTATTTAAAAAAACCAGAAGTTTAATTTTTTACCTATTATGTCGGTTATGCTGTGAATGGTTACCGTGAATACCTACGATAACTGATTTTTTAAATGTCAAATTATTGTTGCTTATATTAGGTGCTTTAACATTATTGCTAAAAAGAGTCAAAATGGATACCAATGACGAAAATACTATTTTTATACCAATCTAATAATTCTTAATTCATTTTTATACACCGAAAATGCGACAAAATTGTAAGTAGAACTTGCAGAACTTTCCACAAAAACTAAACACACCTACCTCCAATGACAGGAGGTAAATTTAGAAGAATAAAACCAAGGTAAATTTAGAACAAAAGAAGCAAATTTTGTGCCTATTGGGCAATTTGGTCCAGTGTTAATTCGACCAAAAACCGTAATTGATAATCAAGAGGGACCGTTGGATACCTTGTGTTTTTTCAAGGTCAATTCCAGCTCCTAAGTTTGAGCTGCTGAAGAACATCTAGGAATCAGTAGATGTACAGTATACAGGATTCTAAAGAAGCATCACTTACACTCCTATAGGTTCTCGTTAGTACAAAACCTTCATCAGCAAGACCCCGACGATAGAGTCGACGCTATGACAGGAAGTGCGAGACATCTGAAAATATTTTAGTAAAGGAGAATGTAATAATTATACCCAATTCTAACTACTAAAATTTGTATTAAGGCCAGAATTTCATAACCTTCTAACGACCCGTCTCGCTGAGACAAGCTGTATATTAAATTTAGATAGGGAGAAGGCTGAAAAAAGCCACTTTTAAGAGTAAATATTTGATATATTCTGAATAGGATAAAACGATTGACCTATTAGCTTTAGTGGCATTAATCTAATCTTGTTTCCTTACTCCGATCCTGATACTGAAACGATTACATTTTAGAGTTTACACTGGGAGTAGGATTTATTAGCGTTCCAAAGAAGTTTATGAAACACCTCAGCTGGTTTCTATTCAATTCTTTTATGAAAGCTCCAGTAATGAATAGACAGAAGCATCGTCTAACAATGTGCTGTAGCATACCGTCTAGTGATTAATATTCATTTATGATTTTATCATCTATTAAAATGATTTATTAGTTTCTTTATGTTTTTATTAACATAAATAAACTTCACAAAATGTTAATGGTGTGGAATGAAAATAAGATATAAAAGAATATGATTTAAAGTATTCAAGCTGGCATTATACGCTGCTAACACCAGCGCAGACATCCTAAAAGCGTGTCATAAAATTAAAAAGGCCCGGACGCAGCAAGTGTGTTATAGTACTGAATTTTCATCATAATCTTTTTAATGAAATTACTATTTTTTAGCCAAGGCACTTCAAACTATACAACTATTTATTTATTTATTTATTTATTTATTCATTTATTTATTTATTCAATATGCAGAAACACAGTTTATAAAACCATTTACGTATTGCATAACACGATAAACTATAACTACGGGGTACACCTATAATTATAGGTGTACAATCTCACTACCCACATTAAATCAATAACAAAACAAAACAAAATTTAGGCTAGCTTAATTTCCACTTCAGGTTTCACAGGCAGCCCATCAATTGTATAAAACTAAATCAAATTGAAATTTACTTTATCTACTCCAAACCCATATCTAAATCAGTACAAGTAATTTGGAGACTCAACAAAATCAACAGGAGAACGTGGTGATACATTTATAAGTTCAGTCAATATATTCTTAAATGCTCTTAAGTTCATGTTAAAGATCTCAGCATGCTTACACAGTTTGTTATAACTTGAGCAAATTCTATAAATCGGAGAACTGAATAAACTATTCGTTCTGTATCTTGGTATACAAAATAGTTGCTCTAGTCTACTATCCCTTGGAGGAACCTTGAACTGAATCCTGCCCAAAAATTCAAAAAAATTTACCAAGTTCCTCACGATTCTAAACAAAAACACCAGGTCAGCAATTATGCGCCTGCTCCGAAGACTGATCATATTAAACACAGCAAGCAAACTCCCCATAGGGTGTAAAATTGGGACACGACCCAAAAAAACTTAAAATGCAGAAAATGAACAAAACTCCTCTGAACTTTCTCCACCACATCAGAATTAAACCTGTCAAAAGGATTGCACACCATCGACAGGTACTCCATTTTTGAACGTATATATGCATTAAAGATAATTTTCACCGTTTCAACTCGACGGAACCCTCTCGAGTTTCGTATAATAAAGCCCAAAGTTTTTAACCCTGAGGCAGTAATTTTCTGCACGTGCTTCGCAAATGTTAATTTAGTAAAAGACAATTCCTAAGTTCCAAACTGGGTCCTATGCAAAAGTTTGTTACCTCCAACAGTATATTGGTTTTCAACAGGAGCAAGACGCCTCGCGAAAGTAGAAACAAAACATTTCCCAATATTCAGGAACATTCTATTTACAAAACACCATTCTGACAGTGCATCAATGCTCCTCTGTAATTCCTCACAATCACTAATGCTTGAAATAACACGAAAGATCTTTAAATCGCCAGCAAACAACAAACAACGGGAGTCAGTCATACTTTTCGGAAGATAATTGGCAAACAATAAAAACAACAAAGGTCCCAAGTTTGACCGCTGGGGCACCCCAGAGGGCGACGAAAACAATGGGGACTTGCTTCCACCATAAACCACATATTATGACCATCCAGTCAAATAAGATGTAAATAACTCAATCAGGTCAAGAGAAAAACCACACATATAAAGCTTCTCCAATATAACTTTGTGGTCTACCTTATCGAATGCCTTCTGAAAATCTGAATATATGGTGTCTAGCTGACCATCAGCTTAAATCAAGTTCCCCTTATGATCTATATTTACTGTAATAGAGAGAACGCCCACATCAAAACTCATAACATATAGGAAACACGTTTAATTATCATATGTGTTTGTCAACAACAACTGGTTTTGTTTTGTATATGCAAACATAAAACAAACTTTATCTATAGTCTCTAATGAAACATTTGGTCTAGCTATACATGCATTTATGTTTGAAATATACGGTCAATTCGAGCTCGGGTTCAAATCCAATTTCTGACCCACGATTTTCTTTAAAACAAAAGGTTTAAAATTGTCAGTCTATCTCTCTCATATCTGTATGTATCGCTTACCTATATGTATATGTTTGTGTGAAGCTTAACCTGTTGAAGAAGGGAATATTCCCTACCTTACCAACTTCCAATGGAATGTTCCCCTGTTCGACGGACTCAGCTTCGCACAAGAGACACAAATTTTCAATAAAATTCAAATTTAGCGTCAAAACTAAATAACATAGCAACCCAATACAACAAACAACACACTTAACCTCAACAAATACGAAGATTAAACACATGGGTGAGCTTATATATGACAGCTGTGTGTGTAACCTACAAACATAGCCTAAGAAAGGTTGGTAGGCTCGTAACAAACAAACATTCGGCTAGCCGGATAGCTGGTAGCCGACATAACCTAAAACACATGGAGACTTAACCTCAACAAACAACAGGCTAATCGGTAGATATCATAACAACACACTTAACCTCAACAGTCAGATAGCGGGAATCGGCATGTAACACGTATGTGCCAACATAACCTCAACAACCAATCAGAAAGCTGGGAATCGACAAACACATGGAGACCAAAACTGATTGCGGCCATCTTGGAACATTTGACGTCATCTCTCTGACAAGTGACAGCCGACAGGTTAGATGACAACAAACAAACATGGGAGACCAAACCTGATTGCGACCATCTTGGAACATTTGACGTCATCGGACAGGTCAGGTGACAGCTGACAGGTCAAGTGACAGCTGACAACCCAGTGACAACTGACACTAACAGCTGACATTGACAGCTGACAGGGCAGCTGACAGCTGACAGATGACAGGTCAGATGTCAACTGTCAACCTCACACGCATGCGCGTGACGTCAACACGCATGCGCAGAAAAATTGGAGGGGGTGTGCCCAGGTGCCGCCCTATCTACTGGCATGACATATCCATTGATTTGAAAATCGTTCATTTAAGCTGTAATTCATTGTGCAAAACCCACATGTTGCATCGTACATGCAGTGGAATGTCTTCCAAAAGCTGAGACAATTTGTTTGGCAGAAAGTTGGCATAAGACTGACCAGTTAATTGTCCTTCAATAAAGAAAGGCCCAATCAAATTGTCACCGATTATTGCGACAGACATTGACATTAAATTTGCGTTGGTTACGTAACTGATGAACAACATGAGGATTTTCTTCAGCCCAGCAATGCGAATTGTGGAAATTGAACTTGCCATCGCTTGTAAAACCAGCATCATTAGCAAACAAAATAGATGGCAGAAAATTAGGATTGCGATTAGCCATTTCAAAGAACCAAGCGCCAAATTCCATTCGTGGGGGTAATCATTTTCCTCTAAAACCTGCACTTGCTGGACGTAGAAGCTGCTGACGCAAAAATCCCCACACTGTAATATAATAATTAGTTGAGCAGCTATACGTCTAGTACTAATGTTTGGATCTGTTTCAATGAGTTCTCAAAGACGTTCTTCAGTCTTAATGGTTATCACATTAACAGGTCTGCCACTATCTGTTGATTGATTTTTTAAAACAATCTTTATTTCTTAAACGTTCATCTATTCTTTGGAAGGTTTTTTATCAGGTAGATGTCGATTAGGAAAACGATGAGCGTATAGTCTTCTTGCCTCTGCTGCATCGAATTGAGCCAATCCATACATCGAATGCATAGCTGCCATTTCCTCATTTGTATAAATATCCGTTTTTACAAAATTCGTCACAAATTCTTTTTACAGCAGAATAACAAGAACACAACAAAAGTTTTTAGTAGAAAAATAAGGGTAATGTCAATGTTGGCAAATAAAACAAGCTAGTGACAGTTTAATAAAATATGTATCCTGTGACATTTTACACAACGATTCAAAATGTTAACATAAGCTTATATTTACCGGAAAAAGTGAAATGTATGTAATTTATTAAAGGAGCAAAAGTATCTAACCCTTTTTTACTGACAAGCCAAGACACGTATGGAAATAAGTAAGGATATACTTTTTGTAGTAAATGAAATGCTATATAATATGCAACAAAAATTTGCTGCAGGGCTGTACTAACATTTTTTAGGTAACTGAATTATAAAGAACCCATATAATTACGTCACTGGTTGCTTGAGAGGCTTGAAATTTTTATCAAATATGGAAACCTATAAGTGGATGTTGTGCCCCAAATCTGGTTTGTCTAGCTTAATTTAAAAATTGACATTTTTTCGATAAATAGGTAATATAACGTTTTACGGATTGTTTATTAGAAAACTTTTAATTTTATCAAAAATCTAGTAATCTGTGCTAAAGTTAAATTAGGGACTGGATGTGTGGGGGTGAAATATCGGTGACAAAAATTTCGATTTTTTGCCAATACGGCGTAAAAAGTGTGAGGAGAGTAGATTATCACAGCTTGTGGAAGTTATGATTCAACTTGCAGCACTGTTTTAATAAAGATTAAACTTAAAAATAAATTCTCCAAAATTTTTCTAAGGCAAATTTATTTCGAAAGCAAAAGAAAGCTGGGTATATTTAAATCTTACACAAATCACATTTTATAAGTAGACAATAAATTGCTTCAGTTGATGCGCTTGATTTGCCGTTTCTTTTTAATAAAAGTGCGTAACTGTATGCTAAATTGGCAGATTAATCTTAAAGAATTCACATACCTATGGCCTCCTGGTAGTACTTCATCTGCATTTTCAGTATAGTTATCCACCAAATGTATAACCACGGGCGACGTAACCAGGAAGAGCAGGATGAGTGCATATGCTGCCACCGAGACGCCGCTCTGTAACAATAAGTCCAGAGATGCAATATGTGCCTGTCTAACCTTATACTAGTGTTCGTTTTCTGCATTATTACCACCGGATCCACGATTAATTTGCAGACGTAGAGTCGAGCAGAGTGGAAAATCTTCCATAGTGGCCGGCATTTTCCTATCTCACTCGTGACCTGGTAATGAATGTGACTGTAGAGATCGTCTAAGTAATTCTCCAGACGAGACGTAAAGCGACGACTGTTCTGGAAATATAAAATGAAATTTAAGGGTTTAAAGGTAATTAAGTTACTTGTTTTGCTTAAACGTTAATAAGTTAAAACAGGAAATTATAAGCTTTTCTACCTTGCATCAGTATAATGTACATATAACACTATATGTTCTTATCTAGTATTACAATTAGTAAATACACAGGGCTGCATACTGGACGGTTACCTAATGTGTAAGGCAAGGAATGACATGCAATGAAAACTGAGCTACATATGCGAGGCCACACGCACGCTCTTACTCACCCACACACTCAAACACACAAATATATATATATATATATATATATATATATATATATATATATATATATATATATATATATATATATATATAATATATTTAAAGGAGGTGTGTTGTATATTTTTTAGACTGTTTGTTGCTTCAGTTAATTTTGTTATTTGCTAGAATGTGTATAGGTTTTCAAAAACCTTTCGATTTTAGGTAACCTATGTGTTAATTGTATGGATGTATTAAAAGTACCACGTTTAGGGAGACAATTGTTTGATTTTTATAGAGATATTTGTCCAATAGTGTACATTGTTTCCTTTGTTTTATTTTGTATGCCCTTTCCTTTTTGTTCAATGTACGTCTTAATATGCTTTAATTGTGTCCGGGTGTCATTGATGTGTATGTGTGTGTGTGTGTGTGTGTGGTTTTATAACGCACTTGCTGCGTCCCAAAATTTTTTCTCTTTCGTTTCGTTCGAAATATACTAATCAAATCATTAATACTCTCTAATTGAATTCAAAACAATCTAACAAGTTATTAATTTACAGTTTACGTTTCATATTTTCCCTCAACAATAATTTTCTTAGTGTAATTTTTAATTAAATAAGATTTGTTTAATGTTGGGGATGTCAATCGCTAGTATGGAAACTAACACTCCATTTTTAAATAACTTTACTAAATTAACTATACACAAAAATAATTATATTCCTAATTTTACAATGATTTTATTAATATGGATATCTAAGATGAGATCTGTCCTGTGTGACAGTCTCTAGCGGTATGTTGTCTGTTCATCTGTTCCCTATGTGCTTCGACACGTGTGAAACCGGTTCAGGGAATTCGGGAACTGCCTGTTGCACCAGTATTTACTATTGGTGTTTATAAAAACTAGTCTTGGTAAAGTTCTAACATAGCCGCCCGCCTTAAAGGTTTCTTAAACCTTTAACTTTTAAAGAATCGTAAGTGTTTGAAAGGAAACATAACTTAGTCCTGAAGTCACATATCGATTGGTAGAACACACACCTTTGCCACGGAACGTTTGGAAATCGCAACATTTGGTAGTTGCACAGACACAACACGCACCTTGTTGTCGCTGCCAGGATGAACTTCCTTAATCCGTGCTAATGGCCATTTTAATGGAGGTGTATTTTCATCTTTGAGCAGTACAAGCTGCCCTGATTGAAAGATGTGGTCTGCTCCCGTTGTCCATTTTGAACGTGTCTGAAGTTGAGATTAGTATTCCATTGCCCATCTATTCCAAAAATGTTGGAACATTTGCTGAAGACGCTGGTAGTGCGAAAGTCGTGATAATTTTATTTCGCTCAAATTTGTCTCGGGAAGTGCGGACAAAGAGTCACCTATTAGGAAGTGGGCTGGTGTTAAACAGGAATAGTCGAAAGGATCACTGGAAATTGGGGTCAGTGGTCTGGAGTTAAGACATGCTTCAATTTGTGCTAACATTGTTGACACCTGTTCGAAATTTAATGACGCTTCTGAGACTACGCGTTTGAGGTGATATTTTGCTGACTTAACAGCAGCCTCCCATAATCCTCCCATATGCGGTGATCGAGCAGGAATAAAATTCCAAGTAATTTTGTCATCACTTAGAAACCTGGATATTTTTTTATTATGTTCTGAGTCATTTATCAATTTATACAATTCTGTCAGTTCTCTAGACGCACCTATGAAGTTGGTGCCATTATCCGAGTATATATCGGATGGTTTTCCGCGTCGAGCAATAAATCTTTTGAAGGCGTTCAAAAATGCGTTTGTAGACAAGTCAGACACGAGCTCAATGTGAACTGCTTTAGTTGAAAAGCACACGAAAAGACAAACATATGCTTTGATAGTTTTTGTTTTTCTCAAAATACCGTCTTTTATGAATAAAGGACCGGCGTAGTCCACGCCACATTTTAAGAATGGTCTAAATATGCTGCATCGGTCAAGTGGTAACTCGCCCATGATTTGAGATGTGGACGTAGGCTGCGCTCTGAAACACTTCACACATTTTCGCAAAACTCGTTTTATTGCATTTTTTCCACCTAAAGGCCAATACTGTAGTCTTAATATCGCTAAAAGGCACTGAACACCGGCATGTAGATTTTTATGGTGCAGTGACATTATAATAAGTTCGGTAAGCGGATTCTTACCAGGCAGTACTATGGGATGTTTTTGATTAAAGGAATAATTAGATTTTCCAAGTCTACCCCCTACCCTGATAACTCCAGTTATGTCAAGAAATGGGTTCAAGTTTAAAAGTTTACTGCTTTTCTTTAATGGTTGATTATTCTTTAAGGCATGAAGTTCATCACCAAATTCGACAGATTGAACTAATTTAATAAGGCATGTCATAGCGTTGTCAAGTTCGTCAATGCTTAAATCATCAAGTTTTTTGTTGCAATTATTTTGGTTTGCAAGTCCGTTAAATTTAAACCTCAAGATATATGCTACCACACGTTGTAATTTTGACAAACATGAATATTTTTTTAGAATACTTGTATCAAGGTTTAGAGTAACAAATGTCTGTATCTTTTTTGATTTTAAGGTGTTAGAAACATCGATTCTCTCTGTTCGCGGCCATGTTTTATCCATATCGAGTAGATATGATGGTCCTTGCCACCAGAGCCTTGAACATTGTAAATTTTTAGCCGTAAGACCACGAGATATAATATCTGCCGGGTTATCTTTAGTATTTACATATCTCCAGTCATTGGAAGACGTGTGTACATTTATTTCTGCAACCCTATTGGCAATGAATGTTTCAAGGTAGCATGGTTCTGTCGCTATCCAACATAAGACAATTTGTGAATCGCACCAGAAAAATACCTGATCTATTTTTATGGTCAAAGCTAATTTGATTTTACTGTATAATTTTGCAAGTAGTAGTGCGCCACATAATTCGAGTCTAGGTAGTGTCACCTTTTTAAGTGGTGCTACGCGAGATTTTGCACATAGTAGGTTTGTGAGTACTTCATTATTTACAATTGATCGTAAGTAAATGCAGCAGCCATACGCTGATTCACTAGAGTCACAGTATCCGTGAATTTCTATTCTTTCTGGGGATGGAGATATAGCATGTCTAGATAATTTTATTGAATTTAGCGATTGAATTTGCTCTAAAAAATATTTCCACTGTGTTAATATTTCAAAAGGAATTTTATCATCCCAGCCGAGTTTTAATTGCCAGAGTTTTTGTATAAGAATTTTTGCTTTAATAATAATCGGACCAATCAAACCCAACGGATCATATAATTGTGAAATTATTGACAGAATTTGTCGCTTGGAAGGTTGAGTATTTAAACCTCTTAAATTTACAAAATATCTGAGCATATCAGTGTCGGCGTCCCATATTATACCTAAAGTTTTTATTTCTTTGTCGTTTTGTCCTAATTTTGTTGACTCTTGATCGGTTTTTATATCTTCGAGAATATCCTTATTATTTGAAGTCCATTTGCGCAAGTCAAAGCCGCCTAATTTTAAAATAGATATCAAGTCATTTTTTAATTTGATAGCGTCCTCGATCGCATCAGTGCCTGCCAAAAGATCATCTACATGAAAATCTTTTAAAATTGTGTTACATGCAGTTGGATATTCTGATTTATATTGATAAGCTAATTCGTGAAGACACCTGATAGCTAAGAATGGAGATGATGCTAGACCGTAAACAACTCTATCTAAAGTAAACATTTTAATATTTTCATCATTATCGTTACGCCAAAAAATTCTTTGCATGTTTCTGTCATCTGGATGAACTATGATCATTCTATACATTTTTGCAATGTCAGCCATCATGACGTAAGTATGTTGACGAAATCTCAAAATTATATCAAAAATGTCATCTTGTATTGTTGGACCAACACGTAAGCAACTGTTTAAAGAAATGCCATTATCGCTTGGAGCGCTTCCGTCAAATACAACACGTAATCTAGTAGTTGTACTTGATTCTTTACAAACCGCATGATGTGGCAAATAGAAGCTAAAGTCATTATTATTTACATCAACTGATACTAAAGACATGTGGCCCATAGTAAGATATTCTTTCATGAAATCTACATACAATTTTTTATATTCAGAGTCCCTTTCAAATTTTCTTTCAATTGATTCGAATCGTTTTAACGCCTTTGTCTTGGAATTTCCTAAATTTTTTATAGATTCATTGAAAGGCAGTCGAACAATGAAATGCCCGTCCTTATCGCGAGTAGTAGTGTCTCTAAAGTATGTTTCACAAAATTGTTCATCTAAAGACAAGTGTCTTTTAGCTGGTATTTCCTCAAGTTCCCAAAATTTTGTTAATTGTTGATTTAAACTTAAATTACAACTTGTAGACTGAATCGCTTTACCCTCAGAAAAATTAATTGTTCCAGCTAGAATCCACCCTAGTTGTGTTTCTTGTAAAATAGGCTTGCCGTCGCCCAATCTTACTTGACCATTTAGCAACAGATTATAAAAAATTGGCGCTCCTAATAATATGTCTATGTTTGTAGCCTTGTTAAATGTTGGATCTGCTAAAGTCGCATAATTAGGCAAATCAATAATTTTTGAATCATAAGACTGACGTGGAATTTTGTCCGTAATTTTAGGTAATATTAAAAATGTTTGTTTAGAAGAAAAGTCATTAAGTGTTAATTTTATAACAGCCGTTGTCATTTTAGAAATTGATGTTTGACCTTGACCTATACTTGTAACTGAAATTTTAATTTCTTCTTTTAGTCGTTTAACTAAATCGTTAGTTATAAAATTACTCTGACTCCCTGAATCTAACAACGCGCGACATGTTGCGCCGTTACCAAACTTGTTAATTAATATGACCATTGCAGTAGACAATAAGACAAAATTGTTCTGATGTGATGTATGACCAACAACTACCTTCGAGTCTTCACTTATCTGTGATGTAGTTTTATTTAAGTTTGTTTTTTCTGTTGTCGAATAACTATCCGAATGTATTATGGTATTGTGCTTTTTATTACATTTGCTATGCTGACATTCGAATTTATTATGGCCCGGTCTTAAGCAATTTGTACATAATTTAAGTTTTCTTAATTCCCTGTATCTATCGTCTACCGAGAGGTTAAGAAATTTACCACATTTATAAATTGAATGTTTTTCATTGCAGTAATAGCATGCATAACTATTGTTGTTGGATACTGTTTCACTAGTCTTTGAATTATCGAAAGTATTATTTTTATTTTTTACTAGTGTAAATGAATGTGTTCTTCTATTATCAAGAGGTTTCGAAGTCCCTTTAAAATCGTCTTTCTTTTTATTGGCGTCTAAAGCCTCTAGCAATAAACATTTATTTTTTAAAAAGTCAGTCAAGTCATCACAAGTAGGAAAAATATTTGGTTTTAGCCTAGCTTCCCATTCACGCCTAGTTACATTATCTAGTTTTGTGCAAGTCAAATATATTAAAATTGTATCCCAGGTATCAACTAGTTGCCCTAATGACTTTAAGGCACGTGTGTGTTTCAAAACGCTATCTACGATATTTCTCAACCCGCTACTGTATTCCTTGAAAGTGGGCGGAATATCAAAAAGAGACCTTAAGTGACCTTGTACAATGAGTCTTTTATTTTCAAAACGTTGTTTTAAAAGATCCCATGCCGTAGCATAATTAGTGTCAGTAACTTGTAAGTTTTCAATAACTTGAAGAGCCTCATTTTTTAAGCATGTTTTTAAGTAGTGAAATTTTTGTACAGAGTCTAAGGACGTATTAGAATGTACTAAAGACAAAAATGTATCGTGGAACTGAACCCAGTCTTGGTAACCCCCAGAATATATAGGTAAGTCTATAGGCTGTAGTTTTACACCGTAATTATTGGTTGACCCTTGTATATCAACTGAATTTTTGTCGGAACCCGGCCGCGGAGCTACCGGAATACTAGCGTCAGCGATTAATTTTTTGGCTAAACCCATATTAACAAAAAAAACTGTTTTCTATTTGTTCCCTAAACTCAATCTCACCTTCATCTAATGTTTCTAGTTGAGATTGGATGGTGTCGAATTCAGCAAAATAGTCTTTTATTTTTTCAAGTCTTATCGTAAGCTCATCAACCTTTTGCATGTTAGTCGGATCATTAATAAAATTTTCAAATCGTGTTAAACAACCTCTGACTTGTCCACGTCTAGCCTTTAAAGCCTTTACATCAGTCATTTTATTTTATTTATTTATAATGAAAATAGTAAATTAAAATCAATTGTTTAAGCCTTTTAAATTTGATAAAGAATTGTATTTGTTTTTTATATATACACATACAGGTATATAGACAAAGCAAGGTCTAATTTTTTATTACATAATTATTCCTCTCGATCGATCGCTTGTAAATTTTAATTTTCTTGAAGACAGTTAAGTAACAGTTTTATAACTATACGAGTACACAAATCAAAGCATGCAAATATTATAAGGGAATATGGAATACTGAAATAAGATGGACATGACGCACTCGATTGTATCCTCTATCCTGAAGTCGTCACCAGTCAGCTAACTTGTAGTTATTTGCACCAGGTCAATTTATCTTTTATATGTTTAATTTCCATATATTTTCATATCCCGCTCGAATGGACCAAGATGTTTAATGTTGGGGATGTCAATCGCTAGTATGGAAACTAACACTCCATTTTTAAATAACTTTACTAAATTAACTATACACAAAAATAATTATATTCCTAATTTTACAATGATTTTATTAATATGGATATCTAAGATGAGATCTGTCCTGTGTGACAGTCTCTAGCGGTATGTTGTCTGTTCATCTGTTCCATGTTCCATATGTGCTTCGACACGTGTGAAACCGGTTCAGGGAATTCGGGAACTGCCTGTTGCACCAGTATTTACTATTGGTGTTTATAAAAACTAGTCTTGGTAAAGTTCTAACAAGATTCGTGAATGAATTTTGTTATCTATTATGCATTACTTGCCTTTTTAGATTAAAAGTTTCGATAAATTTCTTAATTTAAACAGACAAAAACAAATATGTATTGAGATAACTAATTTTTGTTTCCTTATAGATATTACTATTTCCTAAATTCACAACGTTATGTAACACTTATCACGTATACCGAAATTCAAATCGTTTATATGGTTAAAATGTCCATGTTTGCACGAATCACACAAGCATTCGACGCCATCTGCATTCTTGTAATAACTAATAATTATACTAATCACTTTTAGTGACCTTGTGGTTGGTAATGTGACTTCTTTTTATTGGAAACTAGTTAGTTATTTCACTAATGTCGATCATAATTGTATATTAAAAATGCTGAACATTCTTTTTGTTTACGTTCCAAAAACAAATATATTGTTTCTTGTGCAAAATTCCCTGACCCGTTGTAGCTGGATTATTCTACTCGTTTGAAGGTAATTTAAACGTTCACTAGGTAGCCACAGTTTATCAAACAGACGTTAACTTTTACAAAGCCCTTTCCTCAATATTTACTTACTTTAAATGACACTTTCTATGACATTTTCAAAGAGCGAGTTTTCAGCGTGTTGCCTCCCTTAATGTTCACCAAACAAGAGAGATTAATCTTTGTTCAAACAATTTCCTGTCGATTTCTCGCTTTTCACCTGTCCATTACCATGGATATAACGCTATCCGGCTTACTATCTAAAGGTTATTTTTAAGCTGTCATTGTCAAATTATTATTATTATTATTATTATTCAATATTATGACCTCTTCCTTTTTAGTAAAACGATAATTTTTCAATTAATGACCTTTCTTATGCAAATTTCCTACTTGCCAATTTATTCTGTATTAAATAAAGTACAGTCTTGTGGCAACTTCTTTTTAATATAAATGTTTTTTAATATTGATTTTCCTTGTTCAAAATTGGCGTGGGTTTGATTTTTCTGGCCTAATATTTAATAAAACTTTGATTTACCTAATCTTCAAGTACTTTTAGATCTTACTTGCACCCAAATTAATTAGTTTGTGCCTCTAGCTATGTTTTTCAAGCAAATTTTTCCTCATTTGACTTGTACAAATATAAACTGTGAATCCTCTTTGATGATTTTTACATGTCACATTAACAATTTGTAATTCTAATTTACTTCTAATTACTACAAAACTTATACTAGATAATACAACAATCCTCTTACTATCTAGTTGATATGTATATCCATGATTATATCTATATATTTGGAACTACTGTTGTTTGGACCCCTTAAATAAATTCGAAGATTGTTGTTCGACTATCTGAGTCTTTTCCGTATATATGTTTATCCCATGATACGCATTGTAAGTCACGATTTTAGACGCTGACTTTATCTAGAATCGCTATATGTTTTTACTTTACAGTTACTTGAGGATCATTCCGTGTATTTCGGTTTGGTTTTTATGTAGTGCATGTTAGTTTGTTTTACTCATATATTATAGTTTATTATATATAACATAGCAATATAGCAATATATATATATATATATATATATATATATATATATATATATATATATATATATATATATATATATATATATATAAGAAATAAAATGAAGGGTGCCTCCGAAGTCAAGGGTTTCTGCGGTTATTAGTGTTAGAATTACTTGGTTCTCAGGTTGAACCGCCTCTAGAATTTATTAAAACTAGACATTTTAATTCCTGTTTAAAAGTCATTTTCAATAGGTTAAAAAAATGTAAAAGGAACTCAAATACAACAGCATAACCGACTCTTATCCATTATGGCAGACATATTGAGGCCCTGGAGATCATTCCATTTCAAGTTCCCTTAACCTCTAAAAATGGCTCCAAAACAGGAACCAAAAGGTCAGGTTCTAGTAAATCCTAAATTCGGTTCGACTCTAGAACCAAGTATTTCTATACAGTGTGAAAAAAAATATGGACCACACCTAATAAATACGTTTTTTTCTTGAAAAGACGCCCGAAAACGTCATACTGGTTTTTTATCAGCCAACTTTCTCATCTAATTCATTTTTTTATTGACGTCAAAGCTATGAGACGATTTTTTTAAATTGCAGTATGCGGCTTATGATACATCATTTGAAAGCTATTATCTCGGACAGTATGCTCATCGATTTGGGGCGATTCAATCATGTATTTTCAAGATGGCAACCTCTCTTTTTCCAAAAATTGTTTCTTTTTCAACTAAGAATAAATGACCAAATTCTGTGATTTTATCGTGAAGACAACAGTCGAATATAGTTTTAAATTATCAATGTCAGCAGGTTTTGTCTGTTTTGCTATTTAAAAAGTTCAAATAACATACTACTAAATTTTGACGAGCAGTTCAATAGATTTGACAAAGATTAGGTAAACAAATAACAAACATGAAAAGTAAAAATTGACAGTAGTGATTAGATTATATTCCAGAATATTTTTCTTGGCATTGCGTTATCTTTCCTTTAAAAATTCCCGTTTTCATAATCGATAAATGTCTCTCAGCGAAAAAGATCATATTGAAATTGTAATGATGGCTGGTTATAGAGATTGCTGCGGATCGACTCATGAGCTAGGGGAACTCTTTAAACAAGTCGATCCATATCGAACGCCGAGTTCACAGTGCACGGTACTTAAGATTTAAAGAAAATTTGAAGACCATGGCTGTGATAAAAATTAGCCTAAAAGTGGAAGACGGTAGATGAACACATTCAGATTAATTTCTTACTGACTTCTCAAGAATATCCGCATAGTGCTAGTCGCCAAATAGCTCATAATATGGGAATAAGTCACAAGTTTGTACAAACAATTTTGCATAAAGGAAAATACTACCCATATAAAGTCTGCTTGGTATTGGATTGGCACCGAAGACTGCAATTTTGTAAAACTATGCAACCAATTTGTCATCGAAATCCGAATTTTGCACTAAATACATTATCCTCAAATGAGTCCGCATTTTATCATAACAGGGGATAAATAAGCAAAATTGTCGTTACTGGTCCAAAGATAAGCCACGGTGAATTCAAGAAGCTCATAGGCAATCACCCGGGAAGCTTAATGTATGGGCAGACATATTTTTCTAAGTGGAGCGTTGCCGACGCTCAGCCTAATCGGAACAAGTGGCCTCATGAACCTCCCGTATCACTGCAGAACTGTCAACTCTGACATAACTTCATGGTGAATGACTGCCTTTTTTCTGATCTTTTTTGTTTTCCTACATCTATCTTCCCTCATTATTTGGGGATTAGGAGTTCGGCAGTTGCTCTCCCTGTTATTTTGTTCATCCGCTTCAGCTTTTTTTCTCTGTAGTACTTTCCTGATAAAACAACAGACACTACTCCATCCGCCCTCACTACTTATCATTATCTGGACAATGTCTTCTCTACTAATTCCCTAACCCAGTTCCGTTTCTCAACTCATGTCTCCACTGGATCCATCTATTGAACAGTAGGACTGTGTGCCCTGCCGTATCGGTGGCACCACAATACGAGCATAAATCGTCTTCTGTTATTCCCATTCTCTTTGGACACTGCCCGAAGCTGCCGTGGCCTGACAGCAACTGAGTGATAAAAATGTCATAGCTTTTGATGACCACATCTCACCCAGGCAATGTCCGGAATAAGTGACAGTCTATTCGCAGTACCTACATGTCCTTCCCATACCTCTTGCCAATAATTTAGAGTTATTTCTTTTTGCATATTCTTTACTGCTGTTGTGTTGGCATCGTCAATATAATATAATCGCCGTCTCCTCTTGGCAATGATGTAATTGGTGGTACTCCCGTGACTACTTGTATGGCTGCAGTGAACACAGTTCTGTACCCACTGGCAATTCTTAACAGGGTCTTCCTTTGTGTACCCAAATGCATACCTCGGTATCTATTTATCTCGATGGCTTGATACCATACCGGTGCACCATACAAAAGTATGGACTGTACCACTCCACACAGGAGTACCCTTTTAGGACTACTAGGGCTTCCTATGTTCGGTAGTATCCTCGTCAGCACAGCCATCTTTTTTTGGGCTTTATTAACGGAGCACTTTATGTGTTCGCTGAATTTCAATTTATTGTCTATGTGTATACCTAAGTATTTAGGTCGAGTTCACGATGATCGAATGCTTCCACCAAAATTGCCAGGTCATCGGTATATGCTATACTGACTGCCTCTTCATTTAAAGGTAATCTTAAGTTTTGATCGTATAAGATGTTCCAGAGGAGAGGGCCTAACATCGTCCCTGCGGTACACGTGCATTAAGTTCTATTACCTTACACTTCGACAATCTGATGCGTCGTCGAGAAAAGTAACTCTCCACAACCTTTATCGAGTATTGCAAGACACCTCTGTTGTATAGCTCTTCATAGCTCTTCTACTATTTTGGTACAGGTAGCCGAATTAAAGGCATTCTTTACGTCCATCGTTACCACTGCAAAACATTTGTTTTTGGTTTGTTTTGCGGTATCTGTCACTTTAGTGATAGCTTGTATTGTAGATCGGAATTTTCTAAATCCAAACTGACGGTCTGAAAGTCCTCTTTTCTGTTCAATCTCTTTCCCAAACCTGTCCTTGATTAGCCTTTCGACTAACTTTCCGACTGTACTGAGCATATGGGCAAGCATATTAAAAGGAAATCTTACAGGTGAAGCATACCTGGATTTTTTCAATTTGACCTTCTACTAGCTTTGGTTGCACTATCCTGACTCTAAGAATCCCGATTTACATAGTTCAGAAAGTTGTCTACAACAAGATGGTGGTCACATTGCACATTATGCAACAGAAGTTCGAGACTATCTTAATCTGTCATTTTCGGGAAAATGGATTGGTTATCGAGGTCCCGTTGGATAGGCAGCCATATCACCTGATATAACACCTCTGGACTTTTTTGTGTGGTTCTTTGAAATCTAAAGTGTCGGGAAATATTGATGACATACTTGGATATTGTCAAGTAGTTAACGGACAACACTTTCGGCACTTACTGAAATAAATTAGTCATTTATCAATCGTAGGTCATACCTATTGTTATTTGTATTTATTTATTTAATTCCATTTGACATACATATTTTCTTGATTGGGTTCCTGTTATGTTTTCTTATTTAACAGAACAGTCCTAGTACTACTCTGCTTTAGTGCAACTGGAAATTTAAAACCATGTGCGATAGTTGCTATTAAAGAAGTAAAATCACAGAATTTAGTCATTTATTCTTAGTTGATTACAATTTTTTTCAGGAAAAAGAGAAGGTCGCCATTTTGAAAATGCACAATAGAATCGCGCCAAAATTTAGGAGCATACTGTGCAAGATAAGAGCTTTCAAATGATGTATCAGAAGCCGCATCTGAAGTTCAAAAAAAAATGTCGATGACGTTCGATTTTTGAGGGCCATGCTGCAAATTGAATCACAACTTTTACATAGCTGTGATAATTAGCTCTCCCAAGAAAATCATTCTCATGCAATGAATTTAGGGTACACGACTTGAACACAAAGGAAATGTTCGCATTCCTGTTTTATAAACTTCTAAAACGATATATTTTACTGGATCTTTAATAGTAAAGTGTTAGTTGTCCCAATCCCCCACCATTTCATCCCTGTTTTCGGAAACGAACTTACTCCCTAATAATCTAGACTATTAGGTTGTGAACAGCTACCTGTGCACCAAATTTGATGTCGATTGCTTAATTATAAAATAATTTAATATTTCACCTCTACATGATCAACCCCTATTTGAATTTAATGGAAAATATAAAGTTGACCTTCATTTGACCTTGAAAATCATTGCCAAGGTCAAATCCAGGGCCACCATTAGATAGCCAGGAAAAAATACATTCGTTTATTTGAAGAATTTTTTTCAAAATTCAAAAGTTGTGATCTCATTACTGAATTTTTTAGCAAATTCACTAAAAAAAAGAGTTAAATGCCTAAAACCAACTTTCTGTGAAGCTAGAAACTGAAATTGGTATATGTAGGTACTGTAGTCTCTTTAAAGGGAACTTGTGTTACAAGTTTGATTAAAACCACAAACATGCTTTAGAAATAAATTTAATTTTGTTTGGAAAAACTGACACGATTGGATTGTTTAACAAACTAATCCAAACTATATACAAAAGGGAGTCACTTCCAGATAATGAAGGTGGTCGGTATTTTTCCTTGTTAATCGCTGGGATTATTTCGTTTAAGTGGAATTGAGGCGGTTGTTCAAAAAACCAAATGGTTTTTAAGATAAAATTTGTACCTTCGAAGCTGACTACGTTATTTTATTAAAAGTTAGTACTTTGATGTTACTTTTATATAAGCTTTAATATGTATCAACAGTTTTGCAAATTGAATCATAACTTCCACATGGCTATGATAATTTACTCTCCTCAGAAAGACATAGGAAGTGAATTTAGCGTCCGTGACTTGACCACAAAGAACATATTTGTATTACTGTATCCCTTAACCTCTAAAACGATATATTACTCGCTTTATAATAGTAAAGTGTCAGTTTACAAATCAACGCACTATTTCTTCCCTTTATTCTGAAGCAATCTTACTCACAAATAATTCAGATTATCAGATTGTGAACCGCTACCTGTGCACCAAATGTGATGACGATTGCTTAGTTACAAAAAAATCACGTCTACATGATCAATCCCTACTTGAAATTCGCAGGAAATACAAAGTTGACCTTAATTTCTCCTTAAAAGTCATCGTCCAGATCAAATCCAAGGTCACCATCAGATAGTCACGAAAAAATCTGGAACTTTTTATTCCGCGACTTGAACTTTAAGGATGATTCTCTTACTTTTGTGACACCACACAAGTGCTAAATTCTGGATATCACCTAAACTAATTTTATGGCAAAATGTGATTTTTTTTCGTAATGAAAAAAAAAGAGGAGGAACTAAACTCTACGTACACTTAATAATATAATGTAAAATTGTTTCAAAAATAAATTCATATTCACCCCCTCACATTCAACCCCTACCTATTTCATAACAGAATATTAGATGAGTGATGAAATTGAAAGTGTTCTAATAAACAAACCCTAAAACGTTATATTACCCGAGTTTTAACAAAAAAACCTCACGTTTTACCAAATAACCCCCCATTCAACCCCTACTACCTGGAGCGATTTTACCCAAAAACAATCCTAACCGTTAGCTTGTGCTAATTGTCTACCAAATTTGAAGACGGTATCTCAATTCGTTCTAAAGATATAGTGGCTACTAACAGACAGACCGACAAACTGACAGACAAAAAAAAATTCGTTCTAAGATTATGTTTTCTATATGCTTTGACAGTTTTACGACGTTTACGCAAAACATGTTTTTTTAAATTTTTGTCACCGATACCATTCTTCCACACGTATTGAGGATGTGGAAGTAATAAATTAATTAGATGAAAATGTAGGCTAATTAAAAACTAAATTGGCGTGTTCAAGCGTTTAAAAAAATAGAGTTATTAAAGGTAGTCCATACTTTAACGCTGTTATGTATATATATATATATATATATATATATATATATATATATATATATATATATATATATATATATATATATATATATATATATATATATGCATTTATATTCTATTAGAATTTCTAATTAAAACACCGGCAAAGTAAATGTCTTAAAACAATTTAAAATAGGATAATTCTAAAAACATTTATATGTCCTATGCTGCCTACTGATCCGCCATTTTTAAAGCTATAGCTCATAAATATCACATTGATATTGCTTGTGTCTCTGTTCAGAGAAGAAGATAGAAAACTGTACCAGATATAAGGTACCAATTTGATTAATTTTCTAATGTTGACGTAAGCTCCACAGTAAGGCACAGGTATTCTGCATTCGACGGTTTTAAGCTTACAGATAAATCAAGACACAATAAAATTTCTTTAGTTCAGCGTTACGATCTATTGGCTGATAACGTAAAACATTATTCAAATTAATCATCTCATTGGCAACCTTAATCCCCAAACAATGCATTTACATATCAGAATGTCTGATATCTTTGTTTCATGTTCAATTTACGAGTGTAATATATTTGACATTTCCATGCAACTCGTTTTTATGATGGTAATGTTTTGGAGCAGACAGAACAACATCGATAAAATTATTTGAAATTTATGTGTGTTACTATCGTGTTCTACTACTAGCCTACGTTTTAGATAAATGCAGTGATGTGGTTGTCAAATGATTTATCCTTGTGTTTTATAATTTTATAATGCGTTCGATGAGATAAACAAACCGCATATTTCCATAAATGTGTGTTTAGATAATTTAATGTGTCAAAACATTCATTACTTACAAATATTTACAAACAAGTTTTCATTATAAAATTAATTAGTGAAATATGATTGCAATTTTAATTTAGTTGTAAATGAAAATAGATATCATTCATAATTACACAGTGATTTACAGACTCACAGGTAAAACAGCTGTCGGTGGGGCAGTAAACCCAGCTGGAGAAAACGCTAGATATTTTTTTTAAACAAAAAGTCAAACAGGCAGTTAATCTGGTCTGGCACTCCACCAGAAAATGAAATAATACGATTAAAAAAAAATTTGGGTGTCTACATGTTTATTGTCTCCATTCTGAAACAACAATTGACCAACTAATCGATTATCTGAGATTGAGCGCCCCTAGCATTTATTTTCATTCTGAAGTTTGGAATACAAGATTTACAAGCGTCTCTTTTAAAGCATCTTTTTCCATCGAATACCTCTATATGTAGTAGTGCATTTATCGAACCAGAAGGTGTGACAGTTGTACGGCCGGAAAAACTTATGAGGTGCAGGTAAGATAATTAAAAGTGTTTTAATATTCAAGTAAGAGGTCATTGACCTATTACTTTTGTTATTACGATGTTAATAATTTTGAGCAGAATGTATACTTATCGCCAATTTGAGTATTTAAATCACAGATCAGTGTTATTAAATAATTCACTTACATACCGCAGAATAGTATTTGATCAAATACCCTCAGATTTATTGGATCCTGGTCAAGCACTGGTACAATCTAAAGGTAATTTCCCGAGTTACGTAATGCAACTGAACGGGATCACGTTAACGATATGAGATGCCAGAGCTGAGTGTTTATTTTCTTGTGATTATCAAAGTCCCAGATCAATACTTTCTAAAGTCCCTAATGATATTGGCTCTTAACCCCTGGTAAAAATTGGTGTTGAGTTCAAGACAAAATAATGCGATGTCGGGCACGTTAAAGATCCCTACCAGGGGTTCCGCAAAATTTCCAGGATGGTGAGGTGAAATTGCTCTCTGGCGTTGGTGATTGGCAATAGTCGGGAAAATATACATATACCGACGTTAAAGAAACAAAAAAAAAACATAAACATATATATATATATATATATATATATATATATATATATATATATATATATATATATATATATATATATATATATATATATATATATATATATATATATATATATATATATATATATATATATATATATATATATATATATATATATGAGGGTCGAGGAGTCGGGGGCCAAAGGACTCCGGAGGGTAAGGCGAGGAAGTGGAAACAACAACATGAGTTTTCGATGAAGCTTTTCCTAAGACCATCATGCGCGGTGGAGAGCCGCATCCTGCACGAGGTGACCCTGCTTATAAGTGGACATGACGGATCTAAACATGGAGGTCGAAAAAATCCCCCAATCTACGGTGTCACGAGACCCATGCCTAGGGATGGATGACACCAGGGTAAGGGTGTCGTGAACGGAACCTCTGGAGTACTGGACAACCCTTCAGAGTAACCTGCCTTGCATTTCCCCCATTCTCCTGGGAACAACATGAAGAAAACAAAAATAAATAAAACCGAAACCAATGAGGCTCGAGTAGTGGCTCCGGCTACAGATTCGTGTCTATTCCAGAAATGGAGATGAGCCAGGGGCGGCAGCGTCCGCGGATTCCGGAGGTCTCACGCCCGACGTATATACGGAGGATCAGGGGGTAGCTTCGTCCACGGACTTGCCCTGGTACCCAAGCTGGAGGCTGGGTCCCACCGGAGGGCGGAGATGTCCGTGGAATTTGTGGGCCCCTCCACCAGTGAGGACCTTAGTGCAGGGGTAGAGGGACTGTCCTTACAGTCTAAGCGTCTTTCCGGGGCGCAAAGAAAGAAGCTCCGGAGGGCGCAGCAAATGGCGACCGGGGCGTGGATGGTTGAAAAGCCTGTAAAGGGGCAACAGGGGAGTGCCAGTCAGAAGAGGCCGCGCTCGGACTCTGGACTCTAGCACGCCTAATACAGACAGACGTCCCAAAAGGGGCAGGGTGGGAACACCGGCGCACACTGGCTCGTATTGGGTGGCCTCGGGATGGCGGTGATTGACAGACGCCATCCTGTGGTTATGCTAGACCAGAGGAAGGCGGACCCGATCCACGCTGCTGTGGTAGCTGTGATGTACTCCCTTTCGGAAGGGGAGAGCCCGCCTCAGTTCCACCTGGCCCGCTCCTCTGGATAACCTGTGCCGGCGCGCAGTCGCGAGACTGGATGCAGAAAACGATCTGGGGCCTCGGTCAGATTTGGGAGGGGGCGGACTTGACAGCCGTCGAGCCCAAGGAACTCCCAAAGAGACGCAAGGTCCTCGTACGGATCCCTGACACCGTCCCGCAAGAGACGGTGGTCACAAGACTGAAGATCCAGAACCCTGAACTGGGCACACAAAATTTGTCAGTTCTAGGCAGGACGGCGGAGGAGAAAGGACAGACTTTTGCTTTTTCGATCGACCAGGCGTGTTACAAAGCCCTTGAAGGAATCTCCTCCTGGGCCTCGGAAGGGTTAGCTTCTGCCCGCTGGGAAACAACTGAGTGTTGATGGGACTTAGGTTCCTTCGGGTCAACCTACAACACAGTAGGGCAGCCACGGCCGGGCTACTGACGGCCCTGAGGAACACGGATGTGGCTCTCATCCAGATTAGGCACGTGCAATTACGCAGATATCATCTGATGTGTAGCTGTTACTGTTTCTACATTTCTTGTATAGCTGACGGTATAGAGGCTTTCAGAAGTTTATCACTTTACTGCACGGATGACGCTCGTAAAATAAGAAAAATACTTGTGGCCACTTTACTTTGAGTGGCCACTATACCCGCATATCCCCCAATTTTCTCTAATAATCACACAAAATTGTGACAACGTTTTAGAATAATAATCGTTAACATTACTTTTCCCAATGTACTTTCATCCGGAATGTTTAAATTGCAATACTTTTTCAAAAAGTGCAAAATTCATTACTTTTAACTTGCAGAGAATGCAATTAGTCCTTGACACACATCCTAATTAAATTGTACTTGGCCACCATTGTTGTGGAAGTTGCTAGGGAAACTTATATGGTCAGTTGTAAATCTTCTTTACATTTCCTTAACATGAGCTCATGTTTTAACATCTTGATCTATTTTATGATCTAATCTATTTTCGACATCTGTTTTTAACCCTCCTTCATGAATTTACCAAGATATTTCACAGAGCTATTACCTAGTGTACGCGATTAACACCCAGTTTTTTAAGTTTCCGAGAAGTAAGTAGCCCAAAAACTTGCCTGACGATAGAAATTTACATAATAATGAGATTATAGAGCCAGATGGAATATAGCGCAAATTACAAAGTTGACCATCTTAGCCCGAAGGAAAATAGCTGCGGATTATGTAGAAGCTGATTCTAGGTAAGCATCTTTTTTTGTGTTATTTTAAACAGAAGTGCTTTAAATAAATTTTTAATTCCTTAAATATGCAGTAATACAGGTGTCCAAAAACTCTCGTCCCAAACTGAAACCTCAGATACCAGACGTGATGCTGTGCCGATTTAACCGAATTAACCTTAATCCAAAAGTGCTTCCTAAGGAAGCTAACGTCCTTTGAAAATGAAGCTTTAAAGTCAGTTTTTTAAGATGATTCCAAAATGTTGCTACCTAAAAATTATAACTTTTGATTTTATATAAAAATGGAAACTTTTTATAACAAATAAGCCTTTAATGGCAAATCGGTCAGTGCAGATAGAAGTTCCCTTTGGCCACCGCAAGCGTTTTGCTTGGGAGTTGGATATTGAGGGTTATAATGACATTTTGAGTGACATTTTTTTACTAAATACAGACGTAGGGACTATCTCTCTGGGTTCTGTTTGTTTTCTTTTTCTTTGCTGTAACTGGTTTCGCTGCCTGATAGCATCATCATCAAAACTGGTTACAGAAAAGAAAAGGAAAACGAACGTTTGTGAACCAGAGAAATAGTCACTACTTTAATATAAAAATACTTTCTAATGAATCAAGCATACTTTGATGTCTAACATTTTTGACAAGTTTCAAATTTTCTTTGTTAATAATAATCACCACATCGACAAAGAAAATTTGAAACTTGTCAAAAATGTTAGACATCAAACTATGCTTGATTCATTAGAAATTATTTTTATATTAAAGTCTATTAAAAACAAAACTTCATTGAATCGTGCGGCACCTTTAATTTCAAGCCCTTTATTTTACATTTGCATTTGACCGCTCAAACACTCCCAGTTTGTCTGGTAGAGTAATAAATTATTGTCAATAACTCGGCCGGTTTATACATATACTTATCTCTTTGTTTGTCTCGACTTAAAGACCCTTTCGATTTGTTGTATCTATTTAGTCAATACAAATACTTTCACGAAGAATTAAAACCAATATAAATATAGTTTTTATGTAGTATTTGATTCAATTATTTATTCTTTGTTAGAGTTAACATGGCGAGACAGACACTCGGGTTTTAGTTTTCTATTTAAAAGAGATGAGTTGAGTTGATGTTGTTTATCTCACCAGATGTCTTTGTCGGCATGTTCCAATATCCACATAGTAAATTTCTAGATCGAAAGAAAACGTGCTGATCCCTTGAATAACTCGGGTCGTTTGGACCTATATTAGATAAGGGTAATACATTTGTCGACCAGAAGATTAAAGCAGGTCTTAGACCTCTTACTTTTATTACACAATAAACAAACGATCGTTCTTGGACACCAACTTTACTTCGGACTAGTTCGTTTACTTTGACGCGATATAAATTGACGGGAGCTAGTTTTTTATTTTAGAATTTTTCTTCCTCTGAAGATGTTGACATTGTCAACGAAACGATCGTAAGGTCTCTGAAATATGTGTTGTGGTGATTTGGGTGTTCTCAAAGTGTATTTATTCAATTTAAACTTTTGCGTTTTTAAAAAATGTCAAAAGTCAGCCACGAAAAATAAATTCAAAATGTTCTTGGCCAACCCCACCGTTACTCTGAGACGAGGCTTGCTATTCCAACATAGAAGTTTTATTTATATTTGCCGACTTGTGATTAAAAGTTTATTCATTGCGCCAAGTTTTACATTTTTTAGGTGGTAGCATTTTTGAGATATCTTAAGAAAACTGATTTGAGAGCGCCATCTTCAGATGGTTGTAGCACTCTTAAGAAGCCCTTTGTATTATGGTAAATTTGATTAAATCGAGAAGATATCACGTCGAGATTTCAGTTTGGCAGGAGAGTTATTGTTTACGAGTTGTTTCAAAAATGCAGTAGCACAGAAAAGAATAATATATGCGTAAGTGCATAATATGCATGTGTTTAAATTTCGAATATAGGTATTCTTAGCCGGAATTAAAAGTTACTAAATTACTAGTAAGTATCAAATACACACGAAAGAAATCATTATAGCTTACTCCTCCTTATATACAGCAAGTAAAAGCCTCTCTTGTCTTCAAATTTGATAATAATTTTAATCGTGAATTGAGTTACTTATATGCAAATATGCGTAGCAAAAATATACAGCCGTGATAGACCTACCATCTAAAATAACTTTGGCGTTTCTTTGTCTATAAGTCTAAAATAAGAAACGTCCTTTGTGAGGACCACATAATATTTTTGTTAAATTACTACAACACGCCCTTCACTAGGTAATGCAAACATTATTTTTAGCATACACAAGTTTTCCTTTTATATTTAGATACAGAACAGATGTATATTTAGTGCCTAAAATCACATATCTTTTATTTGGAATATCAAAAGAAAACTACTAACAGTACATTGAATTCCAGTCAATGCAATAAAACTTCATCAAACCATGCTAATATACATGGCAAGCCAACGCATAAATGAGATACGTTTGTTGTGTATGGGTCAAATTTTTAAATAAAATGTATATAAAAGATTGAGGCTGGACACTGTGGCTGGAAACTGAAACAAAGGTTTTTTTGTGGTGATTCTGCTTTTTATTTCAAAATGTATATATTATGTTAGATGGTTATTAAGTGTGCGCATTTTGAACCTATTGTGGACTGTACAGAGTGTATAAAAAACAGGGCACTACAAATATAGCTCTGCCTAAAAATGTTCGAGATAGAAGGTACAGGATAATTAAAATACATGTTCAAACTTAGAAAACTTATGTATGTTAAAAGACACGTCAATCCCACAACTTTTTCTAGGTATGTCCTATACCCGTATCTTAGTGCTTTTGAGTTATGAGTTATTCTGAGTTGTATACTTTATTCAATATCTGGATGATATTCCTTGTGTTAATTCGTAGTAGCCATGAAATTTGAAAATAAGAGGGACAAAAAGTTGTAATAAATACTAAATGTAATCAAACACTATGAGGATATAGATAACAACAGAAACAGAAAATATATCTTATAATAAGATGACATAGAGAACATAGAGGTGTTTGAGAGTACAAAGGAGGACCCTAAATCAAACAGTGATCCACCTACTCTAACTGTAAGTTAGAGAGTAGAGGTGAAGCCATTAAGCCGGATAATAGTTCACACCTAGGAAAGCAGCATCACGAGGTGTCATAAAGAAATTTATAAGAAGTAATTCGACTGATGTTGGTACTAACAAACAGGGTAGGTCAAAGGTAGCATCAAACAGTAGACAGATGTGAAGGGTTAATTAAAGATATTTTCAAGATAAGGGTGTCTAAAATGGATATTTTTGAAATCAATTGTTTCATTATCATCCAAAATTGACATAACTTTTTGGTCGCAAGTGCTATTGCTCTTTATTTTCTAATAATACGCATCAAACGTATCAAACAGGCTTGGAGAGATTTTTGTTGTAATTATATAATAGGCTATGTTTTTTTCTTTGTGTTTTGACATTACTTTATTGCTCTCGTCTTGAAAAGTGCTTTTGTTAATGGATTGTACTAGCCTTTACTCAACTGATGTTTTTGTTACTTTTTTTGTGCATTGTTTTTATTCAATTGGATATATAATTTTGTACATTTATATTTTTATAGTTGCGACTCACCGTTGTGAATTGTTTGATTTTAAATTATGTTTAATTGATTATCTTTCGTCTGCTGTTTTATACTATTTGTTTTAATGATTTTGTTAGTGTACTGTACTGCGCTTACGTAACTGATGTTTTTGTTACTTTTTTGTGCATTGTTTTTATTCAATTGGATATATAATTTTTTGTATTTATATTTTTATAGTTGTGACTCACTGTTTTGAATTGTTTTATTTTAAGTTGTATTTTATTGCTAATGTTTCGTCTGTTGTTTCATATTGTTTGCTTTAATGTTTAGTTTTATACTTATATATTTGTTTTAAGGCTTGGACTACACCGACTGACGAATGATTTGTTTTTATGTGTTCTCATTATAAGCTGTAAATGGAGTACATTAGCGATTATAAAGTGGGTTCAAACGAAACTTATATACTTCAGAATTTAAGTGTTATATGTGTGTGTCGTTTTGTACTCCTTATATTCAAGAATACTACATAATAGAGTAACTAAACTAACACAGTAACATAAAAACATTTAACCACTAACAATGCAAAAGTGTTCAAAGGTCCAAAGGTTATCGAAAATACTATCTCAAGTTGAGCTCAGGAAGTAGTAGCTAGTATGAGTCCAAATGACAGTGATGATTAAAGTCATAAGTAGAGTGCCTTTGATTATGAGGTTCGCAATCCAAATGTTGTTCTGTGAGAGGAAAATATATTGGCAACTGAAGAAAAGTCGGTTGAAAATACGTTAGAAAACTATGAAGTTGGAGAAGATATGTAAGGGAATGTTATAGAGGAGGAACAAACGACGGCAGAAGAGAAGTTAAAAGTTTAAAATCTAGACGCGTATGGACCTGTAATGCACCTGTTCCATCTTGACGTCCCTCGAGAAACATTGTTAGTATCAAACCAGCACTAACGGCATCTGCTTGCGAGGCCAGTGACATATTTAATATTTTCAACATTTTGTTGACTCTTGACAATAAGACTAGTATCTGTGAACATACCAACCAAGAGGCAACTGGTATATATCCAACGTACAATTAAAAAAATCTGAAGACACAGAAGAAATGTAATGATGTTGTAGGACCTGATGCATTTATTGGAGTTTTAATTACAGCAAGAGCTCTACATTGTCGGAAAAAAAAGTTACAGAAATGTGGTGTACAGATTAGTCTAACTGTCGTAATATATTCATAGCGTCAATGTCTCGTGACAGATTTACTTAGATGAACAATTTGATGATAAAGCGACAAGACAAGAGATGAGAGAAACATACAAGTTAGCTGCAGTTAGAGACACTGTGAGCAAGAACCAGCTCGACACTCTAACTAAACATTTTTAGACGCCGAGTTCTTTTCTCGTGTGAATTTGTATTTTCTGAATGAGTTGCCATGATATCTTACGTACCAATGCAAAACAAACAATTCCATATTTTATCTACGCAACACCAAGCCAACTCTGCTTCTGTTAAAGAACATGGGAAACCGGACATGATCTTATCGTACAATTCCACCAAAGGGGCAGTTGATAATGCCGATAAGATGGCACGGGAATACGCGTGTGCTCGACGCACTTATCGCTAACCTTATCGACTCTTGATGACCCTTTGTGATATTGCTGCCTTAAACAGTTTTGTCATATATCTAGCAAAGAATCAAAAATTTTTGTCAAGAAGAAAATTTCTCCACACACTTGGCAAGCAGTTAGCTTACCCGAACATGAAACGGAGGCTGTGAGACGCAAAGAGAAATCCTAACGTTTATAGAGCAATAGTTACATGCGGAATAAATGCTCCATTGTAAGAGAATGAAGCTCTCCCAAAAAAAATCCAAAGAAACGAGAAAGGTGCCATCTGTGCCCTCATTCACTGTAACTAAAAAAGTGAACTTTAAGTGTGATGTCTGCAAACCATTTATCTGCGTAAATCACAGACGCGTTTATTTTAACAAGTTTTTTACTTATCTGCTTTCTAAGAGAATGCCTACATATTTTTATAAAAAGAAAAAAGAAAGAAAAGCCTATTTGGCACTTAACGTGATGAGAATGACATGTTTTCATAAAAAACGAAAGGGGTCCCTAAATGACCCCATTCAGTACTTTACGTAACAAAATTGAACATAGTTGTTTAAGGGTTAAATTAAAAATAATAAATTTTATTTACATGAAGCCTTTCCACTCCAAAATAATCTTAAAATGCTTACAAACATAGTAATAACATAATAAAGTATAAACATCCACTTTGAAAAGTATTCCCATAAACGACAAAAACTTACTTCATCCAATCATTGACTCACCCTGTATATATATATATATATATATATATATATATATATATATATATATATATATATATATATATATATATATATATATAAATTTATACAAAATGGGAATTAAATGTTAATATATCATTAGTGATATATAAATCCTTTACAATACCAGTGTTAGGTTATGGGTTATTCTTTACGACCAAGCTGCACAAGGCATCTAGGGAAAATTCAGAAAAAGCGCTCTACAAAGTATACCCATAGGCGACATGCTAGCTGTGTGTTATGAGTTGCTTATGGAACACAGGAGAAAAATATTAGCGTTTCGATTTACTCTAAAGGTTTACGCAATAAGAAGCGATATAATAGCCAAGCAGCTTTTTATACTTGATCTTACAGATAACTACTGCAAAAAAAATAAAACACCACTTTAGTGGTTATGTGTGTTATGAGTTGCCTATGGAACACAGGAGAAAAATATTAGCGTTTCGATTTACTCTAAAGATTTACGCAATAAGAAGCGACATAATAGCCAAGCAGCTTTTCATACTTGATCTTACAGATAACTACTGCAAAAAAATAAAACACCACTTTAGTGGTTATGTGTGTTATGAGTTGCCTATGGAACACAGGAGAAAAATATTAGCGTTTCGATTTACTCTAAAGATTTACGCAATAAGAAGCGACATAATAGCCAAGCAGCTTTTCATACTTGATCTTATAGATAACTACTGCAAAGATAATAAAACACCACTTTTAGTGGTTATGTGTGTTATGACTTGGCTATGGAACACAGGAGAACGATATTAGCGTTTCGATTTACTCTAAAGTTTTACGCAATAAGAAGCGACATAATAGCCAAGCAGATTTTCATACTAGATCTTACAGAAAGCTACTGCAAAGAAAATAAAACACAACTTTTAGTTAGCAGTTATGAGTCGACAATGCAATACGACAAAATAATTCATACATATGACATAAATCCAATATTTGAAACAAACAAGTATTCATAAATACAACAGTTAGAATCCACCAGATTACTCAGTGTACCCGACAAAAATCAGAGGTGCCATGTTCCGAGGCGACAAAACACAACACGATACCACTAGCTACGAGATTTATACTGCTGGCTCCAAATCAGAATCCGGTACCGGATGTGCTTTTTTGACAAGCAAAAGAACAATAAAAAACAATTGAAGCTCAACATACACATGTTATCGTTCTCAGCTGAACTAATTGCGTCGACACAAGCTGTAAAATATCTAAACACCACAGACCATAACCAATTTACAATAACGCCTGACAGCCAAAGCGTTCTACTGAAGATAGTTGATTTCAATAAAGATTCGAATCGCTGTTACCTTCTCCAAAAACTATCTGAAGCGCTGAAATAACAAAAGAGTCTCTTTTTTATGGGTGGTGTTTTCGCCAACGAGATCGCTGACAAATAAGCAAAGAAATCAATCGAAGGCGGAGAGTTGCTTTTATATAGTTGCCCTGCTCAGGACCTTATTCACGTAGGAAAACATATTGCTATAATTATTGGTTATAAGTTTATAGTCAAAGTAACAAAGGTCAATATTACAAAGATATCCAGCCGGCTTTCCCCAGGTCCGAATGGTTCAAGGATTGCTACTATAATATATATATATATATATATATATATATATATATATATATATATATATATATATATATATATATATATATATATATATATTGCAACTAGGATATGTAGGTTACGTTTATCACAGCCTTTTCTTTAGCCATCTGTCCAAAATAGGTATAAAAGAGAGACCAGACTGTAAATGCGAAGATTACGGAAGTTTCGACCATATACTATTAATATGCAAACTAAAGATTCTCTGTGCAATATAAGTAATTAGAAACGTTTTTTTCGAAGACATATGCTTTATCCATAATACCTGTGCTGTCAATTGCATCCAATAGCTTAGACGTATATAAATGCATCTTTAAATATATATTAAGGCTACATATCATTTTATAACACCAAAATCACACAGATGTCTTATGTACACTTTTATATGAAAAAAGAACGCGTTAAACATAAAAAAACCAATCACAAAACAAAAACAAAAAAAGCACAAAAAAACAGAAAAGAAACAAAAATACAAACAAAAACAAAAAAACTACAGAAGAAAAAACAACAACAAAGAAAAGAACAAAAAAACACAAAAAAAGAATAAAAAAATTAAAATAAGCAAAATTCACTTTCAGCAAAGAAAACAGCTACGTACAAAGTAAGTATAAGCAAAGTACGATATGTAACACTTTCAAGAGAAGGGTCGAATACTACTAGAGCAAACTATATAATGTCCTTAGTGTCAAACTGTGCCAATGGCTTGCACCTTAGCCAAACACGATACCCCCCTATATAAATTTATAAAGTTTTTGGATAACAAGCTTAGTTTTTCAGCTTTATATGTTACACACTTAGCTTTACTTACCCTTTCAGTAATAAGCCAGCCCTGGTTATCCAGGTAATACTGGATGGTTTTCAGATGTGAGAGAGATTGGTTAGTTTGCTTGTTAAGCGGAAGGATCAGCACCTCCAAAGCGGTTATTTTATACAAGATTCTATTTCTGAGTTCACTTAGATGTTTCATTTCGTTATGAATAACTTTTCTCGTCATAAAAGCTAGGTTATCGATTCTCTGTGAACTATCCAAATCATTTAATTGTCTTGAAACTGTGCTTAACTGATCAGCAAACGAGCTGAGGTCCCTTTTCGTTAACGATCCTGAGAGCTTCGACCTGGAAAATTGTGCTTTATGGTTAAATATTAAACGGAAGTGCACATGTGATATTTTTTCAGTCTAGTAATATAGTATTGAATGATTACAATCTGGGTGTTGTCTCAATAAATTTAGCCAACTACTGCTTAGTAATCTAGGTAAGTTTGTAAATTTTTTTGTTAATTAATAATCGGTCTTAATTGTGTAAGCAAATTCAACATAAATTTCAAATGATTGTTTATCTACCTGAGAATTCACAACAAAATTTAGCATACAGAGTCCCGCTATTTCGGGCTTAAGTGTGGGGATATCTTAAACGGTAGGAGATGGACGGTCAGTTAAACTGTGGCAAAGTTGCGCGTCCTGATGCTGAATACACATATGTTGAAAAATCTCACCTTTACCTTCTGGTTCCTGAAATATCCTGTAAAAGCTAAACCCTCAAGATATTTTATTTTTGTTGTAACTTTTTTGGTAGTGGTTGTATCTAAATAAGATTTTTACATTATTTAGACACTTTTCAGTTTACAACATAACTGTTAAATCAAAATCATTGAAAAACGTTTTGGTTCTTATGGAAAATCTGCAACTTAGTTTTTTCTTATAAGTGCCATATTGGATTTTTACATAGTACTCTTTTTTCCCGATTGCAACCTTGTATTACATGATATGTTCAAGTCCAGAATTCATAAGAAAGTGAAAAAAGAAAGAGATTCTGCGAAAAGTGCTCTGGAAACAATGTCTATATTAGTGCAATCTAGTGTTAAAGAAATCTTTGATAGTTAAATTGAGTTGTCTGGCGTATAAAGTTTTCGAATTCTTCGTTTCTATCGTTAAAATGCCCTTTTCAAATAAAGGAAAGCGAGACATGTTAAAAATTTATTACAATTCTCATCAAAACGTGACAGTTACTTATCAAACATATCTGCAGCAGTATCCAGAAAGGGGGCCACCAGCTGAAAATTATTATCTGCCACTCCAGAGGAATGCTAATATTGCTCTTTTCGTAAGACCTGAATAAGATACAGCTGCTGACCAAATGAGAATATAAAGACAATTTTACAAGCAGTAAGCTGCACACAAATCGCCCGCACTTAGCACCCCATTTGCTTTATGTTTAAGATAGTTGTTCTGCTTCCACCAGTGAAGTTATGTCGGAACAAAACATATCGCATCAGGAGGTATGGAAAATACAAAAACAACATAAATACCCACTTTTTAAAAAGCAGCCTTTTGTAGGTCCTTGATAAATTACTTTGCGCAAACCCAAATTTACTTCATAAATTGATATTCACAGACCGGTGCAAGTTCACAAACCCGGTTATGTTCAACCGTCATATTGAAAATATTTGCTAAATTGAAAATCATCGAGGACCTAAAGGACGTTGACCACAAGTACGCTTCGGACTAAATGTATAGATTGGTTGGGCGACACAATCATTAACCCATACATTTATGATGAAAACTTGACTGCCGGTGCGTATTTTAATTATGAGGCCCTTTCTGGGCGATCGCATAGATAATAATATTTGTCTTAACCGTTTAAATAGCAGCCAGTTCCAGCAAGATAGCGCGCCGTCACATAACGCAGGCGAGTAGCCAAACTTCTGTCAGAAATGTTTTAGAAAATAGTTATTTCACAGAATCAAGACGTACGTTTGCCAGCGCTGTTACCCCATGTTGCTCATTTCGATTTCATTTTGTGGGGAATTTCCATTGAGTACATTAAAGATCATTTTTGTCATTCACGTCGACAGAAGTCTAACCGGTTAGCTATTACTATACAGTTTTGATCAGTAACGTTTCTTAACACCATAATGTCACGATTTGAATGACATTTCTAATCGAATCGATGGCAAACATTTAAATAATTAGGTGTATGAAAAGCAGCTGTTTAAAAGTAAGAAAATGGATTAAAACAGACCCAGGAGACAAAGTAGCTTGCGATATGTATAGTCTAGTTTATTAGTGAATTAAAAAAAAAATTAACTAATGACAAGATTGCGACTATTGAATTTTGAAAAAAATTCTTTAAATGAGCGCAAACTAGCCTCCCTAGAACACATATCCGGGGTCAGTTTCAATTTTTATAATATATATATATATATATATATATATATATATATATATATATATATATATATATATATATATATATATATATATATATATATATATATATATATATATATATATATATCACTATTACTTAAAAAATAAAGCGCCAATTTTGATCACATTTGGTAAGTAGCATCATTGGTTTACATCATAAATCCTAAACTACGTCCCAAAACTTAGATCTGTAAGTTAAAAGACAAAAAACTTATAGGCACTTAAAACAATTTTTGGGGTTTTCCTCTTAAAACCTCAAAGTCCCGATTTGAAACGTCAAATTTGGCAACATTTAGGCAAAGAACCTGAAACAAATAAGGGTTATGTACAGAAAATGTCGCAAGAAGAGCATCTGACAAACCCTTAGGTTTCAGCTTTAAACGCCATAGTCCTTTATTTTACTAACATATTTCCAGAAAACTCATTTTAAATACACCTTTTCTCGGATGCTTTGGCAGTAGTCTTAGTTTTAGTTCTATAGCTTATGGTTTAATAGCCATGTTCCGCCCTTCGGAAAGGGCGTAAAGCCGTCAGTGCCGTGTCCTTGCGATGTTGGGCACGTTAAAGATCCCGACCCTCGTTACAGCAAGGCAGGGGTTCGGAAAAAATTCCAGGATAGAATGGTGATTGGCCATAGTACCGGACAGATATCGACGTTAAAAAAATGTTTTTATAGTTGATAAATTTTAAAGCATTTTTGTAGAAAAAATTCACCATTGAGGAGACCGCGACTTTTTAATTCTAAAAAGATTTCTCCAAATGAGCGCGAACTAGGCCACCGAGAACCTACATCCGGGGTTAGTTTCAGTTTTTATCTGTTCTCATATGTACAGCGTGACGTATTTCTACGGTAAAATTCAATATCTTTGTTAATATACAAAATATAAGAAAAACTTGTATACGTTAACTATAAGGTGTCTTGAGCTGCATCTTATACAATTATTTTGACAATTACAGGTGGCCCATAAGTCCTGGGTGGGACCAAGTTTCTTTTCGAACACCCATTGCGTTATTGAATTTCTGCATTTTCCACCGAGTTGTAATGCATTTTTGTAGGGAAAAAATTGAGAGCGTTTATCGTTTTCGAGTTATTTAAATTGTTGTTCAACTTTTTACATTTCTGGCACATATAAAAAATTATGATACAGCGGTTTCACCAATATATAGCAGTCTCGTTAAAGCGACGCAGTCAAAGAATTTCTTATTTATATTATTCGCCGAAAAAAATCGAGATGCCGTATATAGGACGCTCTCAAATTAACTTTGGAACAAAAAGGTAAGAATTATATGATTTGCTGGGATTATCTACGGTTACATTTTCATATTATATAAGTAGTCCATGCGATGTTGGGCACGTTAAAGATCCCTACCTTCCTTACAGAAAGGCAGCGGTTTGGAAAAATTTCCAGGATAGTGACGTAAAACTGCTCCTTGGCGTCGGTGATTGGCCATAGTCTAGAAATAGACCGACGTTAAAGAAAGAAAAAAAAACTTTCTGGAATTGTCATTACCAATTTTTTTATGTAGTAGCTCCTTTAGAAAGCTTCTACCTCATAAATACTTCTACTGACTCTTTTTCGTACAACTTACATTTTTTTCATACTTCCCTTTATTTACTACTCCTACACTATAAGGCACTTGCTGCATCCAGACTTGTCATTAATATGACTGCCCCTAATTTAAACCTTAAATTCACTGGACAGTTGAGAAAACTTTAAAGTTCAAAGCATTAATGTAATCAAGCTGTCAAATGTTTATTGTAAGAGACACGTCTACATATTGTTTCCAGAACACGCTTCACAAAAACTATATTTTTACAATTTCCTTCAAAGTTTATGAGTTGAGCATATCATGTGATACAATTTTGCAATAAAAAAAGAGCTCTATGCAAAAATCCAAAAATGGCATCTATAAAAAAATTAAGATGTTTCTAAAAAACCGAAATTTTTTAAGAACTTTGATTTAAGAAAAATGTACCTAGTTGAAAAGTGTCTCCAGGAGGTAAGAATTCCATCTCGACACGACCACTAGTAAAAAAGTAATAGTCAACATAAAATAGCCAGAAAATTCAGTTTTTTCATGATATTTCAGGAGCCAGAAAAACGAGGTGGAATTTTTGAAATGTTCAGCATCAGATTTTCCCTAATTTAACCGATCCCCCATCTTTCACGGCTTGCGAGATCCCCATGCTTAAGTTCGAACGGACGCACTAAATATGAGACAGTCCGAGATATCCACTATTGTGGAAGATACGAAAAATGTAATTTTATGTTGATAATTAGCCGCTTTTGCGTTATATAGATTTCTTGAAAACAATTTGAAAGCCATGTTCGTAGTTCATCTGCTCTACCTTCGTTAAAAAAAATCACGCCCCTTCTAGTTTTGTGTCAACATTGACTAGGTATAATAGTATCTTGGAAGTAAACATTTACTTTTATAACTTATACCAGGTGTAAAAAATTCACCATGCCAATTTGGGCAATTTGAAACCGAGTAACTTGCTTAATTGAAATGAAACATGCTGTATTTTTCTATTTCGTTTGTAGTATTATTTCTTATTTTTTAATTTGTGTTAGCATTTACTACCTTTTTGTGAAAACCTTACACCTTTAACTTACATAACACTCATTGCAAATTATCGAAAGATTTTGAAAATTGTAATTGGGAAAGCCGAAACGTGACATTTTTAGTGATTAAAGCACACAATTGTTCGTCATAGTTCTCAAGATGTGATCGCTTTGTTAAAAATATTTCTTTTCAGGCTTCTTTGACTGTAAAGTAAAATCGTTATTCGTATAACAAACTTCATCATATTTATTTTCAAATATCTGGTGAACTGTTGAATTTGGGATAGAACATGCTTATATGAATGGAAAGACAATAAATGATATTTTGCCGTTCTACTAAACATTTCGTTTATTGCGACGCAACTTCAAAGTACAGCAAATTCGTAATTTTTTTACTTTTTATTAATTGTTGTTAGCCTTACTTGGTAAAACCGCTCCATACTAAATATAGGCGTAGAGACTATGGAATCACAAATGTTTGTTTTCTTTCTTGCAACAGGTTTTGCTGCTTGACACCATCTTTATACAGGAAACGATGCTTTTAAGTGGTGAAACTGTTTACAGAGAAAAACAAATGTTTGTGAAGTCAGACAAATAGTCTCTACATCTATATTTAGCTCTTAAAAATCTTGTCAGTTTTTTATTATCAATTTTCATAAAATTTTGTTGGAGCTAATATAAAAAGAAATACAAAATTGCTCCATTTTGTTAAGACCCTTTTTCCTGACAGTCAGCCACGGGGTTTTTACAGAAATAATAAAATTGTACCTGGCTAATAAAAGAACGACTTGTAAACAAATCAAAAAAGACCTACACTACTGCTAAACTAATAACACATTTACCTGTGATTTGTCAAATTTACAGAAGATATTGACGACAATACTTGGAGATTTAACTGAAGCCCAGGACTCAGTACTTCCAAATGACTGTCACCCACTGAAAAGTTTCTAAATAGTTCTCTAAGTTCAGGCCACGTCCTGTAGTTTGTGGTAGTGTGTATGTTTAGAGTGTTGCACAAATGAAAAGTAATATATGCTGGTTCATTTTTCTGGCAGTCTCTGTAAAAAAATCATAAAAGGTAGAAGAAATATGATGCTTTTTTGTTTGTTCATGATGACTAACATCCTAAAATCTGTAATTAGGATACAGAATTACAGATCATCAATAACAAAATCTTCAACAAATATGCGGACTTATTTAAGATTAATCTATGTCTCGAACTGTTATTAATATAAGTAGATATAGTGTGAATACATTGTAAATATTAACATTAGATGGAAACCTAAATGTCTCTCCAAATGTGATCCTGTACTATCCGTGGTTCTCTTGTTTGTGTTAAAGTGGCCATGACAAACTCCATGGTCCAATGTGTCCCTGTTTTCCCAAATAATGAATTGGAAAAAAAGAGATGATAAAAAACAATACAAAAAAGCAAAGGAAAAAAACAGAAAACAGAGAAAAAAAAAACAACTAATAACAAAGATTAAGGTAGAATAAGGTATAGAAGTATCTTAAAGAATGTAAGGTAAGATTTTGGCAAAAACAAAAACTAAGCATAATGGAAATGACTTGGAGTTCCAGGTAAGAAATAATGATAATGGTGAAGATAAATATAAAAATATGGTAACTTGAGCGAATGGCAGTTTGCCGCAGCCAAACCACTAGAATAATAAAAAAAAGATCTCTCGAACTGCAAAATAATTGCTTCACTTTTACGGCTGCATAAAGTTTTTAAATTCGTTTCATAATCCTATTAAACCATGGGCCTAATTGCATTAAATAACTACTTATATTAAATTCATCAATCAAATCAGGATTAAAAGCTGAATAAAATTCGCTATCAGCTCATTTTAAAAATAAATACGTTGATGGGTACCTAAATTTACATTACGTAATGAAAAATCATATTAATTAATTATTTGTGTGAAATTCGCCAAGGTAAAATAATGTTGCCTTTAATATCAAGTCGCTACAAGAAGCGTTACATCATTAAAATTATTAACCTTTTTAGAGTAAATAGCCGATAGGCCCAAATGCTTATATTTCGAAACGTAAACAAGAAAATACTCATATCTAGAAAAGTCTGGACGCAGTAAGTGCATTATCGTAGTGAATTTTCATAGACATGATCTGGAACCAAACATTTTTTTTAATTAAATGCTTATAACTTTTTTTTCTTGTAACACAGAAATCTAAATTTTGGTATGTAGTTTACTTTGCATAACGTAACCCTACGCACCAAATTTAGATACCATAGCTCTGTTATTTTCAGAGAAAAAATTGAAAGAAAACCCAAAATTTTCCCGGAAAACCTGGTCTGATTTTCCTAACGAACTTATCCAAGCCACTTACAAAAGGAAGGCACCGGCCAATTTTAACAAAATTTAGTTATCGGTGTGATACGTACATATATATATATATATATATATATATATATATATATATATATATATATATATATATATATATATATATATATATATATATATATATATATATATATATATATATATATATATATATATATATATATATTTGTATAAGCATACAAACACTGAAACTGACCCCCGACATGGGTTCTAGGGGTCCTAGTTTGCGCCCACTTAAAATTCACTATTGGGGAGATCCACACTTTTGAATTTTGAATTTTTTTTTTCAAATGAGCAGGAACTAGGACTCCTACATCCGGAGTCAGTTTATATTTTGAATGTATATGTATGTATATATATATATATATATATATATATATATATATATATATATATATATATATATATATATATATATATATGCGTGTGTGTCACACGGATTACTCAAAAAAAATCATGAGCCGATTTTGATAAAATTCGGCATGTGCTTTACTTTTGTAAGTGGCTTGGATAAATTCGTTAGCCAGGAAAATTAAACAAGGTTTTCGGAGAAAATTTTGGGTTTCCTTTCGGAAACATTTTTTATCTCCAAAAATAAAAACGCTATGGTAACCACATTTGGTAAGTTGGTTAGCGATATTAAAGGAAAGTATATGCTAAAATTTAGATTTCTATGTTACAAGGAGAAACAGTTTAAAAAATATTTGGTGCTAGATAATTTATATGAAAATTCACTACCATAACGCACTTGCTGCGTCCAGACCTTTATCTCAACGGCTTACGCGCAGAACGAAAAACGCTGGTTACATGGACCTATGCAACTAATGCGAGAAGGGAGGTTCGAGGCAAAACACGCTCGTTCCAGTCATATATGTAGCGGTCACTGTGGCCAGATTTGGCTAGTTTACGCCAATTTGACTATCTAAGTCATTTGGCGTACATTTATTAGCTCTGGCGACTTGCTTAAAAATTGGCTACTTTGGTCATTTGACACACTATAAATTGGCTACTTTTAACATTTTCAGCTAGTACCGTGATTTTGAATGAATATTAGCAAATATATGTATATTTTCCGCCGGTCCCTTACCTATCCTGTATATATTAAGTGTTCCTAGTTCCTAATTCCTAATCTCACTTTGGAGATCATATGCCCAACAATATTCTGGAATGGCCAGAAATGTTTATGTAATGATACTGCAGGGAGATGTTTGTTCAGGGATTTGGCAGTAGCGTTTTTAAACATATGTTAAGCATGCCAGTAAGTAATGCTACTGTAGAGCGTGTGTTTTATGTCATGAATTTGACCAAAACAAATACAAGAAATAAGCTCTAGCTTAGAGCTCTAGCAGCTATATTAAGGATCAAAATTTATTTTAATGTGTATAAAAATTTTTTGCAAATCATTCGAATCTACTGATAAAATGGTGGAGAAATTCAAATCTGGAGAAATGTACAATCGCACCAAAAATGAGGACGCTAATAACTCTGAATCAGAATTTGAGACGGAAAGATTCGATGTCATAAAAGATGTTTTATAATATAGTATTAAATTTTAGGTTTACCTACCGTGTTGTTTTCGAAATGTTTGTTTTTGTTAAATGTTTTGTTATAGTTTTGTATTTTCTATATTTTTATAGATTTTTAGGTTAACCTTTTAGTGAATTTTCTTAAAAAAAATTCACTAATGAGGAGATCCCGACATTTGAAATTTGAAAAAATTTCTTCAAATGAGCGCTAATTAGGCCCCCCAGAACACATCTGCGGGGTCAGTTTCAATTTTTATATGTTTATACATATATATATATATATATATATATATATATATATATATATATATATATATATATATATATATATATATATATATATATATATATATATATATATATATATATATATATATATATATATGTATGTATGTATCACACCGATAACTCAAAAAATTATGGCCCGATTTCAATTAAATTTGGTGAGTACCTTCCTTTTACAAATGGCTTGGACAAGTTTGTTAACCAGGAAAATCGGCCCAGGTTTTCCCGGAAAATTTTGAGTTTTCTTTCAAAAAAAATTGTAAAAAATGTTTATCTCCAAAATTAACAAAGTAAGGGCAACCAAATTTTGTACGCGGATTTATATCATTATACGTAAGCTACTTCCGAAAATTTAGCTATGTAGATCAAAAGACAAAAAAGATATAGATATTTACATAAAAATTTATTGGGATTTTCCTGAAAATGTCAAAGTTGCGATTTAAAACGTCAAAAATTGGCAACATTTAGGCAAAGAACTTGAATCTAGTACGGGCTATGGAAAGAAAATGTCTCAAGAAGAATGTTTTACAAACCCTGAAGTCTTAGTTTCAACCGTCATTGACCTTCATTTTACTAAAATATTTCCAGAAAATTTATTTAAAATAGACCCTTTCTCTGATGCTTGGCAATAGCCTTAGCTATAGAGTTTATCATTTAATGGTATATAATTTTTGTCGAGTTTTCGTAAAAAATCAATAAAGCTCAATATATCCCTTATTATACAAGATATGAAATTTTTTTATATATTAATTATAGGGTGTCTTGAGCTACATCTTAAAAAAATATATCTACAATCATGGGGTGGCCCATAAGTCGTTGGTAATACAAATTTTCTTATTTTTTTAATCAAACACGTCTTATGTTATTGCATTTTTGCATTTTCCATCGAAATATAATGCATGTTTGTAAGAAAAGAAATTCTGGATGCAGCAAGTGCGTTATGGTAGCGAATTTTGATCAAATGCTTCATATTTGAATAGCCCAATTTGCTATTAACCTATAAGGTTGACCAAGAAACGAGTTTTTGTGGGAACACTTTAAGTTTACTTTTGGAAATTTTTGTACATTTTCACACAATAAAGTTATTTTTATGAAACATGGCACATTGTTTTTACTATATAGGTTATACTGGTAACCAAAATTGATGCCTGCTTTCTCAAATAAAAAGGAAACAGACATATTTGCAATAAAAACATATTTAAGAAAATTCACTACCATAACGCACTTGCTGCGTCCCGAGTTTTTGTGTTCTCAGACATTTATTTTTTGTCCATTCTTATGAAGCGACATTTATTTTTGCATTTGCAATATTTCTTAGTTACTATTTATTATTATTGGTATGTTTTGTTCATTGTTATAAGGCGTTGCCTATTTTGTATTTGCAATATTTTTTAGTTCCTATTTATCGTTTGAATAAAAATTTCTTATTTGCAGTTTCAAACCGAAATACAATCATGTTCGAAATTCGCAAATGACAGCTTTTAGCGAATCACAGTAAGCAAAAAGTGTAAAGGGAGAATCTTGAAAGCACTCATTTCTTTTACTTCTCATTTGAAAATTTAAATCACCATTTTTATAACCTACTTGACATTGACTGACAACCGAAACTCATGTGACATAATTGACAGTTTCGAGTAATGTACTCTCCTATCATAAATTAATGACTAATGGAAAATACTCTGCTTTTGCTTTTGTGCTTTTCTTTAATTTAATAGCCATACCCGTCCTACTATTATAAAAACAAATTGTTAAGAAAATGATCCATTTCATTTATTTGGTTACTTTTGGCTACTTTGAATTCTGGGATTGGCGATATTCTGCCTAAATAATCTCACAACCCTGGTAGCGGAAAAGCTTCAGCACCCGTATGAGTTGGCTAGGCAGTATATCAAGATGACTAGCGACAGGATGAAGGCGAGGTATGGCTTTCGAGCTTCCGGTCCTCAGTTTTACGAAGGAGACTAGATATGGCTTCACAACCCGAAGAAGGTTATTGGAAGATATCCGAAGCTGCAATATAACAGAGTGAAGCAAGAACACGCTCAGGTGGGAGAATTTACCACAAATATTAGCAGTGAACACGTGGTATCTTAAAGACATAATAATGGTGAATGCATCTCAATGATACCGTATAAGGTACCGGCTCTAGTTGAATTGACTAGATAAGATAGCGTTTATTGTGTTTATATCGACAATCAACTAATTATAATTCTTTTAATTAGGGTTTTTGCGTTTATCGCAAATTCAGTTACCGAACAAATCAAGTTTTCTTGGGACTTGAATTGTCGGCATTGTCATAACCTACAAAAATGTCTGTTCAATTATCCGTCTGCATTCAACTTTCCTAAGACGGGTCCCGTTCAAAGGGTTTCTTAACGGCAAAATCTGTTAAAACAGAGTGCAGAAGCAAGAGTTGTTACTTGCATATTAAGTGTAAATAAAATAACACTACGGGCGAGTTAGAAATCACACGGCTGCGGCGACAGCAGCAATTTAGTTTCATTTCGTAACTTGAGATATCAGGCCTGAGCCAGTAAGTGATTTAACGTAATTACTTTTTCCATATTTTGTACCTAAATAATAATTGTTGAAACAAAAGTGATGTAATTCTTTGTTGTTAAGAGTGCATCATTGATCATTGTCCTATCTATATTTTAGTAATATCGTTACCTGCTAAATTTTTAAGTGTACTATCCACAAAAAAGTAGCTACCTTGTCTATAATTCTTTATTACGTAAAAATTATATATGTTTAAAATTTATATTACTTAACCTTGCCCATATATCTGTATATTTCTTTGGATGAAACTCTCAGTCAGGGCTGCAACTAAATTCATCTGTTGCATTTACCGGTCACCTTCTGACAACAACTTTGTCCAGCTCTTCGACTACCTTTCTAAAAAAACCGACCATCTGATTTATGAATATCCTTCCTCCGAGGTCACTGTTCTTGGTTATTTCAATGTCCATAATAAGGAATGGCTAGGATCTTCAAAAACCGATCCACAAGGGAGAGCAGCAAAGGCCTTTGGAGTCAGCAATTCTGTGGCCAATATGGTTCAGCAACCTACTTACTTTCCTCGCATCCCAACACACAGCTCAAATCCCTTGGATCTTCTTCTTACTACAAAACCTGAATGCTATAAGACATCAGTCACCGCCCCACTTGGTCGTTCAGACCACGGCATGGTCACTGCTTCCTGCGCGATGCAACCCGAGGTCACACAGTCATCACACCCACGTATCGTTTGACACTACAACTCCGCGAACTGGGACGAAATGCTGGATTACTTTTTCTCATTTCCATGGGCGTCTGTCTGCTTCTCTCATCCTGACCCCTCCAATATCTCACAAAACGTCACCGAAATTCTCCAATATGGCATGGAATTATTTATTCCACGTACACAGAAAACCTCTTCAACCACTCTCTAAATCTTGTGACAAGGTCAGTTTTGAAAATATCAAGGCTCACAAAACGCTTCTACACAATCCCAGTCAAGAAAACCGTTAAGCATTTAACGACGCAAGAAACCGCTATGCCCGCATTCTTTTTGAGGCAAAAAACTCGTTCAATAACCACATCACAAACAAAGTCCTCTCAAGCTCCAACGGCAGCAAACCCTTCCGGACTCTTGCTAAACCTATTGGGAATAATTTCTGCAAGAGCACGTCCCCACCTCTTGTTTCAGGGGATGAAATTGTTTCTACCGCCCTGGGCAAGACTGAACTTTTTGCCTCGTTGTCGCCGGCAATTCTACTCTCAACCCACCTCCAAATGTTCAACCACCAACAATCCCCAATGTCGCGCATAAAATGACGGATATCATTTTTAAAACTAAAAAGGTACGAAAAATGCTCTCTTCTCTTAATACCAGGAAAGCCTCTGGCCTTGACGAGATCCCAGCAGTTGTTCTCAAAAAATGCGCACCAGACCTTGCTCATGTTCTGACTAGTCTGTGTCAGACATCTTACAATAGAGGCATATTCCCTAGTAACTGGAAAACTGCTCGAGTACAACCCGTCTCCAGGAAAGGATCCAAAGCACCATTTCTGTTGTCGTGGATGGCCATTCCTCTAAACTGTATCTAATTAATGCAGGAGTCCCTTAAGGTTCAGGTTTAGCCCCTATTTTGTTTTTTCTACACATCAATGACCTCCTATTTAGCACATCCAACCCAGTTCACAGTTACGCGGACGACAGCACCCTCCACTCAAATATACAATATTCTAAGCCTGTCTCTTTAGCCCAATTATATGAGGATTTTAGACTCATGGAGGGTTCTGTCTCTGTGGATCTCCAAAAAATATTAGACTGGGAAAGTAGAAATCTTGTAAAATTCAACTCTACCAAATCTCAGTCTCGCAAGAGGCACACCAGCCCTAGACCCATCACAATGAACAACCAAGTTATTTAAAGTAATGAGCCCTATTTACTTGTTGGCATTTCTGTGGATCGAAATCCTAATTAGCACCAACATGTTACATCAATTTCAGAAGCGGCTGCTAAGAAATTAAGTTTTCTCTTCCATGCTCGCAAATACTTTTCACCAGCTAATCTCTATACCTTATATACTTCACAAATAAGGCCAAACCTCGAATACTGCTCCCACATCTGGGGTGCCGCTGCCGCTTCTACACTCGCTATCCTGGACTCCATTCAGAAGCGAGGTATACGTCTAATCGGTGACCCTACCCTCACCCAAAGGCTGCCATCGCTTGCCTAACGACGTGCCGTTGGTGACCTCTCTCTTTTATAGATATCTGCACGGGCACTGCTCAGAGGAGCTTTCTTCCATAGTTCCTCCACCTGCTGTCCCCAACAGATCTACCAGGGGAACAAAGCGAATGCACCCTTTTACTGTCCAGGTCACCAGACATAGAACATCTTGTTATGGCCGCTCTTTTGTCTCGAGGAGTTCCCAATTGTGGATTTCCTTGCCGGCACATATTTTTCCTTCTCCTCCGAACTTCCAAACCTTCAAGTCCAGAATTAACAAGTTGCCTTTTTCCTCTTTGTCGACACCCACGGTACGATAGTATTTAGGCTGTAAGCCTAAAATGGATATCTTTCTCAAACGTAATTGGTAACAATTTTTTTCCCAGTATCAGAACAAAATTAATTAAAAGCAAGTATTACCTTGCAGAGTAAAGCTAGGATAAGAATATCTAATACTTTTCTTAATCATATAAATTAACGTTAACTTAGTTAAAGTATTAGCTATAGGAACATATAAGCACTCAACAATTTTTTGTGCATTATACTGTTTTGTTATGTTATTATCAATCAATAGTTGATTACCCAAACGAAATGAGTTAAATGGTAATAAATATGTTTTAGTTAAGTAGTATTTTCTTCTATTTCAGGCTCTATCCATCTTCATTTAGCTATCTGAAAATCATTTAAAATTAATCATTATTACCATCAAAAATAAAGTATAGCTCTGTTATTTGGCGTATTCTTCCAACAACAACCACAAATAATTGGCATCCCAAATATAACGTAGGTATATTTTTTTACTATCTAGATATCGCAGATTTTGGAATATTTTTCGCTTATGTACATACTATAAAGCTTCTTTTGAAGAATTTCGGCGAATACATAACAACTCGTTGTGCCTTTGTGACGCTCAACCAAACAAAGTTTAAGCCGTTTGTTCAGATTACAAATGAATATTCTTTTATATGCGCATTTCTCATATACTTTACTAGCGAACCAAAGAAACTTTGTTACCCTAGTATTATTATTTTTATTAAATTTATGTAAAATTGGGAGTGTTATACAGTTTTAGTGCAAGACATAACATTATTTCTTAAAACCAACTTATGGAAAGTCACCCAATGCTGAAAACCATTTTATTTTTATTGGTGACACAAATGATATATATATAATTATTTCTTAAATCGGTTATATAAATATAGGTCCAGTTAAGGACAGATAGCATATGTAACAAAAATATGTAACCAAGTAACACAGCAACAAATAAATAATAGTATAATAAGGGCATTTTCTAGACCTTTACGAATAGACTCTGTGACGTGTAAAAATCACTGTAGAGCAAATTCGGTATAATAACATCTTTATTTTTAAGTACACTTGGAGAATTCAAATCACCACAGCACATCTCTTTAAAGACCTGACGATCGTTTCACCAACAAAGTTAGCGTAATCAGAGGATGAAAAATTCTGAACTACTTACAACTAAACCTATGCTGTGACTAAACATCACCTTTTATACTACGTCTTAAGTAAAGACCGATACAGAGAGGGACGAAATCCCAGGCAAATTTTCTATTTACTAAGAAATTTAAACTGGCCGTTTTTTGTATAAATGTAGTAAATAGATTAATAGAATTTCCCTTAAGTAAAAGTACATATAGTAGAGAATTCGAATACGTTAAAAGCGTGGGTAAATATAACGGATATTCGGATAGCTGAGTGGAAAAATTTATTAATAGAAACAGAAAAAAGAAAATTTTTGCGTAATCCACGATTTTCAGAAAAGATAAAATAGAAAAAAAATTGTTTGCCTACCATTTGAACAGCGTATCACAAAGGATCTCGAGAGCACTCTTAAGAAAGCAGATTTGCTGCTTACTTTTTAGTAAAAAAATAATTAAAAACTTTGTTACGTAATACGAAAGATAAACATAAAGCCACTGAAATGTCGAGTATCTATGAGATAAGTTGTAAAGATTGTAGTCTTGCATACGTTGGGCAGACTAAAAAATCAGTGTAACCAGATTTAGGGAATGTCTGGCACAGCTGCGATACGGCAGTGTAGACAGGTCATGCGTGGCACAACAAATTTGGGATAATAACCACCAGCTAGATAAAAAAAGTCTGAAACTTATCAAAAATGTTAGACAACTGGTGAAGTTAGATGCGTACGAAATTATTTATATTTCTAAGGCAATAAAAAACAAGAGTTACTTAAACCAAGTTCTGCCATTGGTTTATAGCCCTTTGTTTGCACTACCTCTTTGATATAGAAGAGATTCGGAAACTTGGAAACTCGACAGGTAAAGTTATAACCGAAGTTCAAAAACGTCGTCCGGCAATAAAAATACATTACACAAAAAATTTGCCTGCGAGTTCGTCCCTCTGTGTACCGGGTTTTACCTAAGACGTAGTATAAAAAGCTTTTTTCCTCCCGAATTGATTTGGGAAATTGTTTTGGATTTGGTTAAAAAAATTCCGAAGTAAACAAAGATTTGACCGCCACTATCTGAAAAGGATTTACTGCTTTTCTTAGTTAATTGTCATTGTTAAAACGATTCTGGTTAGGATCCCAGTCAGTTATCGCAGCTAGCCACATTTCTTTACAAAATATTAGTTAACCTGCGTTGCCTTACTGAAAAAGTATATATGCGGGTTAGAGACTAACTTTAGAATATTTGATATCAAACATCATACTGTAAAATTGTCTTTTGTGTTACATAAAAATTATTTGTGACTTAAAAATAAAATAAGTTTTTCTGTTAACATTTTTACGATCCGACATTCCCGTTTTCCTTTTGTGTATAAATTATATAAATAGTGATTTAAGATATAAAGCAAAATAATAACGACACATAGTTTGTCACCGCAGAATTGTGTTTAGATGTAACTTACAATTACAAATTAAGAACAGACTGATTTGTTTATTTGAGGTTTTGATAATCGTTTAAATTGTCTTCAAAATTCAGTAACGTATGAGAATAATGTTCCTAATTATGTTGTAAAGTATTTAGTAAATAGTGTGGCCGTACTTTTAAAACCAATACGCTACATCTACATATTTATTTCGGTATTCTGTTAGGTGGTAAATTAACAATCCAAGAAGAGAGTTAAATAATTTGGAGTATTATTTCAGTGAATCCTATCCTATACAGTTTCTCTCACCACGTATTCTTTTTCAGGAATTAACACGAAATCTTTAGAGAGCAGTTTGTCTGATGCGCTCTTATAAAGATTTATTAATTACTCAATTCGTTACTCAGATATTGGCTTATATTAGTGAATTTTCTGAAAAAAAAATCACTAATGAGAAGATCCCGACTTTTGAATTTTGAAAAAATCTTCAAATGAGCGCTAATTAGGTCCCCTAGAACACACATCCTGGGTCAGTTTCAATTTATATATATATATATATATATATATATATATATATATATATATATATATATATATATATATATATATATGTATATATATGTGTGTGTGTTTGTGTGTGTGTGTGTGTGTGTGTGTGTGTGTGTGTGTGTATCACACCAATAATTCTTTTGAAAAAAATTATATCTCAGGAAATAACAAAGTAAGGGCAACCAAATTTGAAACGCAGGTTTACATCGTTATGGGTAAATTACGAACCAAAATTTAGCTCTGTACGTTAAAAGATAAAAAAGTTATAAGCATTAAAAAAAAAAAAATTGGGGTTTTCCTCAAAATGTTAATGTTGCGATTTAAAACGTCAAAATTGGCAACATTTAGGCAAAGGACCTGGCTCTAATACGGGTTATGGAAAGAAAATGACTCTAGAAGAATGTTTTACAAACCCTGAAGTCTTTGTTTCAACCGTCATTGTCCTTCATTTTACTAAAATGTTTCCAGAAAATTCATTTCAAAGAGACCTTTTCTCTGATGCTTTGGCAGTGGTCTTAGCTATTGAGTTTATCGTTTAATGGTATATAATTTTTGTCGAATTTTCGTAAAACATCCATAAAGCTCAATATATCCGTTATTATACAAGATATGAAAAAAGGTGTATACAATAATTATAGGGTGTCCTGAGCCACATCTTAAACAAATATTTCTAGAATCACAGGTGGCCTATCGTTCGTGATACAAATTTTCTTTTTTTTTTTTAGTCGAACCCGCCTTATGTTATTGCATTTTTGCATTTTTCATCGAAATATAATGTTTGTAAGAAAAGCAATTCGGGACGCAGCAAGTGGGTTATGGTAGCAAATTTGATTAAATGGTTCATATTTGAATAACGCAATTTGCTATTAACCTATAAGGTTGACCGAGAAACGAGGTTTTTCGAGAATACTTTAAGTTTACTTTCGGAAATTCTTGTAAATTTTCAAGTCGTTGGTGATACAAATTTTCTATTTTTAGTGAATTTTCTTTAAAAAAATTCACTAATGACGAGCTCCCGACTTTTGAATTTTGTAAAAATTCCTTTAAATGAGCACTAATTAGGACCCCGAGAACACATATCCGGGGTCAGAGTCAATTTTTATATGTATATATATATATATATATATATATATATATATATATATATATATATATATATATATATATATATATATATGTATCACACCGATAACTCAAAAAATAATAGGCCGATTTTAATCAAATTTGGTGAGTACCTTCCTTTTGCCAATGGCTAGTAAGTTCGTTAGCCAGGAAAATTTGCTCAGTGGAAATAGATTAAACAATTATTTGTTTTAATTTGACAGACGGATTCCCTCGGTCAGTATCAGTTCTGAGCTGACCTTAAATGTATGGAATCTCGACCACGAAATTATAATGCATGTTTGTAAGAAAATAAAATTCGGGACTCAGCAAGTGTGTTACGGTAGCGAATTTTAATAGAATGCCTCAAATTTGAATAGATCAATTTGCTATTAACCTATAAGGTTCTTTGGCCAGAGAATTTGTTTTTTCGGGAACATTTTAAGTTTATTTTCGAGAATTTTTTATACATTTTCAAACAGTAAAGTTATTTTTATGAAATATGGTACATTTTTTCTACTATATATGTTATACTGGTAACCAAATTTGATGTCTGCTTTCTTAAAAAAAAAACACGTATTTGCTATTTAATTCTTTTAATGAAAATTCACTATTATAACGCACTTGCTGCGTCCACACTTTTTTTAGACGAACACGCCTTATGTTATTGCATTTTTGCATATAACATCGGAATATAATGCATGTCTAAGAAAAGAAATTCTGGACCCAGCAAGTGCGTCATGGTAGCGAATTTGATTAAATGATTTATATTTGAATAGCGCAATTGGCTATTACCTATAGGGTTGACCAAGAAACGAGTTTTTTGGAAACACTTTAAGTTTACTTTCGGAGATTCTTGTACATTTTTAAACAATAAAGTTATTTGTATGAAACGTGGCACATTGTTTTTACTATATAGGTTATACTGGTAACCAAATTTGATGCCTGCTTTCTTAAAAAAAAACACACACACACAGATATTTAAACATTTTTATGAACATTCACTGCCATAACGCACGTGCTGCGTCCAGACTTTTTTTAGTGTGGATACTACACAGGGTTCTCTAAAAAATTTGCCGAGTATTCTGTCAAGCAAAAATTGTATAATAAACTAAGTATACATCAGTTGTAGATACAAGGCGGTCACAGCTCGGTTTATAATATAGTTGGTTGGTGGTAGTGGTTGCAAGCTAGCCTCGAAAGTTTCCTTTCATGGTTTATAATATAGTATTTTACATCATAAACCTATTCTATATTGTTTAACTTTACTGTACTACAAATAAATGTATCACGATCTGATATTATAAATGACTCAATACCCACCTGGGTAAACTCTTGTGTCATTATAATACCTATTTAACACAGCTCTTCTCTGTTGCGTTGAGAAACTTGTACAGAACACAGACAAAACATTAAAAAGTCGTCGATTTCTATCTCTATCCTTCCTTCCCTGTCTATTTTTTTATCTCGTATGTATGCATTTGCGTATGTGTGTGAGCTCGTACGTGTGTGTGTGGATCTGTCTGTGTCCCGAACAGCAACAAAATAACTTAAGTACAGTTTAAAATGAATTCTAGAATTAATTTAGAAAAAAAACTTGTACTTACTTAATTACATCAGCAAGCGGTAATGTATCATTTCCTCTTACTAGTTGTCTAAATAGTCCATTTTCTGGAAAAAGGCTTCCTCCTTTATCTAGTAGTTCCGTTAGTGTAGTGTAGCTTGGTTGTTCATAAAGTGGACGACACAGACCACTATGGCAATGTCCTCCCAGAACAAGTGATAGGCCCCCAAGTAGCCACAGGGGAATGCACATGAAGCAGCATAACCCCACACCTGTAAGAAGCAGCGGCGTAGTCCGAGGGCTAAGACCACAACCACACGGCGCTCCACAAAGAAGCAAACCCCATACTATTGCAGATAGCCCACAAACAACTACAACATTAAACAAATATGAGATGTAATTTATTTGGATTCAGTGAGTGAGGGTTTTGTGATGATACCAACACATATTTTTTTATTGTGGGTGAGAGCTACTATACAGGATGTTCTGGCACATGTGGGTAATACAACGGATTCAGGTCAGTTCATATCAGGTGACCACGTGAAGAAAATCATGTACTTTTTTCTTACGAGGCCTCCTTGTATAGATACACCCTCCCATAACCCTACTCGGAAAACTTGTTTAATATTGATAACTTTTGAAACATCCTGTTATAAATATATGCATCGACACTGATTATAATATACAGGCTGTTCAATTTGAACTTCTCGAGACAACTTGACTCTAGTGTTTTCACTGTTTTCAAGGAATTCGTTTTGTATTGATTGAAGTTGAAAGAAGAACTCTTTTCTGATTTTTGGCATGATAGAGTGTTGCAATTGACATATTAATGAAGATACAGACCGTCAAATGTGGCTCTGATGTTTTAGCCATAACTTTAATTATTGAAATTAAATTAAGTCTTAAAACTTTCATCTCCTCTTTATCAAATTATTTTTTACACAAAAACTCGCTAAAAAATTCATCGGAATAACAACAATCTGATTAGATAACTGTAAAGTGAAATGAGACTAAAAAAAATGATAAAAAGTAAAGTCACTAATTAGGATTAGAACTCGTCATGTGGAGTCGATTATACGATGTACAGTCACCTAGCTCAATGAGCTACGCTCGACATGTAGTTACTAGCAGGTACATCGCATAATACATGGTAACTGTTCAAGGTTTTACAATCTACACAAAACGATTTTGATTTACAATAGATTTTTGCTCATATTTTAACGAAATCAAGGAAAATAACGATTTAGACACATATCTAGAATCTTCTGAGTCATTTTATGTAGTATTTTTCACTCACATTCTGATCAATCAATTTTGAAGTTTTAACTTTCTTGAGTCAGATTTAATTAATTAAAAATTAATTTACCTCTACATTTTTGTCTTTTTAGATAGAAGTCTGAATTGTAGTGCATAGCATACCCTTTATGGCAGAAACTAGCGTAACCAATTTGGTTGCGCTTGATTTGTTATTACCGGAGATATTAATTTTTTTCGAAAGGAAACACAAAATTTTCTTGGAAAACCTGGGCCGGTTTTCCTTATTAACAAACATATCCAAGTCACTTGCAAAGGAAAGGTATGTGCCAAATTTTGTTAAAATCGGACTATTATTTTTTGAGTTATCGGTGTGATACATACATACATACCTATATATATATATATATATATATATATATATATATATATATATATATATATATATATATATATATATATATATATATATATAACCTATAAAAATTTAAACTAACCCTGGATATGGGTTCTAGGGGGCCTAGTTCCCGGTCATCATTAGTAATTTTTTGAAAGAAAATTCACTAAAAAAATGGGGATTTTCTCAAAACGTAAAAAGTCGCGTTTTGAAACGTCAAAATTGGCAACATTTAGGCAAACAACCTGAAAGAAATACGGATTGTGTAAAGAGTGTTCTGCAAACCCTTAAGTTTCAGCTTCAACCATCATTGCCCTTCATTTTACTAAAATATTTTTAGAAAATTAATTTCAAGTAGACCCTTTCTCTGATGCTTTGGCAGTAGTTGTGGTTAAGTTTATGGTTTAACGGTCTATAATTTTTAGCTAATTTTCGTGAAAAAAATTCGTTAATGAGGAGACCGCGGCTTTTGACTTCTAAAAAGATTTCTTTAATTGAGCGCTAACTAGGCTCCCTAGAATCTATATCCGGGTTTAGTTTCTGTTTCCATATATACAGGGTGACGCATTTCTACGGTAAAGCTCAATATAATTGTTACTTTGCAAGATACGAGAAAAAATTGTATACATTACCTATAGGGTGTCTTGAGCTGCATCTTTTAAAATTATTTTAACAATCACAGGATGGCCCATAAGTCTTTGGTGATATCTAACATTCCTTATTGCATTTTTGCATTTTTAATCGAAATATGATGCACGTTTGTAAAAAATCGAGTCGTAGTAAGTGCGTTTTGTCAGCGAATTTTCATTAAACGCTTCAAAATTCAATAACGCAATTTGCCTGAGGTTCGTCAGCTAGGAAACGAATTTTCTCGGAAACGTTTTAAGTTTATTTTCGGAAATTTTTTGTACATTTTCAAACAAGTTATTTTTATAAAATACGGTAGGTTGTTTCTACTATATAGGTTATACTGGTGAACAAATTGATGCTTGCTTGTATTAAAGAGATATATTTGCCATTAAAAATATTTTTATGAAAATTTACTTCCATAACGCACTTGCTGCGTCCAGAGTTTTTGTTTGTTCAGTACGTTTTTTACGCGTAACATGTTACTTATTTTCCATTATACAAATTGGTCCTAAATATCTACAAGTGTTTCTCTGTTAAGTATTATGGGTCGCATTTACTCTGAATTTACACGATTCAACTTCTCTTTAAATAAGAAACTACTCAGGTCATATAAGAAATCGCGCTATATTGCTTACCGCCGAATGTTGCTTTGCTCTACTAATCTTTAAAGTGTGAGCATCTGAGTATGCACATTTGGTAGGTTGTGTGTTACCAATGAACCAAGGTAGCCATAAATAAACTCGAATGTGTAGTTGCCTGCAACATTTTATATAAAATAGCAGTTCACTAAGAAATGAGCCCACATAGGATTTAACATGTATCTTGTGTCAAATTTTCATTGAAAGGATTTCAAGATGGGTTGCGACTTTTAAACATTCAAAAAATGACTTCAAAAGAGTGCTAATTATCCTCTGTAACGCAGTTGAACTTTGTATAGTTAAAATGTTTAGACGAGGGCATATTGAGATCTGGTTAGCCTACAAACTTTTTATTAAGCAAAAATTAATTTAGCTGAAATGTTAACAACTAGGTTAGATTATGTTAGGGTATATTGTGAGTGGGCTATTACAGTTCCTACACCGCGACCTTAAGATCTATTGCGGCTCACACATAATTGTCCTGTATTTCACCCAACAAGTCCAGCCTCTTACAGAGGTCGATAATCCTTGTGGACGAAAGTTGATCCAGATCTTCTGGTGCATGTTGGGTCTTGCTAAAGAGCAGGTGTCAAGTCCTGCTTACAGCCGGGCCGAACTTCACACACAGCTGGCACCCGGTTCCCTATCTGAGTCCAATTCTGTGCATGTGGTGACGTAAGCGGCAGTGCTTGTATACAGGCAGACCACAGTTCCCAGTTGTTGTCGGTTTAACTCTAGAATGTTTTTAGCCCTTATCTCTGAAAGGCCATTTATGAAGGCCTTGTAGTGTGCTAATTCACGCAAAATTCGCAATTGTTTGAGTTCCTTTTTATCTGTCCAGGTCTTTAAGGTGCGTTTTGCCGTGCATAAGGATATTCCTAGCGCAGGTCGTAGCGCTAGCGTCGGCTGCTACATTGCCAACAAAGTTCAAGTGTCACAGTATCCAGGCAAGCGACACGCCATTGTAGCTGCCCAATTTGTTGGCTCCATACTGTGTTTGAATTACAACGGTAGGAAGCAAGTGCCTTTATAGCAGTTTGGCTATCTGAAAATATTTTTATCGCTTTATATGTACAACAGTTTGTGATGAAGTATTATTTTCTATCGGTATATGGTACCAAAAAGCATACTTATTTCGTCGATAATTAATTAAATAGAAAATAATTAAGTATAAACTATATAAATATTTGCTAAAATATTTTTCACCATGAAATATTTTAAGGCGATTTATATTTAATTAAACCTGTATTTCGTACTTATTATCTTACCCGGTTGTGATAAGCAGATTAAATTCCAAGTATCGCGGAGTTTTTGGCCGGCTGTGAAATTCATATAAAAGGAGAAGCAACACGGGGCAGAGGCAGTATTGGTAATTTAGCAAATAAGCCGAGAACAGTGAGTCGCCACCAGTCCGCACCGATTCCGTTTCCGTTTGCCGTCCGAGCGCACCTGGTTGGCAGATTTCAGTACACGAGAATATTGTTATAGGTGAGAAATTATCCGTTCTAAGAAATTCATATTTTGTAGCGAATTTTAATATTTTTAAATTGTCACGCTTCTCAGTTCAAATCTCCGCAAGTGAATTATTTCTGCTTTTCCTGACCTGCCGCCGTCCATATAGACAACACCCGTATGTTAGATTGTCTTGCATTATTTTTGTGAGGATGCTGAGGATTCACAGCTCACCTAAATAATCGAGATATATTCATCTTGGTTTGATCCCGATAGGGACGCTGAGGATTCACAGCCTATCTAGGTCACTCCAAGTGATACGTTCCTTTCCAATTAGCACTGTACACTTAATCTAGCTCCAGGCTTTCCGCCCCATACAGTATAAGCTCTTGTGGTATTTTAGTGAGGACGCTGAGGATTCACAGCTCGCTAAAGTGATCAAGGTGTTTGTGTCCCAGTTAGGCCCTAGCGGAGATGCTGAGGATTCATATCCGCATAGGCCTCCCGGGAACTGTCATCCCGTCTCTCCCCTACGCTCTTATGCGCCTCCGGTGTTTCCCACTTTGACGGAGAGGCCACATATGTTACTTTGAACTGGTATATCGTTATGTGCCGCCAGTCTGCCGTATACGTGATTTAGTAGAACGCCGCTCGTACCGTATATCTCGCTGAGTCCGCATGCTTCATCCGTAACTAGCCCTGGTCGCTTTAGACAAAGTCGAGTTCTGAGTAATGTTATTACCTGCATATTTTATTTGTACATAGTTTGTAAATATTGTTATGTATATATCTTTTGTAAATATTTTCTAATCTAAAATATAGGATTGGGGTAAATAAAAGATCTCAATTAATTTGTATCTAACCCCTTATACTTGCAAAATCTGCCAGACTTTGCGATAAGCCAGAAGTGGTCGGAGCACGCCGAGTCAGCGATTAAAGCCCGCTCACTCGGGGATCATTAAATGTAGCCTGCATCATCTGAAGGCTACCAAACCATTCTCCACAGGTACTTTGATCGTTATCTCAGTCAGAGTTTAGTAAGGAGGTCGCAGACATAGTGTACCAGTGGAGATCTGCCCCCAACAGGGGCGATTTATTTCGTCCCCAGTTCCCTTCTTCCGGAAAGACGGTATTTAAAGACAGGTCTCTAGGCATCCGGTCTAAGAATATTTCCAGAACCTCGCGACATTCAATGCCATTAAGGAGTCTGGTTCTTCCCATACTGATTGAATTTGGCCTGGTGTCAGCCGTTCGTTTTAGCCGGTATGCTGTCCACCCCTCTAGAAAAATGTAAACAGGTGGAATGTTTAGAAGAACTTCTAGAGAGGCTAATGCAGTGGCGTTCAACGCGCCCGTGGTCATCAGACATGCTTGGCTCTGGAGCTGGAGACCTCGGGGTACCACGAAGTGCCTTAGGCCTTCGTACCAGAATCAAGTTTTCTATATGGTTTGATACTTTTTGCGCCGTTTTAGCAAAAAAAATCGCAATTTCTGTCACCGATTTTCCACCGCCACACATTCCACCCATAATTTAATTTAAACACAGAATACCAGATGTTTGATTAAATGAAAAGTTTTCTAATAAACAAACCCTAAAACTTTATATTACTTGTTATAACAAAAAAAAAGAGTCAATTCTCACCTAATCACCCACCATTCATCGCCTACCCCCTCGAGCCATTTCGCCCAAAAACAATCAGAACCGTTCGCTTGTCGGGTGCTAACTGTATACCAAATTTTAAGACGATAGCTCAACTCGTTCTAAAGTTATCGTGGCTACAAACAGACAGACATACAGACCGACAGGCCGAAGACCGGCATACCGACAGACCGACAAAGAATTTTTTTTTGTTTCCGAATCATGTTTTCTATATAATAAAATAATAATAATTTATTTACTGATAATATACAGTCCGATTTTTAACAAACAATACAACAACAATATAACAATACTAAAATTGACATTTTTTTTTCACAATCAGCAAATAATGATAAACAGACAAACTCAGAGACTGTGTGTCGGTAAACTTCAACCTACATTTGCCTAGCTTGTAGGTGATCGAACAGAAATGTGTACCGAACTAAACTCACATAGTGAACAAAAGGAGATTACCACCACTACACCCACACACATGGAGCTACCTACACACATTCGCAATCCTATAAACCCGCATACACTCTCTCTCTCTCTCTCTCTCTCTCGTTTAAACATACATACACACACACACACTTCATACAGTAATGCCAAGATATTTAATGGAGTCGGCACCACAAACGATAAAATTCTGATCAATAACAAGTGGACCCATCTCTTCAATTCTATAACTCGAGAACTGTATCTATTTAGTCTTTTCATAGTTGACAACAATTTTTTTTACCGTTGAAATATTCCCACACCCACCTCATCTTAACCTCAGCTTTAATTTTCAGATCATACCAGTTTTTTGCAGAAAAGAATATGACCGTATCATCAGCAAAGCTAATGATCTGTCCAGAGTTTTCCACCTGGTATAAATCACTTATATGTTGAATAAAATTGGTCCCAAAACCGAGCCCTGTGAGACACCACACCGAATAACCGTGATTTCGCTTCACGTCTCCAACACTTCTGCCCTTTTCTATTATGCAAATAGCTTTTCATTAACGCAATCCCATGATCAATAGAATCAAATGTTTTCGATATATCCACAAAGACTACCAGTGCTCGCTCAGACCTATCAACTGACCCATATACATATTTCATCAGCTTTGCTATAGCATCCTGGGTCGATCTTCCTTCTCTAAAGCCATATTGAAACTCAGAGAGTATATTGTTTTTTGACAGATAAGAGTTTACTCGAATTTCGATAACTTTTTCTATAATGTTTGTTATTTTACTCAACAGAGATACTGGCCTATAGTTACTGATACACCCCCTACTACCACGCCAGAAGCGGGGCTTAATGACCGACACTTTAAAAATGTCTGGGAGCAAACCTGTATCAATTATTCTATTTATAACGTATACCATAACATCTACTACCTCCCCTATTACTTTTTTAGTAGTTCTAACAGTCAACGAATCGATTCCAGCGGCTTTTCCCAATTTTAGGTCTTGCACAGTTTTTCGGACTTCGGTTGCGTCGGTATTTGCCAAGAAGATCGTGTTCATCCGATGATGCCTGCTTACCCTTGATATCTGGTTTATTTGTCTTTTGATTTCTGCCGCTAATTTACTCCCTACTTCTGTAAAATCAGTATTAATACCACCAGCAACCACCTTTTGATCTCTCACTATCCTAGAATCTGTCTTAAACCTCTCTTCACACACGTCTCCACTTTTGGCTTGATGACTTAGCTCTTGGAGAGTTTTCCACAGTCCACTCGCGCTTTTACCCCGAAGTTCAATCCGTGTCATATAGTAATTTGCCTTTACATTTTTTATTAGGCAAACCAAATAATTTCTATAGCGATTATAGGCAATATGTTTAACCTCGTCATTAGGATGCCTTAACATGTCATGGTACTTCCTGTTCTTGGTATCTACAGATTTTACCAGCCCAGCAGTAATCCAACTTGAACGTTTTTTGTTCTTGCATTTAATTTTACTGCAACAGTTGTTAACACTATTGACTAATTTTGTCATCAAATACTCTGCCGAAGTGTTGGTGTTATTTGCAGCATATCCTTCAGTACATTGCTCATCTGCCAACATTCGTTTTAACCTTTCATAGTCGATAAAAATTCTAGATTGACTAACTGTATTTTTGGGTGGTTCTTTAACATTTACTTTCAACCTGAATCATGAATTGATCAGTTATGTCAGTCTGATGAATAAACGGTTTTACTTCTGAGTCATGTTTCCTACATTTTATAAATATATGATCAATGCATGTTTTTGACAAACCCTGTACCCTTGTGTAATTATCAATCGTAGACTTAAACGAATTTGCATAGAGTATGTTTAAGCATTCCTCACTTATGTCTGAACGAGGCGCAAAGTATATATTAACATCACCAAGATGAATGTGCTAGTCATATTAATCACTACCTTGGGTTAGGTAACTGCATAATCTCTCGTTAACCTCATGTACATCCGATGATGGAGCTCTGTACAGTCCTGTTAGCAGAATAGATCTGTTTTCAAACTTGAGCAGAACCTGAACAGTAAAATTGAGATGATCTCTTATATACACCAGGATTCCGTCATTTTGACAGTATACCGCCATTGTAAACCAACGAGTAACTCATAATATGATATAAATCAACGCACTCATTCACCTGCCACGTCTCGGTCAAAACCAAGCAGTCAAAATTCTCATCCACAGCTTCCACCAACACAACCAACTCATCAATACTCTTAGCAACACTCCTAATGTTCAAATGTACAAGCTTAAAGCCCTAATCCCTATATCGACTGAGAAATATATTCAGATCTTTAGTATGCTGCATCAAAACCGTGTCCACCGTCTCGTGATTGTAATATCTAATAAACGGATCCATGTCTGCTCAAATCTCTTACACGTACCATAAAGTCTAAGCCAAAAATCAAATTACATATAGGCCCTATACTTATACAGATTATACAATAATCAGGCCATATACATACATACATACATATATATATATATATATATATATATATATATATATATATATATATATATATATATATATATATATATATATATATATATATATATATATATATAAAACTCCGCGAAACAAAAACTCACTGTCTAGAAATTTAGCGTTTATCAGCATTAAGTAATTTACTTCTCAAAAAAAGAATTTCCTTTCCCACAGTTCCTCTCGTTTTTTGGAGTACTTATCACATTATTTGCAGCCCTACCATTTCCACTAGTAGTTTTACCACACACACACACACATATATATATATATATATATATATATATATATATATATATATATATATATATATATATATATATATATATATATATATATATATATATATATATATATATATATATATATACCAGTTTTATGTTCTTCTCCACTTCTCTGAATTCCAACTGCCTAAAGGTTCCACATCTGCTTAACTGACGCCTAACCTGCTTCTCGCATCTGGGGTAGCAGGAGCGCTGAGGGGCTTGGATGTTTCTAAGCCTAAAATATCTTCATTCTCGGCATCTATATCCTGCAGCTCATCTGGCCTATATGTATTTTCTTCTATAATATGTAGTATTCCACGCTTAATAAATGTGTTGAGTTTTTTCACTCGCGCTGATTTTAAATACTTCCTCAGCATGTGCTGCTCATCTAACTCCTTTTTTGTACAGTCGTTATTAATATAAATTTTTGTACCCTTCAACTTACTAGATTTTTTAGCACACGTTTTTTCTGGACATAAGATGTAAATCCCACAATCACTGGGCGATGACCATGCACTCTACCAACTGGATAAGCATTGCTGACAGCTGAGGTGTCCAACTTGTTATCAGGCAAATTATTCAGTTTATCTCTTATGAGGTCTGACAGCTCTTCTGGACTATATTCAATATCACCTATACAAAAAATCACTATATTATTTTTCTTAATTTTTTTAAACTCCCCAACTTAGACTTAAGAAACTGGTTTTAGTTTTCAACGGCACTTATTCTCCCATTAAGTGTGTCGAATTTTTTCAACAATTTACCCTCCAAATCCAGCAACAGCTTCTTTACCTCACACAGCAAGTTACTATTCGAAAATTCTCCAACATCACACATCCTATATTTGGTATCTTTAACAATTATTTTGTTCAGCAGTACACAAGCCTGCTGAGATTTATCAGCGTAGCGATAAGTTAAATTAATTAATAACGTAGATATCTCACAAGTTTCTCTTACTATGCTAGTATTTAGTTATCTAAAAATTGTACTATATGGAAAATATTTACTGTTTAATTTAATTTCGCAGCTCACCAAATAGAAATATTTAATTACTAAATATCTCGCAAGATATTCAGTTGTTTTACAGGAGCCCACACACAACCTCCAATGACACCAATTCACCGTATCATTTAGAAACTTTTTACGATGTCTAAGCGAAAAAATTTTTGAAATTTTTGTCGGCCACGCGATACTTCTACACGTGACGATGTGAAAGTAATATATTCGATCCAAAATCATGTTTTCTATAAGTTTTGACATTTTTACGTCGTTTACGCAAACAGTTTTTAAATTTCTGTCACCGATGCTATACTTCCACACGTATTGACGATGTGGAAGTAAAATATAGTTAATTCAATTTATATTATCTCTGCTGCCTATTAATTAGATCGGCCATTCTGGCATGCTACAGGCGTCTCTTCTTCTTTGGACTTAGAATTGCTTTGTGAACTTTATGCTACATTTGTAAATCTTAGAGGAGATTATGTTGAATAAACAAAATTTTGTGTTTTCTATTGTAGGCTAAGTACTTTTCAATACTTCCTCGTATGTCTGATTATAATTTTGGTATAAGCATTTAAAAGATAATAGTTGCGAAAGTGTTTGCCAGTTTTGATCATAATAGGTTTATTACTGCCTTTTCCTGTTGCCTGGAGTTTTTTTATTAATAACTATTTATTCCCAAAACTCATAAAATCCATTTCAAAGGTAAAGATTAAAAAAAAAACCAATAAAATCATATGCACCGTTGAACAGTTTGAATATACGTATTTAAGAGTTTACTGTTTATTTTTGAGCGTTCTGCTAAATTTGAGAGTCTGAGATTAAGCTATTATATTTGGTTTTAAAAATTATTGAGTTTTCCATTGTAAGCTAAGTACTCCTCGTATATTGAAGTTGTGTTTTGATTTAAGATTTAACCACCATTGTTTGGGCTTGTATAAATGCTCCTATCAGACTAATTTAGATTGGCTTTATTAACATAAAGCCAGGGGCGGCTCCTCAATAAGTGCGCCCATGCGCACTGCCGCCTGCCGTGGAAAAAATAATATTTTTGCTATGCTATATTTTATTAAATTTTTATTTACTTTTCTACCTCCTGCATTCAACAAACAAAATTAGTATATCGAGGATCGCAGAGAGTCGGCAGCCATTAATACAGAATACAGAAAGTGTTAATCGTTGCAGACGTTATATACATCCATATCCATATAAAGCATCGTGCGGTGGTGTGTATTTTTCGGCGCTCTCAGGAAATGCGATACTCCAGTGCGAAATGATCGCAGAATCTTGATTATCTTCGTCTTAAACGACCGAATAAGCAATCTGTTGTGCGCTATAAAATTACACACTTCCAGTTTGTAGTGGACTTTTGGCAGAGCGTGTGTGATTGATTTTTAATTAGATCATTTCGTTGTTCTTTACATGTTCTAACAAGACAATTATTATTATTATGATGGTTGCTTAATAAGTGGACAAAATAATTGTCATATTGTGATTAATTTAGTGCATATTTTAAATTTAAAGGTTTACTTTTTAAGGGACTTTTTAACTACTATAACCTATAAGTAACTAGAGGAAAACTTGGTAAGTAGTTCATAATTATTAAGTTTAGTAAGTAGGTTTCTGTATAATACATTTTCGGGGAAAAAATAGGCGAGCTCTTCTTTTATAGTGAATTTTTATTTTAAAAAATTCACTAATAAAGAGGTATCGATGGAGAGACTTTGCAAACATTTTTTCAAATGAGCGCGAACTAGGACCCCTAGAACCCATATCGGGGGTCAGTTCCAATATATATATATATATATATATATATATATATATATATATATATATATATATATATATATATATATATATATATATATATATATATATATATATATATATATATATATATATATCCAACCGATAACTCAAAAAATAAGCAACTGATTTCGATGAAACTCAGCAAGTGCCTTTATTTTATTAGTGGCTTGGATGAGTTCGTTAGTCAGGAAAATCGGATAACGTTTTCCGGGAAAATTTTGAGTTTTGTTTCCAAAAAATATTTTTCTCCAAAAATGAAAAAAGTTATTTTAATGAAATTTGATGGATATGTTGCCTTGTGAAAGACCTTACTACACACTAAAATTCAACTTTCTACATTTTTATAAAATTGAGTGATTCAAATTTTGAGTTTTCTTTTGAAAAAAAAAATTTCTCCGAAAATTACAAATATATTTTGATAAAATTTCGTGGATATGTTGCCCAGGATAAGACCCTACTATACACTAAAATTAAACTTTCTAAGTTTGTAGAAACTTGAGTTATTCAAATTTGAAGCATTTAATAAAAGTTTACTACCATAACGCACTTGCTGCGTCCCGAACTTTTTTTTCTTGCGCACCCCCAATGCATTAAGGCACGAGCCGCTACTGCGTAAAACCAACATGATAGCTCACGGCAACAAAAAAGTGATTAATTGTTTAAGAAATTTCAGTAGCCTTTAATACTTCGAAGAGGTAAAATAGTACATTTCGTTTGCAACATATTCCACTGTATGTCGCATTATACACCGTCCTCTGGTTTTCGAAGAACTATCAAACATTTTTTTGATATTTGTTTTTTTATGGTCTAACGCACCTTATATAATCATCATTATATTGAATACGTTAATAGTACATAAATGTAAGGATAAAAATTATCTATCGAAAAAAAAAATTAAACTAATTTAACATTTCAATGACGTTAATTTTCAAAATTTCAAAATACAAAATTTGTAAAAATTTTCTCAAAAAACTGCGCACCTGCATTATATTTTTAGTGATGTACGATATGTTGCCAAATGAGTTCTAATTACACAATTATCTAGCAAAAAAATGAAGCGACATACACGTGATTCATTCTCCGTATGATTTTCTAGTTAAGGTTGCTATGGAAATAATAGCGAATGCTGACTATAATTTTTTTGTTAAAGCTGATAATGATGATGAAAGTTTTTTGAATAGACAAGTCAAACTTGAATGAAAAGGGTATACTCAATTGTCACACTTCACATTAATAATCTGTGGAGAATCCCAGATTAACTGGGAAAACAAGCTATCAAAAAAGATTCAGTGTAATTGATTGGATTGGTGTGGTTGGTAACAATCAGATAAGGTCCACATTTTTTTCCCGATAACCTAAATAATGAAGCTTATCAACATTTTTTATCACATGATTTTACCAAGTTCCTGGATGATGTACCACTAGCAAACACACCTAATATGATATTTCAGCAATACGGGTGTCTGGCACACTATTGTCGTTACGTGAGGCTGCTACTGGATCACTGGTTTCCAAACAAATTGAATGGAAGAGGAAGAACAATACCGGTAGCTGCCCAGGAGTGCGCATCTAACTCCACTAGATTTCATGTATGGGGCATATGAAACAAATTGGGTACTAAGTAAAAATTCGCACACCAAAACGACCGATTAACGGAATTCAGCAAGCAGCAGAACGTACTAATAGCGATTTGTCTAGTAAAAATTTTTAAACAGAAATTTGCAAACAGGCTCGTGCTTGCACAAGAAATAAAGGTAACCATTTGGAAAACAATTCGTGAAAATTTGTTAGTGGCCTCCTATCTTAGGAATTCAGAGTAGATACCTTTATTTATGATTGTTCGATTCACACAAAATACTAAGTAAATACATAAATTGTCTAGATATTCGACGTTTATTATTATTGCCATCTTTGATTTTTCTAAGATACTGATAATTTATGTCGTTGCTGACATGTTTGGTACGTTCAATTTCATTAAATTGTTCACACCGTATGAAGTTGAAGTTGTGTGGCTTATATGAGTTCGTTAGCCAGGAAAATCGGACAAGGGTTTCCGGGAAAATTTTCAGTTTTCTTTAGAAACAAATTTTTTTCTCCGCAAATTACAAAGCTCTTTTACTGAAATTTGGCAAGTATATTAACTTGGAGAAGACCTTATTACTTACTAAAACTCAACTTTCTAGGTTTATAAAAAATTTAGTTATTCCAATTTGAAACATTTAATGAAAATTCACTACCATAACGCACTTGCTGCGTCCCGAACTTTTTTTGTTATATATTTGTGTAACTAGAAGACATACCGTAACAGTTCCTACATTATTAGAGAGCTAAACGACGTGCACAGTTTCTTTGAACAGTTGTACAAATTTTGTATTATCAAACTGGTTTAATTTTTTTACGATACTGATAATTTTTTTAAATTTTTAAATTTATAATTTAAGTGTCTTAATAACTAAGGTCACTGACACCAACGACACTTTAAACAATTACATAATAAAATTATATATAAAATTAGGAACTATGAAATACATTTAAATACTATTATATAAATTAGACTGTCTTAAAAATCGAAGTAAAGAGGTTACATTAGCAAAATTTAGATTTAGAATTTCAGACAAGTTTCTTTCACTGAAGTGTTCAAATCGTGGACAAGCATATAAGGGACATTCTAATAAAACGTGAAAAACTGAAATTGGTCGGTCACAGAGCTCACAATAAGGGCATTGGTTTTGACTTAAGAGATAACCGTGTGTAAGTGGAGAATAATAATTTTTGCCCCTACGTTTGTTTACTATTAACTTGTTCAACACAACAATGACTACATAACGTGCGTTAATGTCAACTCTATAAAAAAAGAACAAAGCATGTTGAGAAAATATTTGATAGTTCTTCTCAGATTTGAATATTAGTAGCAACAGATGATGAATTTTCGAAAAATCACACAATTCGAAAACCAAAGGACTTTGTATAATGCAAAATATGGTTAAATCTGTTGAAAACAAAAATGTATCTAAAATTACCTCCTCAAAGGAATGCAACCATCTATCAGTCACCCTGTATAATTACGTATTGGATTATCTGTTTGAAAACAAAATAAACTTTGTTAGTCATTTAAGTAAATATTGTAAAGAAACATTTGTAAAGCTTAGTTTTAAGATCCTTTGTATCTTCCATTTGTTTATACCTTTTTTCAAACCGTGGCCCAGTCTGTGTGTGTTTTGTGAGCCTTGAAGGGTCCCTAGGCGATTAGTGTCCCCGTGTATTCCCAACTGAGATGAAAAAAAAAAAAAAAAAAAACTGAAAAAAAGGAAAAAAAAGACCAATTAGAAAAAAAACTGGAAAAAAAGGGAAAAAAGACCAATTAGAAAAAAAAAAGAAAAAAAAAGAAAGAAAAAAAAAGAAAAAAAAAAGAAAGAAAAAAGAGAAAAAAAAATGAATATGTTAAATGGTAAGAATATTGTTGTACTCAGCCTAGTTAATTATATTAAAAATAAGGGTAGTAATAATAAAAACTACATAATGGTTGGAGCCACGATGGACCATTGTATAGAAAAATACGGACCTAACGCTCGAAAAATAAATCGGACAATGGGCTAATGGATAATTATCCGCAGCCAAGAAAAGCGCGAACAACAACAACAACAACAAAATAAACTTTATATTCAAATTGTGTGTTTATTTAAGATATCGAATATTATTACAGCTGTCACTCAGGTATCATGAAAGCTCTAATGTATGAATCACAGTATTTTGCAGTCTCCAAAAATATTCAGTTTTTATATGGAGACGCTAGTTTTATTCATGTTAACACTGTGCATCATCCTTCTTTAGCGCACGTCTACTAGAATCAGTACTTCTATTGAGGAATTATTTAGGTCCGCTGAGATTTCTCATGGTAATCATGTAGTGGAATTTCATAACCGGCGGCGAAACGTATTATGTGAAGAATAAAGTGAAGGGAAAGGGCTATTGACCAAGTCATAATAGGATGTCGTTCATATCGTCTCAGACTTTCGCCGGCAACTGCATAATTTAGCCCCAGCATGCAGATATGGAAGGGTGAGCAAAGCTTGTTCAACTGAACTTACCGCAATATGCTTAGTTTTTCCACCGTCCAAGCAGAAAATGTACTTTGAAAACTTCCCCAAATATATTATAACATGCCCGAAAATTGTTTCCTTTTATAGTGCATTTTTGTGTGTGTTTGGGTATATGCTGACCAGCGTACATAAAGCACTTTGCACTGGTAATAAGCAAATCACACATGTCTCAAGCACCTTACATACAGGGTCTCGGTAGAATAATTATGGTCGCCACAGCTTTTTAGTTATCGGGATAAAATTCGGATTATTTCATATACATTTCGGACACTGGAGACATTGGTGTCATTTCTGGCTCAACCAGAGGTAGTCATAAATTTTAAATTTTAAATATAACATCCTATATATTACGTTATTGTCAGCGAATTAACGGTTTTCCGAAGTTTTCACGTCAAGTGTGTCATTTTTACAAACACAAACAAGAGTCTGGACGTCGTGAGATGTTTTTTCAACGTCACTATATTTCCGCGACTATGGCCAATCACTGACGCCAGGGATCAGTTTCATCTCACTCTACTGTAAATTTTGCCGAATCCCTTCCTTTCTGTAACGCGGATAGGAATCTTTAACTTGCGTCACATAGCATGGTACACGGGACCGACGGATTAACACCTCCCCCTTACGTTTTATGGAACGTGCAGGCATTCAATTTGTCTAAACACAATACCACAACTTCATCGGTTGATGTTAGTTTACAGTATCTACTGAAAAATTTAACGTTTCTAATAGGGATGGTGCACACGATTATTGGGTCCAGAGGCACATGTTTTTGGCCATTTAGGCTGCCAACAAGTTATTCAAGGGCATTTTTATAGAAATGTCCTACGCATTTTTTAACGATATATATATATATATATATATATATATATATATATATATATATATATATATATATATATATATATATATATATATATATATATATATATATATATATATATATAAAGCAGCACACAGACCGGTTTTGTCCCTCTTCGAACTCCTCAATATCTGATCACTGTGCTCCAACAAGTCGGCCTTAAGGCAGGCATTGCCATGATATGCAATGGATAATAGCACAAAGCGCCATCTTTGGTGTTGTGGCGGTTCTAAGCTTCTGTACACACAGCACAGAAGATGGAAGTTGCGGGAAGAAAACTAGCAAGCAAAAACAACTACTCCCCTCGCTACGACGCACATTGAATTACATTACTCACTAGCCACCATCACTCCTGTCCTGCCGGGACTTGCCTTAAGATATAAAGCAGGAGACGCAGACCGGTTTAGTTCTTCTTAGGATTCCTCAATATGCCATACCTGCTGCGCTTCAACAAGACATCTTGCAAGTTCCGGCAAGACTGGAGTGATGGCGCTAGCGAGTAATGTAATTCAATGCCTGTCGTGCTATTAGCGAGGCAAGAGGTGATTTCCGCTCGTAGTTTTCATCACACAACCCCCTTCTTGCTGTATTGCGTATACGTGGATGCCTAGAAGCGTCACAATACCGGAGAATACGCTTTACGCTATTCTCTATTGCATATATATATATATATATATATATATATATATATATATATATATATATATATATAGTAATGAAGTATTATTTTCTATTGGTCTGTTGTACAAAACGCGTAGTTGCTAATTAAATAATTAATTTAATAAACAATAACAAAATACAAGCTATATAAATATTTGGTAAAATATTTGGACTATAAAATATTTTAGAGCGATTTATATTTAATTAAATGTGTATTTCGTATAAATTATTTTATCCAGCCCTGATAAGGTGATAAAAGTCCAAGGATCGCGGAGATTTTTGCCGTCTGTGAAAATCATATTAATAATTCCGCTAGTAAGCCGACAACAGTAAGCAGCCACCAGCCTGTAAGAAACCGTACCGATTCCGATTCCGCTTTTCATCCGAGCGCGCCTGGCTTGGCTAATTTCGGTATACAAAAATATTGTCATAGGTGAGAAATTATATGTTTTAATTAATTCATATTTTGTAGCGAATTTTCATACTTTTAAATTATCCCGCTTCTCAGTCCCAATTTCCGCAAGCGGGTTATTTCTGCTTTTCCTGACCTACCGCCGTCCCTTTAGACAATTCCCGTATATATGCATTATTTTTGTGAGGATGCTGAGGATTCACAGCTCACTTAAATAATCGAGATATATTCATCTTGGATTCATCCCGATAGGGACGCTGAGTATTCACAGCCTATCTAGGTCACTCCAAGTGACATGTTCCTTTCCAATTAACCTTGTACACTTCGTCTGGCTCCAGGCATTACCCCATCCGGTGTAAGTTCTTTTGTTATTTTAGTGAGAACGCTGAGGATTCACAGCTCGCTAAAGCAATCAAGACCATTGTGCCCTGGTTTGGCACTAGTGGAGATGCTGAGGATTCGCACTCCGCATAGGCCTCCCGGGAACTGTAATCCCTTCTCTTCATTCCGCACTTTTTCGTCTCCGGTGTCCACTGCTTTGACTGAGAGGTTATGGTATTATTGTGATCGAGTCCATCGCTATGTGTCGCCCGCCTGCCGTATTCTTGCTTGAGTAAAACACCGCTCATATCGTATATACCTGGCTGAATGCATACGCTTCATCATACAGTAACTCTGACTGCTTTAGCGAGAACTATGTTTCGATAAATATCATTACCTGAACAGTTTATTTGTACATAGTTTGTAAATATTGTTTTGTATATATATTTTGTAAATATTTCCTAATCTAAAATATAGGGTTGGGTAAATGAAATCATTAATTCGTATATAACCCCCAACTTACAAAATCTGCTACATCTTTCGAGAAGATAGAAGTGGTCGGATCACGCCGATTCAGTGATTAAACCGCGCTCACTCGGGGGTCACAAAATTTAGCCTGTATCACACAAAGGTTACCGAACCCTTCTACATAGAGATGCCCCGGTACTCTGATCGTTACATCGGTCAGTTACGTACAGAGGTCGCAGACACTCTCAACAGTGTGTAAACCCTTTAAAATCTAGCGCCCGAGATCCGTCTATGGTAACCGCCAAAGTGTCACAGAAATAATGGTTTGCAAGGCAAGGCTTTGTCACTATATATATATATATATATATATATATATATATATATATATATATATATATATATATATATATATATATATATATATATATATAAATATATAGTAATAAGATCTTTAAAGATGTCGTAGCCTACAAATGTGTGTTGTCTGCAATGCAAAAAGCAGGTATCTCCAGTATTATTTACGCGATTTCACAACTTCTCGTTACATGGCAGTGGCAAACCCTGAATTGACATTTCCGAGTTTTTATTTGTGCTGCAGTTAAGTCGTATTATTCTTATTAGACATTCTTGTAACAATCTTAGTTTTTAAGCTGGGTAAGTTAAGAGAAAATTTAGTCGACCAATATCTTGAAATGGGTAGGCGATATTATGCAATAGGCTTTGCTGCTAGTAAGAGATTTGCCTACTAAATAGCTTTAAGAAATTGTACATGCCATCCTTTTTCTCGTCAGACCGGAGGTGGCGGTAAAAAATGGCTGTAGAGTTTTTAAAGCGTCATCCTGTTCTAGCCCCTAAAAACCACACGGCACCTCAAAATCCAAAATAAAAGAGTTTACCCCAGAAAACGTTAAAAGATTTTTCGACAATTTTGAACCAGCGATGGAGAGCGTCAATTATAATTCCGCAAGGCTTTGTAAGGTTCATGAAACCGGAGTCACCACTGTGCAGTACAAAAATTCCCATGTTATAACTTTGAAGGTCTAGAAACTGGTTGGAGCAAATACTGCTGCTGAAAAAGGAGCACTGATGACAAAAACTATGTGTATGAATGCTGCTGCTGGATTTATATCGTTATCACTATTCGTGTTTATCGGGAAGAATATGAAAGCTAAATTGCTGAACAGAGCGCCACCAGTCTCGGTTGTAGCGTGCCATTCACCAGGTTGGATTTAGCAGGATATATTTTCTCAGTGTTTTATTGCTCATGTAAAATCGTCGCATGAAGATTCGATGGTACTAATTCTTAATAGTCATTAGAGCCATACAAGAAATAGCACGTAATGGACACCGGACGCAAGAACTACGTCACAAATTTATGTATCTGGCCACATACTTCATACAAAATTCAACCTCTGGATTTGACATTTATGTCGCCGTTCAAGACACATTATTGTCAATAAATTGAAATGTGGCTGAAACACAATCCAGACCGTACCAGAGCTGGCCGCACCATAACTGCTTTTCACATTTTTGTAAACTAATGTGCCCTATGCAATTTAGTGATTTTTCTTAAAAAAAATCACTAACAAGGAGATCCCGACTTTTGAATTTTGAAAAAAATTCTTCAAATGAGCGCTAATTACGCCCCCTAGAACACATATCGGGGGTCAGTTTCGATTTTTATATGTATATATATATATATATATATATATATATATATATATATATATATATATATATATATATATATATAACGTACGAATGAAACGCTAGAGTGTGCACGTGTTGCGATCGCTCCTGCAATTTTTGCAAAAATAAACTCAATAAAGTGACTAGTATTGAAGTGTATTGTGCACAAGTGTTCTAGAAGTAAAGTAGTATTAATTGTTGGTGTTACCTACAAGAATGGCCTTTACGAAACGGCAATTAGAACAAATTAATGAATTAATTGAGAGCTGTGTGTCGAATACTCTAAAAGAAAACTACACGCTCATGAAAGAAATCACGTATTCTGCCGTGAAGGTAGCTTTACTTGAGATGGAGGAAAGATTGAAAAAGCAAGAAACTCAGTTAAAATGTATATCTGAAGAAAACAAAAAATTGATAAAAAGACTTGATGTATTGGAACAACACAATAAGAGAAAAAAAAATAAGAATTTTCAATATACCAGCTGAAATCAATGAAAACATTTTAAATAAAGTCGTAGAATTTTTAAAAAAGATATGACATATCTGAAAACAACATTCGCACCTGCTACCGTTTAAAAAACCGGAATAATCAGAAACCTCCGATTTTGGTATCTTTCACAGACATTGAATATAAACATCGAATAATAAGAAACACAGCTATATTAAAAGACAGGGGAATTTTCGTGGCAGAGGACTTGACTTACAGTAATCTGAATCTTCTAAGCAAGGCTAAGGAAGTATGTGGCAGAAACAAGGCCTGGAGTTGGAACGGCAACGTATATGTTAATACTGGTAATAAACAGAAGCTCCGTATTGCATCACTGGATGATCTACCTAATCCAAATATTTGAAGTTAAGAAGTTTGATAGTTGCAATTTTCAAATATATCTATGTTATATCTAGTTTGCTTTGTTGAACAAAAGTTTGGTTGTGTTTTATATATTATGCAGGTTGCTGTCGCGGGCTGCACTCGAATTTCTTTTTATTTTTGATAACTTATCACACTTTATAGTTTCCTTTTTACAAGTAAAATAAAACTCTTGCTTGCCTTCTTATCACTTTTAGGTATTTATATCTACCTAATCTTTATTACCTTTACTGTCTATATAATTTTTAAAACATGAATAAAAAAGAATTTAATAAATATAGTTTTGCGCATATAAATGTAAGATCTTTACTCTCTGATTTTGCAGCTTTTAGGATTTTAATTGAAGAAAATAATTTTGATATTGTGGCTATGTCCGAGACCTGGCTAACTTCTAATATTACGGATGAGGCTATACAAATAAAGGGCTACAATATTGTGAGAAAAGATATGTTAAGTGGCCGCGGTGGTGGAGTCTTGTGCTACGTAAGTAACAAATTAAACTTTCTTACAGTTTCAACTAGCGTGAATTCTGATGTCTTTGAATATCTCACTCTGTCAATTAAAATTCATGATGAAAGCTTTTTGATCTGTTGTTTGTACAGACCTCCAGATCGGAATCTGCTTAGTGCGCTGGATGTCTTTGATGAGCTTCTTTCTTTAATAGTGCCTGCATATGATCATATTGTTTTACTATCAGATTTTAATATTGATCTACTAAAAAACAACACAGCTGTTCTGAAATTTATGAAATTCTTCACTCGTACGATCTGTTACAACTCATATCGAAGCCGACTAGACTCACGCAAAATTCACAGTCTCTTCTTGCTTGACATAGTTATAGTTGATAGAAGCTGATACAGTCGATACTCATGATATCTCTGATCATTGTCTTGTATATTGCATATTAACTTTGGCTAAAGCAGAATCATTAAAAAGACAGTATCATACCTTTAGAAGTTACAAAAATTGTAATATTAATCAATTAAAAAGTGATTTGTCTGCTGTAGACTGGATGCATTATTATCGATTAAACAGCGCTGAAGATAAAGCAGCACCACTTACTAATGTTTTTAATAAACTTTTCGATACGCATGCCCCTATCGTTACGGTACGAATAACGAAAAAGGCGGCTCCATGGCTAACGGATAATATCAAGAATATTATGAAACAGCGTGATAAAGCTTATAATAGGTTTAAAGATAGTCGCGATCCCATTGATTGGCAAAACTATAAACTAATTAGAAACCGAACTACAAATGCCATAAAAAAAGAAAAACTTGCATTTGCGGAGCGTATGCTGTCTGCAAGTAAAAATAATAGGACGGCCTGGTCTTTGGCTAATAGATTTGGCATTATTACAAAAAAAGACAATATGTTACCATCACAATTGAGTGACGCAAACAAAATAAATCAATACATCACGTCTATTAACAGTAGTAAGGCTGATATTAGCGAATTAAAAACATATTACGATAGTAATATTTACAAAAATGCAAATAACTTCCATTTTAAGCTTGTCAATGAGACAGATATTATGAGGCATATGGCCTCAATAAAAACAAAAGCTAAAGGTTTTGATGGTGTGAGTATCGACATGATTCACCTATGTCTCCCGGATATTCTCCCTCAGCTGCTTCATCTTGTAAACTTTTGTATTGAGCCAAAGTGCTTTCCCAAAGTTTGGAAAGTTGCAAAGGTTTTCATGTTTCCAAAAGGAAATAATCCAACTGAGTTTAATCATTTAAGACCTATAAGCATTTTCCCAGTTCTTTCAAAGTTTTTGGAGAAAGTGATGTCCGAGCAGATAACTGCTTACCTTGGGGACAACAGCATCTTGCCAAATGTACAGTCCGGATTTGTTAGGGGCAGGTCCACCACAACAGCATTAATGATGACATCCTCACAGCCAACGATAAAAATCAAGTTACAGCTTTGGTATTGCTAGACTACAGTAAAGCTTTTGATACGATCAGTCATGAACTATTGTGCTCGAAGTTACAATATATTGGTTTCAATCATGACGCCGTTCAGTTTATAGAGAGTTACTTTTCAGATAGGGCACAGAGGGTTGTTTGCAAGTCGGATGTATCGGACTCTTTGAGTTTATTAAAAGGGGTTCCACAGGGCTCTATCTTGGGCCCCATTTTATTCAATATTTGTACGTTTGATTTTCAAGAACAAATTATCTCGAGCAAAATACACTTCTATGCCGATGATACCCAGCTTTACAAATACTTTCCGGTCGAAAATGTCTTAGACGCTATAGCGAGTTTAAATGCAAACCTTGATAGGTTAGTCAGGACAGCAAAGAAGCACGATGTTGCGATAAATGTCAATAAATGTTGCGTACTTTATTTTGGCAGGAAAGTCAGTAGGAATAGGGTTTGTTCTCAAAATATTGATATTTTGATAGATGGGAGTCGCTTGGAAGCAAAACAATCTGCAAAGAATCTTGGTCTCATAATAGATAACAATTTAAAATTTTCTGATCACGTCACTAATCTTCGTAGAGCTAGTCTTGGCCTATTGAAATCTTTTTATAGCCACCGAAATTGCCTTCCAGTGAAAGTAAAAGCTCTCTTGGTAAACTCGATGATTCTCTCGCGCTTTAACCATGCTGATGTTGTGTATGGACCTGCCCTTGACAGTTGTGATCGGCAAAGAATAGAAAAGGTTCAGAAGTCATGTTAACGGTTCATCTTTAATCTAAAAAGAACAGATCGTGTTTCTTATAAGTTAAAAGAACTAGATTGGCTGAATATGAAGAATCGCTGGAAAGTACATCTTCTTTGCTTAACTCACAAGATTGTCCTTGGGGCGGGGCCTGATTACCTACATCAGAAGCTCTGTTTTCGGAGACAAATACATTCGCTCAATACAAGACTCGATCACTTGTTTGCCATACCTAAATATTATACGAGCCAATATCGGGGGTCTTTTTCCTATGTTGCACCACATCTGTATAATAAAATACCTTTTAAACATACTTTATGTTCTCTGTCAGGGTTTCGGAGATATGTTACAGATTTTTATAAAAATAGTCAGTTTGCGTAGTGTAGTTATCATAAATCATATTCATATTTAGGAATTCTTTTCTTTCAGCTAAATTTAAGGCGCACAATTGTCAATGTTTTGTTGTTACATTGTTTTGTTGTTTTGGATACTAAGGCATTTATAATTTGTTTATTTTGTAATTCGTACATTTTAAGTTATCTTTTAAGGGTTAAGTGGAAAAAAAAAATATATAATATATATATATATATATATATATATATATATATATATATATATATATATAAATATAAATATAAATATATATATATATATATATATATATATATATATATATATATATATATATATATATATATATATATATATATATATATATATATATATATATATATATATATATCACACCGATAACTCAAAAAATAATGGGCCGATTTTGACAAAATTTGTAAGTGGCTTGGATTGGATAAGTTCGTTAGCCAGGAAAATCGGCCGAGGTTTTCCCGGAAAATTTTGTGTTTTCTTTAGAAAAAAATTCATACCTATCTCCGGAAATAACAAAGTAAGGGTAACCAAATTTGGTACGTCGTTTTATATGACTATAGGTAAATTATCTACCAAAATTTAGCGCTGTAGATCAAAATCCAAAAATGTTATGGGAATTTAAAGAAAAGTAAATTGGGGTTTTCCTCAAAACGTCAAAGTGACAATTAAACGTCAAAATTGGCAACATTTAGGCAAAGAACTTGGCAATGGAAAAAAAAATGTCTCAAGAAAAATGTTTTCCAAACCCTGAAGTCTTAGTTTCAACCGTTATGGTCCTTCATTTTACTAAAATGTTTCCAGAAAATTCATTTTAAATAGACCCTTTCTCTGATGCTTGGCAGTAGTCTTAGCTATAGAGTTTATCGTTTAATGGTATATAACTTTTGTCGAATTTTCGTAAAAAATCAATAAAGCTCAATAATATCCGATATTCTACAATATATGTAAAAAAAATGTATACAATAATTATAGGGTGTCTTGAGCTACATCTTAAAAAATTATTTCTACAATCACAGGCTGGCCCATAAGTCGTTGGTGATACAAATAATTTTTTTTAATCGAACTCGCCTTACGTTATTGCATTTTTGCATTTTCCATCGAAATATAATGCATGTTTGTAAGTAAAGGAATTCTGGACGCAGCAAGTGCGTTATGGTAGCGAATTTTGATTAAATGCTTCATATTTGAAAAGCTCAATTTGCTATTAACCTATAAGGTTGACCAAGAAACGGATTTTTTCGGTTACACTTTAGGTTTACTTTCGGAAATTTCTGTACGTTTTCAAACAATAAAGTTATTTTGATGAAACATGGCACATTGTTTTTACTATATAGGTTATACTGGTAACCAAATTTGATGCCTGCTTTTTGAAAAAAAAAAACATATTTGCTATTAAAAACATTTTTCTGAAAATTCACTACCATAACGCACTTGCTGCGTCCCGAACTTTTCTTAAAAGTCATTAGCCATACAAGAAATAAGCACGTAATGGACACCGGACGCAAGAACTATGTCACAATTTTATGTATCTGGCCACATACTTCAACAAAATTCAACCTCTGGATTTTACATTTATGTCGCCCTTCAAGACACATTATTTTCAACAAATTGAAATGTGGCTGAAACACAATCCAGACCGTACCGAAGCTGGCAGCACCGTAACTGCTTTTCACATTTTTAGTGAATTTTCGTAGAAAAAATTCACTAATGGGGAGATTACGACTTTTGAATTTTCAAAAAAATTTTGCAAATGAGCGCGAACTAGGACCCCTAAAACCCACATCCGGGGTCAGTTTTAATTTATATATATATATATATATATATATATATATATATATATATATATATATATATATATATATATATATATATATATATATATATATATATATATATATATATATATATATATATATATATATATATATGTATGTATCACACCGATAACTCAAAAAATAATAGGCCGATTTTGATAAAATTTGGCATGTACCTTTCTTTTGTCAATGGCTTGGATAAGTTCGTTAGTCAGGAAAATCGGACGAGGTTTTCCGGGAAAATTTTGAGTTTTCATTCGAAAAAAATTCTTGTCTCAAAAAATAATGGGCCGATTTTAATAAAGTTTGGCATGTACCTTCCCTTTGTAAATGGCTTTGACAAGTTTGTTAGTGAATTTTGAGTTTTTATTCGAAAAAAATTTTTATCTCAAAGAATAATGGGCCGATTTTGACAAAATTTGGCATGTACCTTCCCGTTGTAAATGGCTTTGATAAGTTCGTTAATAGAAAAAATCGGACGAGTTTTTCCGGAAAATTTTTGAGATTTCATTAGAAATAAATTATTATCTTAAAAAAAATCTATGATAACCAAATTTGGTAGGTAGGTTTACGATATAAAAAGTAAACTATACACTAAAATTTAGATTTCTATGTTACAAGAAAAAAAAGTTATAATATAATATTTTGTGCCAGATCATTTCTATGACAATTCACTACCATAACGCACTTGCTGCGTCCAGGCTTTTGTAAACTAATGTGCCCCATGCATTTTTAGAAGTACAACCGCAGAAGTTTCCGCTAATGGTGTCAGCAAAGCTGGGATATATATGTATATTCAATTTAAATTCAAACAAGTTTTCTAATCATGACTTTATCATTAAAAGAAAAAGAGAGCAGACACCACCAGTAGAAATAATTTAGATGAATAACGAAGTAACACCTCCAGGAGATAAATCAAATTTAGAAAGAGCTACAGTAAACCGAAATTATAAAATATTACCTGAAGAACAGAAACATGTAAAGCCACACGAAAAATCTAATGTTGCTAAAATACTCCCGCAAAACCAACAAGTGTAGAGGATATAATCCGTTACCTTCATGCAATCTAACCTCGGCAGCAAATAAAAGGAATAAACTTCGACAAGATTATAGCTGGGTTGTAACCAATACTCCATAAAAGATCAGCTTGAAGATAGTCTACGCGAACAGCGACGAAAAAATGAATCGAAAGAGAAACGGAAACATCTAAAACTAAGCTCAAAATTAACTAAAACCCACAAAAAAACAATCTGTATCAAAAGAAAGAAAAAGTGAAAATTCGGTGCAGCGGTGATGAGTTATCAGATTCTGAAGGTAATTTTAGCCTAGATGGATGTGGTTGTGGACGGGGTAGAAAAGGACGCAAAATGCATGTTTTGCCGTGGTTTTAATTTCTAAGGATATAGAAGGAGAGCAGTGAATAAGAAGAATTACATGTGATCTCATGAACAATGCGCTAACTCTGATAAAAAAGACATATGTCTGTGACCATTGCCTGGAGGTATAGATATTTCTTCTTTGAAAACACAAGGAGTCTCCATTTTTAAGGATACAAAATTTCACCAAGTGCATTTAACCATATTTTTGTTTCATTTTCGTGTAATAAAATTGCCTTCACAATATAGCTTGTTTCTTTAGAATAGATTACATATTATCAAGCAGACACAATATAAAAAAATAACTTTCTGTCGACATTTTTTCATCGTTTGAAAAGGTATCTGAAATTAGGCACCTTTTCTCTATCGTTAATGACCAAAAAAGAGATTTTTTAAATTGTTTGATTAGTTTCACGAAAGTGTAACTTAATATGTAAGTCTTAGAGAAGATTATGATTATTATTTTTCATTGTAGATTAAGTACTTTTGAATACCTCCTTGTACTTTGCAAGGGCGTGCTGTTCACGCTAAGCTTTGAAATACATTCCATATGCGCCTACACAGAACAAGACAGTCGGATTTCACCAAGATTTATGTCTCATTAGATTTAGCCATTTATTTTGGTGGCAGTTCTTACACGTCCTTCTGCAACTGTTAATTTCATCGAGTGAGTTTCGGAATCGGATAAACCGAAAAGTTCGAGAGATCTTGGCCTTGCTCCATTTAGAGGGCCGCTTTCAGGTAGTTGCGCAACTCTATTAGTAGATGTTTAATCTCCGCAAACCGCCAACTTTCTGCCGCTGCGTTGTTTTTGTTGCCGTGAGCGTTATCTATTGCACAATGAAATTCATCGTCAACGATACAACGGAATTACTACGAATTAACCTGCTATTCGTTTGGAAAGTTTTGTTTACCAGACAACAATGCCGTAAACAAAATTTGCTGTGGTTTTTGACAGATGGTTTATTCACAGCAATCTTGAAAGTAATTAAATTCTGAAGCAGCAAGGAAACCTGCTGTTTTTATTAGATTTTCGTAGATAAATTATGAGATTAAACTTTGAAACTTATTTTTTTTTGTAAATAAGCTGGACAAAGGGCTCCTAGAACGGATATAGAGGGTCACTTTTAAATTGTACGCATTTATACAGAGTTTGGCAAAATTGAGGAAACACCAGATTTCTGGCCTTAGTTTCAATTGGATTAAAAATTAATTGAAAAAAATAAAATTATCTATTTTTTGAAAACAATTTAATACCGCCTAGAGATTTGTAATCTGTCATATTTTCAAGTTATGAAACCATAACCTTTTTTTTCAGAGCCTCGCTGATTCAGTGGTAAGAACGTGTGCCTCTGAACCGAAGGGTACTAGTCATATTTTCAAGTTATGAAACCATAACCTTTTTTTCAGAGCCTCGCTGATTCAGTGGTAAGAACGTGTGCCTCTGAACCGAAGGGTACTAGGTTTGATCCCAGGGTTTTCCTTGCATTTTTTTAGTACATACTGTAACATTAACATCAACAGGGGTTCTGGAATTGTAGTTGAGCAATTTGAATGTCTGCACGTTGTGCCTTTCGGAGAGAGCGTAAAGCCGTCGATCCCACGTCTATGCAATGTTGGTCACGTTAAAGATCCCTACCCTCCTTGCAGAAAGATAGGGGTTCGGCAAAATTTCCAAGATGGTGAGGTGAACCTGCTCTCTGGCGTTGGTAATTGGCCATAGTCGCGGAAATAGACCGACGTTAAAGAAGCGAAAACACACACAAATGTTTATTCTAAATTGAACACTCTAAGCTTTATACTTTTGTTAAATGGATAATTTTATTGCGAATTGGTCAATGTAGTGGTCGATGGGTTTCTGGCATACCATTTTGTCAGACAATGATGTAAACTAAAGGTAAAATTTCATATCATAGTAGCGTGCCAATTCCAAAATGCCATAGCGAAAACATTAAATAATTTCACATCGTTAGTCACTGCAATAAATAATTTTCAGTTTCCCTAGCTATTACTAATTTATACAATGACTGAACCGACTGAACATTAAAAAATTACAATTATGATGATTGTTGGTTTTCGCGATAGGAAGAGATCTCTACAAGAAGCTCGTAATGTATTTAGTAAAACCTTCCGTGACATGGAAATATCCAGCTTCAAAATGTACAGAGGTTTCTGCAGATTTAACCAAACAGGAAGTGTAAGAAACGTTTCAGGATGTGAAAGGGAAAGAAAATCTACAAATGAAGATGCACTCAATGTCCTGTTGAGTGTATATGAACAGCCAAAACTTTCGGTGCCAAAACTGGCCGTAAAGTATAATTTTAGTGAACAGTATGTGAGTAGGATACTAAATTTCAATAAACTTCATCTTTATTAACTCAAACTGCACCAAGAATTAAACGAAGATAATTCTGACAAGTATGCAGTTTTGCCAGGAAATGTTGGATGTGAGTAAAGGTAATGCTAGCTTCATCAAAAACATAGTATTTTCTGATGAAGCAACATTTTGCTTCAATGGTTTTGTAAGCAGACATAATTGTCGGTACTGGCCAGACTGCAATCCTCACGCGATGTAGGAGGCTCATACCCAATATCTGTAGAAAATAAACATCTGGGCGAGTATTGGGGAAACAACTATTTGGCCTTTCTTTTTGAGATAAACTTTGAATTCGGTTATTTACAGCTTCTTCGTGTGAGATTAAATAATTCAGGGCATTCGTCCTTTTAGGGCAGATAGCAATTACGAAAGTTCTTGGTTAAACTATGCTTTATGTATTTCGTGTCAAATTGACACTTTAGCAGAAGTCTATAAAGATACAAGACCACTTCTCTTACCGATAACTGAAAAAGAGATCGCGCGCTTTATATATATATATATATATATATATATATATATATATATATATATATATATATATATATATATATATATATATATATATATATTGTGTGTGTGTGTGTGTGTGTGTCTACATGTCTAAAACGCTGTACATCCTTCCTATGAAAATTTTCTACCATAACGATCTGCGTTCAGGCTTTTTACAATCGTGCTCTTTTAATAATGTTGCTTTCTTTAAGGACTGCTGCAGGAACATGCTTTCGGCTAGAGGATGTTATATTTTACAAAAATAAAAATAAAATAATAAATGAATATATATATATATATATATATATATATATATATATATATATATATATATATATATACGGATACATAATCAGGTCAATAACGAATAGAGCACTTAACACTAGTTCATTGTTTGTCGTCCCTGCATTATGCAAGCAAATAAAGTTACTTTTTATCATTCTATTGTTCTATTTTCTTCCTGGATGGATGTTCCTAAGACGCCAATAGCTAATCCTGTTCTTTCAACATATTCTCCAGTTAAAAGAAAGATGACGAAAGAGCCTTCACAGTGCACCATTCTGAACTGCTGTCTTTGTTCATTTGTTCATTCGTTCATTTCGGTGACCGTCTGGCTGTTACTTGTCTTCTTCTTCCAGTTAAAAGTAACGAAAAGCCTCTATCTCTTTTTGGACCATGCTGGAATGCTTTCGACCCCGTTTATTCATAAAATAGTAATGAGAAAGCTTGTAACCAATAAACGAAATGTATGTAACATATTCTCCAGTTAAAAGAAAGATGACGAAATAATCTTCACAGTGCACCATTCTAAACTGCTGCCTTTGTTCATTTGTTCATTCGTTCATTTCGGTGACCGTCTGGCTGTTACTTGTCTTCTTCTTCCAGTCAAAAGTAACGAAAAGCCTCTATCTATTTTTGGACCATGCTGGAATGCTTTCTACCCCGTTTATTCATAGAATAGTAATGAGAAAGCTTGTAACCAATAAACGAAATGTATTAGTGTGCGAGTGGTTTTCTTCATCTTGTTCTTCTTCGCCTTTATTCTGTGTACTTTAGAGGGTAAGGTGTATTGCTTGAGCCTTGTGTGAGATATTTACCCTTCATTGTGAACCTTTTAGCATAAAATTTATTGCATGAAACTGGTAAAAGTTTCTTCCTCACATTTGTTAACACTTTTCCTTAGTTTGGTTGTGGAAAATTAAATGCTCTCTCGCAGATGCCTGGATTCACCTTAGATACTTCAACAACCGTTTTTGTTCTTCTATTTCATTTGAATACTTTATTGCTGGATTTTAATCCTGGCTTCTTCGTGGATACATTACTCCTCGCTTTTCATCCTGGATCAACACTGGGTACTTTGCTGCTCGCTTTATATCTGACTGGACGCTTGTCTTCTCCTTCTATAGTTTTTATCGTAGCCAAGCTCACCGGAACGTTTGTTTCTTGAGTTGTGTCGTTTACCATTCTCAATTATTTTGATACGCATGAAACTTTACTTGTTGAGATTTTTTTTAAATTCTATCACTACGAATTGAACCTGCTCAACTTGCTCAATTCTTTTAATATGTTATTATTTCAAATGTTATTCGACTTGTGTTTTTATTGTTTCCATTGCACAAACTTGCATCAATTATTTCACTTCTATCTCTGGATGCTGTCTTGCTTGTCTGGCAGGAGGTAAGTGCTAGAGTCCGTAAATCCCTCTCTATAGTGTTCTGTGGACTAGCAGTCTCAAAACTTATCTGACACATTGCATCTCTTTTTGAACTTGTCGTATTTTTAAGAATGGACATCTGATAAATATATTTCGATTTCTATGTTGCTACGTCTACCTATTTTCCAGTTAGTACACAAATATTATTAAGAGTGCTTATACCTATAAATCACGTTTTGCCTTCCTATTTTTGCTAATTAATTTTCTGTACCCTGTGTAGCCTTTGTTTATATGTTCTGTAGAAGGTTTTGCTGCTGGAATAATTGCTTTACGGGTTTGTCAGTTTGTAAGATTAAACAAATTTAATTACCTTACTACACCCTGTGTGGACCCTGGTTTGTATATTTTGTGGAAGCATCTGTCCTTGAATTCTTGTTGGGTCACTAGTTTTTAAATTTCTAAAATTGAACAATTTTTTGTTTGTTCACTTAATTTGTAGGTTATTTTTCATACACTTGGATAATTATTTTAAGCAATGGTATTTGAATGGACTGCTATATATATATATATATATATATATATATATATATATATATATATATATATATATATATATATATATATATATATATATATATATATATATATATAATATATACAACAGATAATAAAACACTAGTGACTAATGTAACGTTTGCCGTATTTGTAATTATCTATGTTTTCTAATCATACATTGAAATGAGTAACTTGCTGCGCCAAGCAAACGTAAAAATCACTTATTCCACATTACTTAAGGTAACTGTGTTACGGTACAAAGGTCATTTATATTACTTACAATATATGCTACATTTGTTCAACTTTACTTAAATGTTTGTAGGCTTAAAAATGCCTAAATGGATCGATCTGAGGGCATTAGAAACATGACCTTTTTGCGTATGATCAAAATTTCATGGACTGACAGAGTGCGACGTAAAATGCAAAAAGAGGAGGATACAATGAACACACTCAGAAATATGAGATTCCAATATTTTGGGCACGTGATAAAAGAATATGACTAGACGCTGCTTTAAATATATATTTTTAGGAGAACTATTTTTTATACATTCTAGGAAAAAATCTGTCTATTAGTACATTTTTTAACTGAAAATTTCAAAACAAAAATTATGTAACATCAAGTTTCTTAGGATTATGGACCATATAATTATAATCTTGTTTAATCGTTAGGTGTTAAAATTGCTTAAAATGCATCTTGGATGATGGTATTTCTCTTAAAACTGATGTAAATTTATTTGAAAGTACACGGATGAGTTTGCCGTAGTCTTATTTTGCAGAGTTACAGTTGTAAATAAAACTTTCCAAACGTTTCGACAACTTCCAAAGTTTTCGACAGACGATTAGTTACAGAACCACTTTGTAGTTAAGTGTCATTTTCATATAAATACAGTAATGAATTCAGTTTCTCGAACTTAGTTGTTTTGCTTATTAAGTAGCATTGCATGACAACACGTTTAGCTATAGCAATGATTCTAAGATGGTCTGTAATACAAATAAAACCAAGGGCGCAGTAGAAGCGTGGTATTTGTAAAATTTTTCTATATATATATATATATATATATATATATATATATATATATATATATATATATATATATATATATATATATATATATATATATATATATATATATATATATATATATATATATATATATATATATATATATATATATATATATATATATATACTCATTATACCCTTTCGAATCTTTATTTGGCTAAATTATATATTATGTGCTTACAAACAGTTACAAAACTTGTGTTGTAAAATTTTACATGACTTAGAGAGGACTGGTTTTTGCCTGCGACTTAGTATACGGAAACATTGGGTTTTGAAAGGAAAAACACCCTTTTCAACGCATGCTCTTTACAATGCTGTAACTGAAAATTCAATAAAAAATATGCTAATAAGTTTTTCTTTGAAAAATTGACTTTTTGAAACCACCTGAAAACGTACGCTATTGATATATTTCAAATGTTATTACATGTAATTAGGAACCGTGGCTAAGTTCTATATAGGTATTGGCAAATGTCGTTCTTTTGTGAATGGCTTGGATAAGCTCGTTAGCCAGGAAAATCTAACCAGATTTTTCGGTAAAAATTAGGGTTTTCCTTCGAAAAAAAATATCTCTGAAAATAATAAAGCTATGGTAAGCAAATTTTGTACGTAGGTTTACGTTAGAAAAAATAAACTACATACCTAAATTTAGATCTCCATGTTATAACAAAAAAAGTTCGGGATGCAGCAAGTGCATTATAGTAGTGAATTTTCATAAGAAATGTACACTATTAGTAAGATATATTATTAAAACTAATTCTCTAAATTTAAATGGATCTTGGAGACTGGTTTTAGAGGTCCCAGTAAGCGATTGCTTGAAGAAATTTCTTTTTCTCTGGAGCTAGCAAATGAAAATTTGCTATATATATGTAAATACTGCAAGTCGGTTAAAAAATGTTACAAATTTCATTAGTTGCAAAAGTTCTCCAGAAAAAAATTAATTATTTACAAATAGAATGTACACGCCAAATTATCAATATGGCAGGTATTTTTCCTTATTAATTGCTTGGATGGTTTTGTTTTAGTCAACCCAATCGAACTAGTTTTTGCAAACAAAACAAACAAAAAGGTACTTTACGTAGGCGTTATTATGGCTGAAGATTGAAGATTATAGATTAATGGGAAATTGAGTTATCGGATTTGAAATCTTTTTACGAAAATTCTCTACCGCAACGTACATGCTGTACCTAAACCCTCATTATCGCTTATTAACTGTTGCTGTATACATACTTTTTCAAGTCATAAAATATTGTAGCTCTCTATGTAAGACCGACAAACAAGGCAACCTCAAATTCATTTATGGAAAAATATTTTAAACAAATGAAATGAAATAACAATTTAAACAAAAATTGAAAATCTTGGTTCGCGGCTTCGTCATGGGAGTTCCTCCCGTTCTACATTTTTACAACCACCCTCAATGCATAAACAAGAACAATATAAAGAAGTAAAATTTCTTCGGAACAACCCCCAAGAAAGTTGAGCGATCTGCAGGGAATAAGGGTTCTGGGCGTAGTAAACAGGATTCTAAGGAAATATAGCTGCAAAATGGGTAAAAGGTAGCTTATTGAGGTCCAGATAATCTGGTTTTTTCGAACCTTCCGCTCACATTTTCTTTTTATCTTCTTACCCGCCCAGCTCCCCTATTCACTTCTGGTCCTGTAACTTTCATAGGAGCCGTTTGCAAGAAATGTTTCTTGTGGTATGTGCATCCAGAACGGGTTCTAAGCATGTTTCTGATTTTTTTCTAAAACTCCCCTGTGTGCTAAACTGCAACTTTACTGAAAGTTTAATTTTTATTTCCAAAAGGAATGTACCTGCCAAACTATGAACGTGGCAGGTATTTTTTCTTCTTAGTCGCTTGGATGATCCGTTTTAGTCAACTCAATCGAACCAGTTTCTGCAGGAAAAATAACAAAAAAGGTTTTTTAAAAGAAATTTGTAGTTATTTTTCAAATCTAGTACCCACGCTGCCCTTATATGGGTTTTACTATGTATCAAAACTCAAGATTATAGTTTAATGGGAAATTGAGTTATTACTATTTGAAATATTTTTACAAAAATTCGCTACCATAACGCATTTGTTGCACCTAAACTCTTTTTAACACGTATTTACTATTACTGTATCCATACCTTTTGCAAATGAAATAAATATAAACAGTACAAAATTTTGAAATTATAATTTTAATAATTTATACTGTACATCTGATTATATATGTAATTTAAACTGCTTTATGATATTATGTAGTTTCATTTACTTCAAGTGTTCCATAACGAGTAAAAGCTAAGAGTAAAGAAACCATAGGTACCTAGGAACCCTAGTTATTATACTTATATTACTTTGAGGTAGGTATATTTCTTCTTGAAATAATTTTCTTTCAGTACCTACATGCATTGATTAAGAACCTTACTCTGATGTATACAACCACTTTCTTATTTGTTTGATTGGATGTTAGAATCATAATGTATAACAGTTGCAGTCGACGCCCGAAGGCATTTGTTAAAGTTATGTTAAAATTAGAAGTTGGGTCATTATTTACATACTATTTGTATTAACTGTTGAATATAGGTAGTTGTTTTATATTCTGAGATTCTAAGGTATTAGTGGAGTCGAAATCGAGGTTATCCGCAGAACGTACACGTTTCTCTCATGACTAATGTCATCTAACGGATGATAAATAGTGGTGTTGCCAGATTAAACTAGGGACATGAAGATGGCTTTTAGATACCGTGAAAATAGGAAGCTTAATATTTATATGTATAATATAAATAGAATATAATTAAACGTAGTTTTAGATTGCTTTTAAACAAACTGAATAATTTTCATTAAATTTTATATTTATTTACATTTTTCTGATATCTACAGATTTAGATGAGAGTTGTAGTAAATTAGATTATTGATTTTTTATTTAGTTATAAATTAAGATCTACTAAACCAATTCAGTTCAAATTTGGTAGGTAGGACCACTTGTACAACGTGTACGTGCTTGTCAAGTTTTAGTTTAATATTTTTACTAATTTAAAAGATATTGCGTTTTCAAACACTTTTTTTTCTTTTTTCTTTTCTAAAAGTATTCGAGTGTCAAAACTGTATAACGAACTCATCCAAGCTATTAACAAAATGAAGGGAACTCCCAAATTTGGTTTCGATTGGTGAAGTATTTTTTAAGTTATCAGTTGCATATATATATATATATATATATATATATATATATATATATATATATATATATATATATATATATATATATATATATATAACTTTTTAACTGACCTTGGATTTGGGTTCTAAGGGCCCTAATTCGCGGTCATTTGAAGAAATTTTTCGAAAACCTCACCATCGATACCTCTCTATTAGTGAATTTTCCTAATGAATATTCACAAAAAAGTTATAAGCATTTAATAAAAAAATGTTTCTACGAAAATTCACTACCATAACGCACTTGCTGCGTCCAGACATTATTGTTTTTAAACGAACGAATACTGAAAAAACTGGACTTTATGAACTATGACATTGTTGGCACACTTTTTGGGCAATCTAAACCGGTCATCATATTTTCAAAGGCATTCTTGATGCAGGAGTTATAGTACTTTTGTTATCATGGGCGCCATATTGGATTTTTGAAATTCTAAAGGCTGTTTTTTGATTATAATGATATATCAGACGATACGATCACATCATAGCTGCAACAAAATTTATAAAAAATATTTTCTGCGAAAAGTGCTTTGGTTTCTGCTCCCTTTGCTCGAGCAGAAACTCTCCACACTGGCCTGAAAAAGGCGCGTTTACCCCTAGGTGCATACCATTATCTGAATCGAACTTAATCAAAGAACGAGTCATCTTTAATTATTAAGATTAGTGAAATATTTCTAAACTTACATCATTCAGATTTTATCGGGGTGTAGTAACAATTATGGGTCTGCGTAAAGGCCAACGGGCCACCATAGCAGAACCAAAATTTGTATAACCACAAAAATATTTGGTATCAATGTTAAAGAAACAGTAACAAACAGATTTGGAGCGCCTTAATCCAAATGACCTTTGATGACCTACGCAAACCTTTTACAACATTTTTATCTTGTAATGGACGCTGGCGAGGACCAACTCAAGCATTAAGAATTTCTCTGGAAATGTATCAGTGATATTTAAAAAAAGAATAGACCGAATTCAAAAAATAAAAAAGCAATGTATAGGAAATTAAAAGCTATTTTCAACGAGCTATCGCACAAGTCCTATTCCTATTTGAAAAAAAATCAGAGATGACACTGCCACTTAGGAGGGTAAAGTTTGGGCTATACTTTTTACGTCAAAACATGTCACCCTTACAAGCAAACCTGACGTGTTTCAGGTTTTTTCTACAAAATCTTTTCCCGGCTGCCAGTTGGTTTTCAACGGGTCACCCTATATATATATATATATATATATATATATATATATATATATATATATATATATATATATATATATATATATATATATATATATATATATATATATATATACACTGCCACTTAGGAGGGTAAAGTTTGGGCTATACTTTTTACGTCAAAACATGTCACCCTTACAAGCAAACCTGACGTGTTTCAGGTTTTTTCTACAAAATCTTTTCCCGGCTGCCAGTTGGTTTTCAACGGGTCACCCTATATATATATATATATATATATATATATATATATATATATATATATATATATATATATATATATATATATATATATATATATATATATATATATATATGGATGCATGTGTGTATTTTTCAAACTGATAACTCAAAAATATAGACTGCTTTCAACAAGTGGCTTTAACAAGTTCATTAGCAGGCAAAGTCAGAAGATCTCTGAAAATAGTTTAATAAGTCGTATAGGCGTTTAGTCTCTCAGCGCTGCCGCCCACTGGGTCTTTTGTGCATAATTTTTTTTCCTAATAGTTGCCCAAAAAGTTCAGACTTTTATATGGTTTACTATCTTTTTGGGGGCTATTTTACCTATTTTCTGGGATGTGGAAGTCACCCATCCAAGGTTTTTAAGTCTTTTGCAGAACTAAGCCATGCAGTCACCTTGAAAATGTTCTGTTGTAGCTTTATCTTATAAAAACTCGGGACGCAGCAAGTGCGTTATGGTAGTGAATTTTCATAAAAATGTTTTTATTGCAAATATGTGTTTTTCTTTTAATTTAAGAAAAGAGGCATCAATTTCGGTTACCAGTATAACCTATATAGTAAAAACAATGTGCCACGTTTCATAAAAATAACTTTATTGCGTGAAAATGTACAAACATTTCCTAAAGTAAACTTACAGTGTTCCTGGAAAAACTCGTTTCTTGGTCAACCTTATAGGTTAATAGCAAATTGGGCTATACAAATATGAAGCATTTGATCAAAATTCGCTACCATAACGCACTTTCTGCATCCGGAATTTTTTTTTACAAACATGCATTATATTTCGATGGAAAATGCAAAAATGCAATAACATAAGGCGTGTTTGATTAAAAAAAAAGAAAATTTGTATCACCGACGACTTTTGGGCCACCCTGTGATTGTATAAATATTTTTTGAAGATGTAGCTCAAGACACCCTATAATTAATGTATAAAGATATTTTTCATATCTTGTATAATAACGGATATATTGAGCTTTATTGATTTTTACGAAAATTCGACAAAAATTATATACCATTAAGCGATAAACTCTATAGCTAAAACTACTGCCCAGCATCAGAGAAAGGGTCTATTTGAAATGAATTTTCTGGAAACATTTTAGTAAATTGAAGGACAATGACGGTTGAAACTAAGACTTCAGGGTTTGTAAAACATCCTTCTTGAGATATTTGATTCCCATAGCCCGTATTAGATTCACGTTATTTGCCAAAATGTTGCGGCTTTTGACGTTTTATATCGCAACTTTGACGTTTTGAAGAAAACCCCAATTTATTTTTCTTTAAATGCCTATAACTTTTTTGTCTTTTGACCTACATATCTAAGTTTTGGTAGGTAACTTACCTATAAGGATGTAAACCCGCGTACCATTTGGTTGCCCTTACTTTGTTAATTTCGGAGATATATTTTTTTTTCGAAAGAAAACACAACATTTTCCGGGAAAACCTGGGCAGATTTTCCTGGATAACGAACTTATCCAAGCCATTTGCAAAAGGAATTTATTCACCAAATTTAATCCAAATTGGACCATTATTTTTTGAGTTATCGGTGTGATACATATATATATATATATATATATATATATATATATATATATATATATATATATATATATATATATATATATATATATATATATATATATATATATATATATATATATATAAACATATAAAAATTGAAACTGACCCCGGATATGTGTTCTGGGGGGCCTAATTAGCGCTCATTTGAAGAAATTTTTTCAAAATTCAAAAGTCGGGATCTCCTCATTAGTGAATTTGTTTAAGAAAATTCACTAAAAGTCAACTATATAACAAATAAAAATTTCTAAGTTAAAAAAAAGTTATAAGTGTTAAATGAATTTTTTTTTGGTGCAACTGGAGGTCACAGGAAGGGACAAAACCAAAATATTTGTGTCTCGAACAAAATCTATAAAAATTAACTTATAGATATTATATTTCTTGCGCATACCTAATGTAAAAAACTAATTTAAAATGTAAGCTTTATATGTCATAAAAATTGGTCCTTACATAAGCCCCTATCATTTTATTAGAAAATAACAAACTTCTAATCTCATAAATGGTGTCAACAACTGTTGTCTTTATCCTATATAATTTGAATTTGATGTATTTTTCAGCAAATCTTCGTATATAAAATATCTAATCAGTTTTATCAGATTTTTTTAAAATTGTTTTAGCATATAGCATTTTTTGCCAAATATTTGTGAAAGCAATTAATAATTAATGTAAACAAAATGTTTGCGAATTCACGTGAAAACGCTGTTTTCCAATTTTCGTCAAATAAAATCGTTTAGCAAATTTTCGAGTAAAAACCTGTTTTATAATTTTCGTAAAAGGTTTTTATATAATTTTCGTGTAAGATTACTTGGCCACACTTACTTTTTACTTTGTATAAAAATTGCAAATTTTAAACATTTTTAAATCTCTGTCAACACGGCTTTGGTGAATGATTATTTGCTTGGATAGGTTCAGTAAACAATTTTAAGTTTATGTTCGGGAAATTTTTGTACTTTTTGAAACAATAAGTTATTTTGACAAAATATGGTACATATTTCTATTATAAAGGTTATAGTTTCTAAAAAGTTGTATGTCTTTCATTAAGAAAAGCATATTTAACATTTAGAACATGTCTATGAAAAATCACTGCCATAACGCACTTGCTGCGTCCGGCCTTTTTTTTTAGCAGTTGCGCACTATTTTATAGAACTTTGTTCGGCCGTATCCTCTCTAATTAGAACTAGGCGCTCTTCCTATTTCCATCAACCGTTTTACCTTGTATCTAAAACGTTAATTTTCGTCAAAGTGAGTGAAACACCCGCTATATATAATATCAATTTCCAAATGCATAAAAGTTCTATAAAACACGAATACCTACCAAATAATTATCAGTCAATTATTTGTCAAAATTCATATTAAAATCCAGAGATTTTTAACTAATTGGATGAGTTTTTGACTTGATAGGTAAATCTCACACTCAATACGATCGCCAAAGTAGAAACTGGAAATATAAACTCATCCATGTTTGATGGCTGATGATTGTGTTGACACTTTTTTCATTAAATTAATCCGCAATATGGTTACAAATGAATACTCGCTCGTTGTGTGTTATATCAACAGCTTGAAATGTATACTTTTAGCAGAAATGTGTTATGGAGTGTTCATTAAAAAACGGGAAATTCATTTTATGTAGGTGCAGATGTGTAGACTAGATACATCAGTTTAAATTTGTTAGTGTGCGTGCTTTAACACAGAATGCTAGAATTATAGTCATAATTTTCCTCCAGGCATGTCGTGGGAAAAAGTATAGCTAATTGTTAGCGTTTGTTTCTGAAACAGAGATATATTTTTCTCTATTTGAAAGACTAGACGTATTCTCACCACAATTAGTTAGAATCGTAGACCGGTTTAGTTCTAATTAGAGCTCGTCAGTGCAGTATACTAATTGCAGTGAGAACACACCTATAAAGTAATACAGCTATGGTAGCCAGACTCACAGCACAAAGTGCGCTGTTAGACAAGAGTCACCATATCGTTGCGGAACCAAGTAATATGTTGTCACGACATCTCCAAATAACACAAAATGTTTTAAAATAGAGACTATGTACAACCAACTATTTTGTAAATTTTCAGCCCTGGCCCATTTCTTCCCTAATATAGGGAAAATGTAGGGTAAGGCTAGATGTATTCTTACCACAATTAGAACCGTAGACCGGTTTCGCACTAATTATAGCTTGTCAGTACGGTATACTAATTGCAGTGACTAGACAGGGCGCCACCTCAGACCACCCATGGTTCACATGGTAAACTCATAACAACCAAGCATGTGTACAGACATTCGACATATACAACACGTGAGGTTGTTGCCTGGCAACCAATAACCTAAGAACACAGGCGGCTAGCGGGAATCGGAGTCCTATACGTCACACAGAGACAACACATACTTGATGTCAACAAAAACCTAACCTATACAAGACTTAACATTCAGCATGGGGAATCGGGAGTCCTAACCCCACATTCGGCTAGCGGGCAGCAGCAGCCGGCATAACCTAACAAACAACACATGCATGGCTTACATTCTCGGATAGCGAGCAGCCGGTACCTGTTCAACACGTGTGTATAACCCCATGGCGGCAAGCGGGACAGGTTACCCTCAACCGGATACCGGGCGCGCGGCCGCGGGGGTCCGCGACCAGATGGCCGGTTGCGGCTGCGAACATCTTGGAACATGTGACGTCGGAAGGCAAACGACAGCTGACTCCCGCCATCTTGGAACATGTGACGTCAACTGGCAGGTTACCCGCCACTCGCTGACAGATAGTGGCAGCGACCATCTTGGCCATATTGGAACATGTGACGTCAACTGACAGGTTACCCGCCACCCACTGACAGTTGTAAGCTGACTCCCGCCGTCGTGACGTCATCTGTTAACGCATGCGCAGAAAAAGTGGAGGGGGCGGTCTGAGGTGGCGCCCTGTCTACTGCAGTGAGAACACATCTTTAAGGTTATACGGCTATAGTAGCCATCTCCACAGTAAAAAGTGAGATGTAAGACAGGAGTCGTTTCGTTGCGGAACCAAGTAGTATGTTGTCACGACAGCTTCAAATAACACAAAATGTTATAAAATAGAGACTATGTACAACCAACGCACAATTTTGTAAATTTTCAGCCCTGGCCCATTTCTTCCTTAATATAGGGACAATGTATATAAGGCTAGATGTATTTTTACCACAATTAGAACCGTGAACCAGTTTCGCTCTAATTAGAGCTTGTCAGTATGGTATACTAATTGCAGTGAGAACACACCTATAATGTAATACGGCTATGGTAACCAGCCTCACAGAACAAAGTGAGATGTAAGACAGGAGTCGCCATCTCGTTGTGGAAACAAGTAGGGTTGTAATTGTGGTGAGAATACATCTAGCCTTACATACATTGTCCTTATATTAGGAAGAAATGGGCCAGGGCTGACAATTTACAAAATTGTTAGCTGGTTGTACATAGTCTCTATTTTATAACAGTTTGTGTTATTTGGAGCTGTCTTGACAACATACTACGAGATGGCGACTCCTGTCTTACATCTCACTTTGTACTGTGGGGCTGGCCACCATAGCCGTATTACTTTATAGGTGTTTTCTCACTGCAATTAGTATACCGCACTGACGAGCTATAACTGGAGCGATACCGGTGTACAGTTCTAATTGTGGTAGGAATTCATCTAGCCTTACATACATTGTCCCTGTATTAGGGAAGAATTTGGCCAGGGCTGACAATTTACAAAATTGTTAGTTGGTTGTACATAGTCTCTATTTTATAACATTTTGTGTTATTTGGAGCTGTCGTGACAACATACCACTTGGTTGCAGATGGTGACTCCTGTCTTACATCTCACTTTATTCCTCTATTTGAGTTGTCTACAACTTTAGACAGAGTGTTAAACATTTTTACATTGACTGATTCAACAGGGTTTATTTAGTGATGAACAGCTTTTACAAATATAAGCATTAGCGAAATTTATTTAATTTCAGTTCGCAGGTGCAACATGCATTGTTTTTGCAAGGGAACAAGTAGGGTTCTAATTGTGGTGAGAATACATCTAGCCTTACATACATTGTCCCTATATTAGGAAGAAATGGGCCAGGGCTGACAATTTACAAAATTGTTAGTTGGTTGTACATAGTCTCTATTTTATAACATTTTGTGCTATTTGGAGCTGTCGTGACAACATACTACTTGGTTTCGCAACGAGATGGCGACTCCTATCTTACATCTCACTTTGTACTGTGGGACTGGCTACCATAGCCGTATTACTTTATAGGTGTTTTCTTACTGCAATTAGTATACCGTACTGATGAGCTATAATTAGAGCGATACTGGTTTACGGTTCTAATTGTGGTAAGAATACATCTAGCCTTACATACATTGTCCCTGTATTACATTGACTGATTCAAAAGGGTTTATTTAGTGACGAACAGCTTTTACAAATATAAGCATTAGCGAAATTTATTTAATTTCAGTCCGCAGGTGCAACATGCGTTGTTTTTGCACCCTAAAGCGTGGACGGGCAACGCAATGGCCTGTCGGGCAGTCTCTGCAACAGAGATACTGGCCGATCAGGAATAACATGGCGGTACCTAGAAGTGGCCTGGGACTACGCCCAATGTTTCTACCACAGCGGCTAAAATAACCCGAATGCACCGGTGGACCGTTCCATCATTAGTGTTTAAAAGTGAGAGCCGGTAGTGCAGATCTGCTGGTGACTCATTCCACATCTATATATTTAAAGACTATGAAAACCACAAATAAAGCCTCCGACAGCCAAAGTCATGATGGGTGACGGAGGGTGAATAGAATAGGCTTCTCACGTGATGACGACCCGGCAACGACTTGGAAAATTGCGACATGAAATGTACAGGGTGTGAAAGGTAAAGAACATTAGATTTTGGAAGAGATATATACACAAAAGATTGATATATTGTGCACGAGTGAGACAAAAGAAAAGTGGTGCATTGAGACACCAGTGGGTGAGCACCTATGCATATGGTGAGGTGTTGAATAAAATGCTAATGGCAGTCGGGGAGTTAGTAAAATTCTGAATGAAAGAGCTATGGCATGTGTACGAAAGTATGAATGTATTTCCAGAAGAATAACATGGGTACGGATGGAGACGAGTATATGTAGAGTGTTTTTGGTTGCCTGGTACGCACCACCAAATACAGACAGTGAGCGAAAATGGGAAAAACTTTTGGAAATAAATGAACGAAATACTTGACAGGTGTGAACCCGGTAAAAGAATATTTGTTTCCAGACATATGAATGAGTGGGTAGGTTTAGTTTTAGTTTATTAGTGGTTAAAATTATACGTTATGTCTTACAAAGAAGCTGTGCTTGTGCTTGTATCAACATAATTTTGTAAAAATCCTCAAATAATCAAACTGTCAAAATAATTTTATTTAATGTCACTTTCTGAATTTTGATCAATCTTGATTTTTCTCCTCTTTCTTCTTCCACAAACATTTCTGTAGCCTTTATAAAGATTTATTTTCACTCTCGCCTCACTATTTCTCTTCATTTCAACCAAACCTTCTTAAAAAAAAACATAATTCTTTAGCATATAAATTTTGACATTTTACATGACATAAACTTTAAGTGCTAGGTGTAAAGAGAAACGAAAGCGATGAAGTGGTAAGCCAGTACGGAGATACAAGAGTTGATAACAATGGAGGTTGTTTGATATGATATCTGAAAAAAGGGCTGCAAAAATATCCACAAGCGTACACCCCAAAGGGGTATGTAAAGAGTATAATAGACTACATTGTACACTAGGATGGTACCGCTAAAATGTCTGAAAATTATGAAATAAGTTGATGAAATAAGATTGTGATCTTAACTGAGTCGGACAAACAAAAATATCTATGAAAGTACGTTTAATGAACATTTAGCACAATTAAGATACGGTACTATAGATAGATCTTCCGTTACCGGGATATTTGGGATAGTAATCACCACCTATATAAGGATAATATAAATTTGATTAAAAATGTTAGACAACCGTGACAGCTAAACGCTTTCGAAAGCAATATATATATATATATATATATATATATATATATATATATATATATATATATATATATATTTATTTATTTATATATATATATATATATATATATATATATATATATATATATATATATATATATATATATATATATATATATATATATATATATTGCTAAATACAGCAATAACAAAAAGCGTATGAATTTGGCTCCGCCGCCTATGGGGACTCTATTGATAGATCACTTCTTTACAAGGAAGACGGGTAAAAGGACGTCCGATAGAAAATAAAAGAATTCAGGTATTTTCGCCGAAAGAAATATGTTAATTTTTATTTTGTGAACCACCCTCGGTCGCTAAGAATCAACTACCTGCACAAGAATATAAGTAGAGTTGTAGATGTAACATATTTAGAATTATTCATCCTCTGATGACGCTAACTTGGTAAGTGTAACGATCTTCCTCTTTTAAAAAAATGTGTTGTGGTGATTTGGGTTCTCCAAGTGTACTTATCAGTGCTAATCACAGGCTCCGATCTTTACTTAGGGAGACTACATTGTGTACGATGAGAGACTGCGCACATTGGTAAGAAATATTAGAGTTATGCGGGGTGCTAAATGTGGGTCTCACCATTTTATTATGGTGTGTCAAATACAACTGGGACAACCCTGAATATAGCGAGCGAGGAAACAAGAAAAACAAATCAGAATCAAAGCTAAAGTACTTTTAACGCCGCAGAAAAGAGAACTGTATGCCAATCTATTGGGAAAATATTACTGAGTTGCATGTATTATAGACCGAATTCATCAAAGTATATAATGTGAAAAGTGCATGAACGACCCAGAAAGATATGAAAATTGGATGTCGATAGAAGCATGTGGCGAAGCAAGAATTGGATACTTTCAGAGAGAAGCGTGTTGGAATGAAAGAGTAAAGAAAACTGTGGATGACGAGAAGGAAGGATATAAAAAAATTGTACATGTTAAAGATGTGCGAGAGAAAGAGCAGCGCCTGGCGGAGAACAGAAAATTGAGAAGAGAGTAGTGATAGAGTAGTGATAGACGAATAATACAGTACCGAATACTTTGTATTCAGTACTATAGAAAATTCGATGTGACGAATACTCTTTTAGAAAAGCAATCGTTACTTAGTATCCACATCCACTTGTCTACAGATATCCAGCATCTATAATCCGCACGCGATTCTACTATAGTAGTGGACGCCCCCGAATATCTGATCATACCCCTTTTTTCTACTAAACGTATTCCCTATTTAGTATTTGGTATTATGAATACCTATACATGTAAAACAACTTGCATTCAGAACGGCGATATGCGATTGGTGCCAAAAAATGTATATCCAGTACTACTGCTACATTTACAGGAATATTGTTTCCCTTACCTTTTCTTACAGCTATTGTACATATTTTTTATTTTAATACTTTGCTTACAGCATACAGGTTAAAATTTATAAGGCTAGATGCATTCTCGCCACAATTAGAACCGTAGACCGGTTTCGCTCTAATTAAAGCTCTTCAGTACGGCATACTAATTGTAGCGAAAATACATCTATAAAGTAATGCGTCTATGGTAGCCAGCCTTCCAACACTAAGTGATGGAAGGCTGGCTACCATAGCCGTATTACTTTATAGATGTATTTTCGCTACAATTAGTATGTCGTACTGAAGATCTCTAATAATACGAAACTAGTCTACGGTTCTAATTGTGGCGAGAATGCATCTAGCCTTGCATACTTTGTCCCTATATTAGGGTAGAAATGGGCCCGGACTGACAATTTACGAAATTGTTAGTTGGTTGTATACAGCCTATATTTTTAACACTTTGTGTTACTTGGAGCTGGCGTGACAACATACTTGGTTCCGCAACCAGGTGGCGGCACGTTGCTTCGTGTCTCATCACTCACTTAGTGTTACATGTTAAAATTCCAAATACATTTAGTAACATTTATATCGAGGTTATTAGCAAAAATAAAAGCGTCGTGAAAAATAATGATTTAAAAAATATGCATTAGTTTAAACCTCAGAATGAATGTTTATATGCACAGAATAATTATTGAGCAACTTGTAATCGATACAAAACTATCTTTTGAAGTAGATATGAGTACATCCTCTTTAATTTGAGGATTTTCAGATTTTACTTTTTTTTTGGGGGATTTTTTATTTTTTAAGTAGAATGTAATATACCTAAAATACCAAACGAGCACGGCAATGTTAATCCGATCGTAGATAAATAAGCAAATATATTTACACTATTTGATGAAATGTATAACTGCAGTTTCGCTGAAGTTCTCAGCTTTGTCAATTGCGAATGAAAGTACGATATTAAAATTCCAATATCTACCCCGTGTTGAATGAACCTTTCTGTCTGCTCAAGTAACCGGTATCAATTTGGAACTACCTGCTTTTATAACATAGTCTGGTCAGTAAACTTCTCGCTTAATTATTATTTCGTGCAAACATGTTCAATAGCTTGGAGTAAAAAACTCGAATTTTTAAATCGCGAACGCTATATGCGGAAAAGTGGTGGACTAAGTAAGTATAGCTCCCTGCAAAATCTGAAGTCGATTGGATAACGTTTAGCGGTGCCCCCACTATTTCTAAATTTGGTTGCCGACTGCCAGGAAACGAAACTGGCTCAGTGGCTCCACCAGTTCTCCAGCGACTGTTGTTAGGTGCATGTGCGTTTAGACTGTCAATATTCATTCGATAATAGTATAATAGTAAAATAAGATAATAGTTTTATAGACGCGTAATTGTATTGCAATTTTTGTGTAAAATATGCCAAATACTATGAAAGACACTGAGTGGCCTGTATCATGATTCTCATTAAATAAATGACTGGCATTATTAAATGAGAATCATCAATCTAACGATGATTTTGCCATCCTCAAATTAGCTCCAAGAGGTTTTACATTAAATTTGTGCGCAACGGTAGAAATTAACAAAAAAAAAAATAATACAGGGAATTTATTAAATGCTCAAATTGACCAAACTAACAATAGTCTATTATAAAACATGTTTGTCTAAAATAATAATAAAGCGAGGAGAGTTTACTGACGTGATTATGTCATAAAATAGGTAGTTCCGAGTCGATACCGTCTACCTGAGGAGACAGGAAGGTTAATTCAACACGGAGTAAATAATGGCATTTTAAAATCTTACTTTAATTAAGTATTTGACAAAGCTGTAAACTTCAGCGAAACGCAGTTATACATTCAATAAAATAGTGTAAATCAATTTGTTTATTTATCGAAGTTGACAATGGATTTATATCAAGTATCGGCCTCTACAATATCGTAATCCAATTGTATTTGAGTGTAGCTTTTCTTTAAATAAAATATTAAATACTGTAAATGAAAAAGATGGGACTTCCCGCGGAAAAGCCGGAGCGTAACAGATCGGTATACGGTAATGTGTAGCAGGCAAATTAGATACTTGATATTGGTATCTGGTATATACAACCTATGAATCCTTAATGATTACTATGTAACGAATACAATGCAATGAATAGTGGATCCGAAAGAAACGATTGCATACGAGTATTGAAAAATGATGACGATTCCCATCACTAGAAGAGAGTAGAAACGAATCGTTAGTGACATTAAAGGATAATTGGAAATAAAAGATACTGAGAAAATGCAAAACGGCTTTGAAGGGAGCAAACAATTTTTTTGGCCGTGGATAAAAAGGGCAAGACAAACTGGAAGAAACAATATGATTGGGTAGAAAATACAGTGTAGGGACTTGGTATCGGAGGCGGAAGGTGTGAGAGGATGCTGGAAAGAATATTGTAAAAAAGTACATGGAAGCAATAAGAACCACCAGAATCGCAAGTCAGGTAGAATGTGACACTTTTGAAGTGCATGAGGCTGAGATAGCGATTAAGAAACTAAAGACCGAAAAAGCGGGTGTTGCTAAAATCCATGGAGAAATATTAAAGAATTCGACTGTGTGTGCTGTTTAGCGTGTCCATAAAAGTTGGTCAAGTGCCTAGCGTGTGGAAGGATGCTATCATGGCATATTTTTATAAAAGTAAATGAAGCAAGAGCGAATGCAAATATTATCGAGCGGTGATTTTGTTAAGTGTTATCGGGAAACTATTTGGGAGAATATTGCTAGGACGAGTGAGACAGCTAAAGAAGGAAAATATTTGGGATGTTCAGTGTGGGCTCATGACAAGAAGAGGCTGTACTGACCAACTATTCTCACTTCAGCAGGTAGTTGAGAAATGACTCAATGTGGGAAAAAAAGCATATTATACGTTTGTAGACTTGGAAAAAGCGTACGATACTGTAGATAAGCAAAAGCAGTGGAGAGTTTTGAAAGAATATGGTGTGGACGATTGGCTAATTCGAGGTATAAAATCGCTATATGATGACAGGATAGCATATGCGAGGATCAATGGAGTGCTCAGTGGCTATTTGAGGATTGAACAGTGTGCCAAAAAAGGATGTGTCGTGTCTTCATGGTTATTCAACCTATTCATGGACAAATGTACAAGAGTGGTTTGGTCGGAGACAGAAGGCATAAAAATGAATGATTCTAGAGTAAAACTGTTACTAGATGCTGATGATGCAGTACTAACTAGATAATCTGAAGGAGAAATGCAGAAGGCAATAGAGAGACTAATGACAGTAACGAATATATTGAATCTACGTGTGAAAGCAGAGAAGACTAAAGTTATGGTGTTTGATGAATAGGGTGAAACGAGTAATTACTCTAATAGTCTCTTGATAATTGGTAATCTAGTAGAGAAAGTAAAGAAATTTAGGAATTTACTATGACTATTCAAACGACGGAAAATACATGAGATACAAAGTAGGGTATATGCAGGCAGAGAGGTGCGGGAAGCCATGACCACTGTAGGTAAAGGGAATGTTTATCTAAAGAGGACAGAGTGGCTGCATATTACCGACCACTGTTCTATATGGGTCTGAAAGTTGTATATATCAGGCAAAGCATATAAGAAAATTGAATTTTCGGAATGAACTAACTGAGGTGAATGATCAATGAAAACCAAGTTGTAAGGTGTCAAATTAAACACGAACAACCAGTTCCTCGGAAAATTGACCCGGGAGAAAATCTCTCTTCACAGTCATTGCACAAAAATCAGCTTGATCTCTTAAACGAGGGCTAAAGTAAATGTCATTGCTGGTATTGAAACAGGAGAGAAAATATTACCCGAATCCGCAAAAAACGTTATTCAAGAATTATATAAAGATACAATTTAAAAAAATTTGGAATAAAATAGGTTTGCTAAAAAGAAAAATTGTAATCAAATGGAAATAGTTAAACGACTGCGAGAAAAGGATTGTTTTTGTGTAAAAGTATATAATATGGTGATGTAAAAATATTTACTAAGTGAAGATTGGAACCTGTGATGAGCACTGCAAAGGACCCTTGGAGAACCTAAATGGAGAACAAATCGCCACAACACATATTTTAAAGATCTGACGATCGTTTCACCAACAAAGCTAGCGTCATTAGACAATGAAAAATTCTAAACTGCTAACTACTACACAATATATTTATACTACGTGCTAGGTGAATGAGCGATAACCTAGAGCGAAAGAAATCGCAAGAAAACTTTCTACGTCTATATTTTAATTGCCGGAGATCTTTTTAAAATCCTGTTATAACTATACCTGCTCAGTTTCAGAATATCTCTGACATCAAAGTGGCAGGGTGAACAGCGAGCTATTAATCAGTAGCGGGGCACGGTTTAGGGAACGTTTACAGTTTATGGCTGTAGATATATAAATACTCTCATAGGCGTCTAATTTCACCGCTAGTCTTACATTATTGATAAGCTTTAAGTTTTCATTAACTATGTGGTGATTATTAATCTATGATGAGTATGTTGAGACAGGCATGAATTGTCTAAACTACCGTATCTTAACTCTGCCCGATGTTCCTAAATCTGGTTTTAATGTTTCGTCTAGTCTGCCCAACGTACTTAAGATAACAATTTTTAAAACCTATCTTATAGATGCCTGAGATTTCAGTGGGTTTATCATTATCTTTTTTATTACATCTTACAAAAGATAAGAATAAAACCAATGAATTGTCAGGCATCTATGAAATAAGTTACAAAGATTGTAATCTGAAATAAGTTGGGCAAACTAAAAGAGCTATTGAAATCAGACTTAACAAACATCTGGCACAGCTGAGAGAAGGTACCATAGACAAGTCATGAGTGGTCCTGTATATTTGGGATACTCTTCACCACATAGATAAAGAAAACCTAAAGCTTATCAAAAATGTTAGACCACTGGTGAAATAGACGGCTCTGAGAGTATTTGTATCGCTTAGTACATCAACAACAAAGTTTGTTTAAATCGAGCTCTGCCAATCTTTGACGGGATTTTTAAAGCGACTTCTGCTAAAACATAAGCGTAGAAAATATGTTTGTGATTTCTTTCTCTGGGGTGCGGTCTTTTACGTGACACCTAATTAAAACACATTGTTTAGTAGTTTAGAATTTTTTATCTTCTGATGACGTTAATTTTGTTAATAAAACGATCGTGAGGTGCCCAAAAATATGTTGTAGTGATTTATCTTCTCTTGGTGTACTTTTCTGAGTATACGTATTTAAAGAAATGATATCACTGTCACTGAAATTTAAAATAGATACCCATTATTTTTAGTATTGATAAAACATATAAAAATAATTATAAAAACTTATTGATATCAGCAATTTTTAAACGTACACAAAGAATAAAAAAAAACTAAAACCTATTTCTTTTGTGAACTTGGTTTATTACGTCCAAATAAAAGCGACTTTCTAAAATCATAATGGTTGGTATGTATAGTTTGTTCGCAATTTATATTACAACTGCCTACTTTGGTTGAGAGACAAATCCTAAACGTACCTTAATTTAATTTATTATGAAAGTGCTGAAACAAATATTAAAAGGCATTATATGAACTTACCTAGAATAGTACCCCAGCGCCACAATTCCCAATCGACCAGGGTGTCGAGAGCAGGATCTGTTACCTCCTGGCTACTTCTCACCGAGTCCGATAATGCTTTTGCTAGTTCATCCAGTTCGTGCACTGATTTATATATTTCCGTTCGCTTCTTGCTCAGCACATTGCGGATGCCTAAAATCATCGTTAAGGGAACAATTACTAAATATCCTCCGACAAAAAAAAACGCTCTTTGCGTTTCTTAAAGGGCATTATTTTAGTGCAAACTGTAAATTAAGTATAACTTTGTTTTTATGTTCAGTGACCACTACACAAAATTGGAAATGGCCTAACTTATTTGCCTTGCTTTCGTAACTTTTGTCTTGCATAAAAAAAAGTCTACTATAAAAACGCAATGCGTATCGAGAGATAATTAAAATTCGATTAGCTTAAAATCAAGCCTGAGTTTTAATAAATTTTTAAGAAATTTTATAATATATATTTATTTATTGATTTTTCCGGAATGTACTACAGACATAATCCAATTGTACATTCAACAGAAAGTCAATATTTTTACAATAGAGTGTTACCTCCAATATATTTAACAAGTACACATAATCTAGTTTTTAAACTTATTGTGTTAATGCTCCCTAATCTAACCTAATTAAACTCAATCAATTTTAGCGCCTAATGACGTTCATAAATGTTTTTTAGGAACTTTAATGTATATCTAAGTGCAGAGGCAACGTATTAACAGCTTTTGCTATACAATCTATAGGATTATTTCTACTATATTTCGTAGAGTGCTGACCAATATAATTATTATTATTATTTGTGTATGTGCACATAAAGATATAATGTGCATTTTCTAACCTGCACCTAGTGTTAAGTACTGGACGTATAAATCCAGTTGACGTGAGTGCGTATACATGAGTGTATATGCGCTCGCGTATGTGTGTGAGTGGATATCTATGTAAGTTTTAATTTTAATATATATATATTTTTAGTAAACAGCAAGTATATAGGGAGATAAAAGGAAAAAGTTAAAGAGATTGTTAAGACAGGTTTTGCCATTGTGAAAAGCAAGGTGAGATGCATCCTTGTTCATTTTTAAGATTGACAGTGACTGAATGAGCCGGTTCTGAAAGTTCTTTAATAAAAAAAAAAACGTTATTATTATTATTATTATCATTATTATTAATGCAGACAAAATACAGATGCGAGAGCCTATATTGTACATATACAAAAACTAAAATTTTACTACAGATTGCGAAATTACTATTGCGATTGAATGGACTGAGAAGAAGAAACAAACCGCAAACTCAAATAAACATGTGAACAAGTTTTTTAAGCATTCAGCTAAAAAGTTTAACGAATCGAAGCAGCTCTTGAACAGATTTACATTCGCAGCACTAACCACCTCCTCCGGCAGAGTGTTCCAGTTATCGAATGCCCTGTTATCGAAGAAATAAAGACGACGAGATGTTCTAAATTAATTGTTCTTTGCTCAACTCAAGGCTGTGCCCCCGGAATCTGGAACTTCTGTCAAAAGCCACAAATGATGCCGCACCGGATGGAAACAGGTTGTGTGTGATACGGAACATCTGTATCAAATCGACTATTCTCAGTCTACATTCCATGGGCTGAATATATATATATATATATATATATATATATATATATATATATATATATATATATATATATATATATATATATATATATCAGGTGGAGGCGTTGTTCGTAAGGCAGAGCGCTGAATCCACTAGGTCATCGTGAAGCGCTATGTTGGACTCTGTTTTGTGATTCCATATCCCCAATTAATGTCGGTGCCCAGACTGGAACCCCGAATTTGAGAGAGGGTCTCGCAGACGTCGAATAGAGCTTGGCGGCGAACTGAGGATCAGGATACGGAAACACCTTCCTCAGGATATAGAGGACGCTGCTGGTTTTTTGGAGGTTTGTTTCGGCTGAGGAGTCCACAACGAATTGCGCGAGATGATGATGTTAAAATCAGACTGAGTGTAAACTATGTTGACTTGCTGACTGCGGATATAATAGGAGCGTTTTGGATTTCTCGTCCACATGTGACGCATACCACACTTTTCCAAACTCAGAGGGAGAAAACAGTAAGCTCTTCTTGGCTGGTATGAAATTAGCCAATTCAAAAGGTGTAATAACTCCTAACAGTCAATGCTTTTATTAAATAGTTTGTGTGCAAACATTTGCTGATCTTTAAGACATGCATCATAACATACACAGATTCCTATTAATATTTAACTTATACGTAGTAAAGTTAACAATGTTCATTTCTGATCTTTCAGGTCGGTCTATATCTGTCTTGTAAAAGGATTACAGACTATGGTACAGTACTCCAACACAGATCTCCCCAAAGCATTCTATATTGTCATGGTACAGCTAATGTCAATAAAACCTTCACATTGCCTCTTCCCAAAGTCCCAATTCTAGGGGCGTTTTTCATGACGCCTCCAATGTGGTTATTAAATCGTAAATTACTGTTAAAAAGATCCTGGATATGATTAATTCTCTCAGAAACCTGATTACTTATCCGATAATCCGTTTAAATTGTGCCAATTTCTTTGTAGAGAAGGTAATGCATTTACACTTTGAAATATTTAACAATAAATTAGTAGTATTACATCAGCTCAACGAGGAATTCAGCGCAGTTTGTAAAATGCTTGTATTGTGGACATTTTAAATGGCATAGTAAAGTTTTGCTCGTCTGCTAACAAAATACAATTGGCGTGCTTAAATGCACACCCTAAGTCATTTATGAAAATACCAAGGAGTGGAGACAAATATTTGCCCTGGGGAACATGGGAAGTAACTAATATTGTTTTTGAATTATATGAAACCAGTATCATAATTTGATGGCCATTTTTCAAGTACGATTTGAACCAGGTCAACATTGTGCCCATGGGGAGATCTGTGTTTATATATGTATTATATATGTATGTATGTATGTATGTATGTATGTATGTATGTATGTATGTATGTATGTATGTATGTATGTATGTATATATATATATATATATATATATATATATATATATATATATATATATATATATATATATATATATATATATATATATATATATATATATATATGTCACTGCGATAACTCAAAAAATAATAAGCCGATTTTCATGAAATTTGGTAGGTACCTTCTTTTTGTAAGTGGGTTGGATAAGTTCGTTAACCAGGAAAATTGGATTAGTTTTTCCTGGAAAATTTTGGGTTTTCTTTCGGAAAATCTCCGAAAATAACAAAGCGATGACAACCAAATTTGGCACATACGTTTCTACTACCAAATTTACCCTACGTGCCGAAATTTCGATCTCTACGTTAAAAGAAAAAAAAGTTATAGCCATTTAAAAAAACTGGGTGCCACTGGTGATCAAAGGAAAGCACAAGAACAAAATAGTTTGTGTGGTTAACAAAACCAATTGAATATTACATATAACGGTTAAGTTTTCTTAATGCAAAAAGGTCAAGTAGCAGAAAAAATATTTTGTACATTTTATAATTTTTCCTCTTAAAACGTCAAATTCGTTATTTGACATATTAAAATTTACAATTTTCAGACAAATAGTCTGAAACAAATATGGATTGTGCAGAAGAAATGTCATAATAGGTGTGTTTTACAAAGCCTTAAGTTTCAGCTTCAACCCTTACTGTCCTTCATTTTACTAAAATGTTATCGGAAAATCCATTTCAAATGGACCCTCTTTCTAATGCTTTGGCAGTAGATTCAGCAATAGAGCTTATGGTTTAGTAGTGTATATTAATTTTTCTTAACTTATGAATTTTGAAAAGATTTCTTCAGATGAGCGCAAACTAGAACCCCTAAAACCCATATACGGGTTAGGTTTCAATTTTTGTCTGTTTACACATATACAGGGTGACGCATTTCTACGGCAAAACTCAATATTTTTGTTTATATACAAGATACGAGCCAAAATTGTATACGTTAATTACAGGTTTTTTGCGCTGCATCTTATTAAATTATTTTGATAATCACAGGGTGGCCCATAAGTCGTTGGTGCTACACATTTTTTTTAATAGAACACTTCTTATGATATTGCATGTTTGCATTTTCCATGAAATTATAATGCATGTTTGTAAGAAAAAAAAATTAATATCGTTCATGGTTTTTGAGTTATTTCAATTGATTTGCAACTTTTCACGTTTCACATATAACAAATTGCAAAAAGGCGTTTGTACCAATAGAAAGCAGAGCCCTATGAAAATGACGCATTCAGAGAGCTCTTTGTTTGTATTACTCGTCGAAAAAATCGAGCTGCAGTGTTCAGGCACTCTCAAATAGTGGCTCGATTTAAAAAGTTTTCGCGGAAATGTTTTTAGTATTGTAGAAATCATTTTTTGTAACATTTTTGTGAAATGTTGGTAATTAGTAAAAAATGTTTAGTAAGTTACTGTGAATAAAAGTTGTCAAATTTTTGTGAAAAAAATATAATATGGTATAATATTACCCAAGGCAGTTTTGCCCAAAAAAGTGGTGAATATTTGTAAAAGAAATTTGTGCAAAATTTCATAAAAAATGTTTTTTCTACTTGGGTCATAAAGCTGTTTGTCAATAATTATATCTTGGCAGGTGTATAAATAGCTTGATGAGATTCGTTGGCCAGGAGAATCGGACCAGTTTTTTCTGGAACTTTTAAAGTTTATTTTCGGAAAATGTTTGTACTTTTTGAAACAACAAAGCTATTTTAATAAAATCTGGTACATTGTTACTACTATATAGGTTATGCTGCGAAACAAATGTTCTTTTAAAAACAATACATATTTGGCAATAAAAACATTTTTACAAAAATTCGCTACCATAACTCACTTGCTGCGTCCAGACTTTTTTTATTTACTCAGCATATAAAAGAAAATTAGTCTGATTAAATATTTAAGTGTGTCAAAAACCTTCTCAGAAATCATTGAATCGAGTACTTTTGCAATGGAGAATGACTGTTTGTTTCAGAAGTTTATGGAGGTTAATAATGGATTAAAGTGTAGAAAAACAGATTTACAAACCTAAAAAAAAAAAGAATATTAAAAAAATAAAAAAATAAAAACAATATTGTTGTTCATGGAATAACAGCAGTGGAATACGGGCCAAATCTTGTTGGTTACACCGTTTCAGCACTGAATGGTTTACTTGATTTAGAATCGAATGATGTCTACTGGGTTGAAAAGAGTCTAAGTAGCCACTGATTATTCAGTTTTGATCTTTGGTCAACAAAAGCTAAGTTTTTGGGGCACCCAGAAAGTAAAACGAAGAACTATTTTTATATCGGATGATTTGACGTTAAAGGAACAGGCGCACAAAAAACTTTTAACCAAGCATTTAAACTCTTCCAGATCTAATGACCTAAAAGCTTATGCAAGAGGTCCTAAATTGTTTGTGGGGAATGTATGTTCTTTGGCAGGCGACTTGCGAGACGACACATTGGATGCGGAACCTGAAACAGAGGAGGTTGTTCCAGAGGAGAAGTCACCAGCGACACCGAATTCATTTTTGTCTGAAGTCATTAGCGGTGAGAATACTGGGAGCATATTGGCAGTTAAGCAGCAGGTTAGATCAGTTTAGGAAAGGTCTAGAGGACAGGGAGTAAGCGATTCTAAGGATTTACCCCTGACGAGGCGCACGAATAGAAGGCTTCAGAACACAACCCCAACATCACGAGTGAGGAAGTAAGCAAGGAGCCACTTTTGTTGCTGAATTGGTAATAGTGACCAAACGATTGTGAGTACAAGTGTATTTTATTACATAGTAAGTTTGTTATGCTTGTAGTTAATTATATCTTGTTGTTGCTGTGCATTGTTGTTGTTGAGCAGCTTTTAATTATTGACGTGTCCGGTTTCTGTCGAAACTTTTACACTGTTGATTAATCTTAGTTGTGATCTTTGGTTTTGTTAATTTAACTGATATAGCTGTGTTGCATAAGTATTTGAACTGACTAGAGAAATAAAAAATTGCTCATTTAGATTTGTTAGCTTAGTTTGTAAGTGATACTAACGAAGACATAAATAGTTCCTCCTGAAGCAAATTTTTAGGAATTTTAAATGGAGGATGTTGATGTCTGTTTGGATTTGTTACCCTCCCATAGTTTGCTTGAGACGGCAGAGTACGTCGAGGTAGACAACTTTAGCAAAGTTTATAATGTTTATGGCTCCTCCTTTTCAGGCCTTCATATGAATATAAGAAGTATTAGGAAAAACTTTGACGAGCTGCTTATTTTACTGATGGCTCTCGGTGAAAAGAATATTGATTGTCTGATATTGAATGAATCTTGGAAGGTTCCAGATATATAGCTGTGTTTGATAGAGGGTTATGATTTGATATACAGTCAGGGTTTTTCTAATCAGAATGATGTATAATATGCGTTCAAAAATTTATTTGTTCGTCGCATGAGGGAATCCGGTACCATAAAAAAACAGCGTGCAGGTAACAGCGTGAGACAACGCAAGCTCAATACCAGGCAAGAAGAAGAAATCCTAAGAATAGTGGAAACAACACCTGGAACAAATACAAGAGCAGTAGCCCGCCAAATGAGGCATAATGAGCGTACCACTATAAATTCAACTTATGTGCACCGAGTACTGAAGCAACAGTCACTGTACCCGTATCATTCTCAGAAAGTACATGCTCTTTTACCCCAAAACACATTAACAAGAATGACTTTCTGCAACTGGCTGTTACTGGAGAACAGTCGTGAGCAGCAATTCCTGAGATTTATTCTGTTCTCGGATGAAGCTCTTTTCACTTGCAATGACGTTACGAATTTGCATAATCTTCACATTTGGGCACAAGAAAATCCGCATGCGATAGTCGAAACTTGTCATCAAGTCAACTATGGATTGAACATATGGACAGGAATCATTGATGACTTACTCTTAGGCCTAGTTTTTTTGCCAACTCGAATAAATGCGGATGTGTTTCTAACATTTGTACATAATGAGTTCGTAGTTTTACTTGTCGATATGCCGCTGGAAATTCGGCGAAATATGTGGCTACAACTGGACGGTGCTCTGCCTCATTACGGAAGAGACGTTCGACGACATTTAAGTAACACATTCAATGGCCGTTGGATTGGTAGGGGGGGCAGATGCACCTGTCAACTGGCCAGCCCTTTGCCCTGACCTCAACCCATTAGATTTTACTTTCTGGGGATATATGAAAAAATTTGTGTACATGGTGCCCATACTCGATGCAGAACATCTGCGGAAACGAATCCTACAACGCGCAGAGGAATACCGTATGAAACCAGCCATTAAAAAAAAACGGTTTTCTCTTATCAAAAGAGCCCGCCTGTGCAACCAAAAGGTTGAGCATTTAATTTAATTTTAATTTTATTTCTATAACATCGCTTTACTTACCGTTTTTATTATTTTTGGTTGAGTTTTCATGTTAATAGTAGATTGAAAGTTTAAGTTTAATACAAGTTATACTTATAAAACGGTTTTGATGACTTCTAATTACATATGTGTGAAACATAGCAGTATGTATGTATTCAAGTAACAATATTTAAGGCAATGGAATTAGCTACAATTTCTGTGTAATACATTATCTATTCCAATTGCAAATTAATGAAAAAAAATCCATATTTTTTTTAATTTCTTGAGACGTGTCACCGGCGTTCAAGAACGCAAATAACCTACGATATTAGTTTCTATTAGACTACCGGCGCCCGAATAAAAAATGTAGTACTTTTATTTTTCTTATTCACGCAGATGTCGTCTAGTCGTGGTATCAGACTACATGTTATATTTCATGGAGATAACGTTTCGTAGGTTCTTTCTCACCCGTTTGGGTCCGACCATACAACTTAGAATAACTCGTAAACTAGTCGTTTTATCATAATTCAACCAGAGAAACAAAAGTTATACAATTATTTTGTCTAACAAAAACCATTTGTTTTTAAACCATTGGCGTGCGCACAAAAAAGTTTAGAGGGTCAATACTTGTTCCACCCCCCCTGTACCCCCTTTGTGATTTGATTTTTCTCTCCTCATCTACACAGATGGCGTCTAGTTCTAAAATAGGGCTACGTGCAAAATTTCATGGAGATAGCTTCAAAAACATAAAAATTATAAATGAAAAAAGGTTTCGTAGGTTTTTTCTCGCCTGTTTGGGTCCGACCATACAACCTACAATAACTCACAAACTAGTCGTTTTATCATAATTCAATTAGAGAAACAAAAGTTATGAAATTATTTTTTCTAACAAAAACCATTTGTTTTCAAACCATTGGCGTGCGCACAAAAAGTTTAGAGGGTCAATACTTGTTCCACCCCCCTTTACCCCACTTGGAATTTGATTTTTCTCTCCTCATCTACCACAGATAGCGTCTAGTTCTAACATAAGACTACTTGCAAAATTTCATGGAGATAACTTCAAAACCATAAAAATTAGAAATGAAAAATTATTTTTTAAGTTCAATTTCAACACTCTGTATTTCAAAAACGGGGCCCCAAGTAGAAAAATGTTATAAGAACAGTAATAAAATTTTCGTCTCGGGAATCCGCGGTTAGCGGGTTGGCCCACTATTTTGTAACACCCTGTATATATATATATATATATATATATATATATATATATATATATATATATATATATATATATATATATATATATATATAATAGAAACTGGGCCGGAATATGGGTTATAGGAATTCAAGTTCGCGGTAATCGATAAACATTTTTTCAAAGTTCAAAAGTCGATATCGCATTTTTTCCACAAAAATTCGCTAAAAGAAATAATTATGAGAGAGAGAGAGAGAGAGAGAAAGAGGGGAGTGTGTGTGGGAATTGAATGCTGTTTTTTAGCTAAAAATTTTTTTCATCGCCGACTAAGCTCGATTCTATTTTTTGTTTTATGCTTAAAATTTAATTTGTCATCCAGCTACTGAACACCCTGTATGTCAATACACGGTCGTAGACTTTGCAGGACTCAACGCCCAATAATAAATTTTAAGCTCTAGAGATCGTTTCACTAACAAAGTTGGCCTCATAAAAAGAAAAGTCACATAACTCAGAGCTCATTCCATGTGGTTAAGAGCCTCATTGAGTAATTACCTAGACATACTTTACTTATGCTCATTTAACAAGTTCATTTTACAGTCATATTATATTTATGAAAAACTCTGGATATAAAACTTTCTTACTGCCTGCATATTATGCAGATCTCTTCCTGCAACTGCACAAACAAACGTCATTGCTCAAGTAAATAAAAGCTGTTTTATTGATGAGCGAATTTGACTGCATTAGAATCGAGAAATATTGTTATATCAGTTTATAAGAAATATTGCCATTGAAACTCCTCTTCAAATTTTTAGAAAGTTTTATTAAAACTTCACTGCAGTTAAGCAAGTTAAGACGGTTTTACAACTTGTAACAGCTGAAATATCGATCTTGTACTAGCTAAACCGTAGTTTCTTTTGCAATCGTAAACACATTAAGTATCTTGTTATGATAAAATAGCATTTTCAGCATCAGCAATTTATGTCGGTCGATTAATAATTATTTTTAATACTCGACTTTTTAAGCTATAAGTTTTAGATTAAAAAATTAACAAACAATGCAATTCAATTATTTGCTAAACAAACTTAGTTACTTGCAAGGGAAGCAAACAAGGTTTGCGGTAGGTGCGTTGCTTAGAGTCGTCACTTATCAGTTCTAAGACCGATGGCCATACTTTCCACTCAGTAGTTATCAGTGACCTGGGGCATCCTCCTTAAATACTATTTTAATGTTGGAACTGATTTCGGTGTCTATTTCTCTTGTTATTTATAAAAATATTAATATAAAATTTGGAATCATCAAGTGGGTTACGGTATTGAATTTTCATTAAAACGTTTTTGATAGAAAGTGATGAGACCTTCCTTTTGCAAGTGGCTTGGATAAGTTCATTAGCCAGAAAAATCGGCCCTGTTTTGCTGGAAAAATTTTGCATTTTCTTTAGAACATTGTTTATATCTTCGGAAATAACAAACTTATGGCAACCAAATTTTGCACGCGGGTTTATATCTTAAACGTGAATTATCTACCAATATTTAGATCTTTACGTTAAAAGAAAAAGTTATGGGCATTTAAATTAAAAAAAATTAGGATGCCACTGATGACCAAACTCATCAAAACAAAATAGTTTGTGTGAATAACAAAACCTATTGTATATTACAAACAAAAATTAAGTTTTTTTTTGGCGCAAAAAAGTCAAGAAATACCAGAAAAATTACTTCGAAAATTTTATGATTTTTCTTCTTAAAACGCCAAAGTCGCAATTTGAAACGTTAAAATTGGAGACTTTTAGGCAAAGAAGCTAAAACGAATACTGGTTATGTAGAGAAAATTCTGCGCGAAGTGTGTTTTCCAAAGACTTAAGTTTCAGCTTCAACCGTCTTTATCGAAGTCTTTATCCTTTATTTTTCTAAAATGTTTCCAGAAAATTCATTACAAATAGACCATTTCATCGATGCTTTGGCAGCAGTTTGAGTCATGGAGTTTATCGTTTATTAGTCTATAATTTTTAGCAAATTTTCGTCGAAAAAACTTGCTATTGATGAGACTGCCATTTTTGCATCTTGAAAAGATCAAATCAGCGTGAACTAGGCTTCCTTAAACCTGGGGTAAGTTTCAGTTTTAGTGAATTTTCGTAGAAGCAATTCACTAATGCGGAGATCCCGACTTTTGAATTTTGAAAAAAATTTTGCAAATGAGCGCGAACTAGGACTCCTAGAACCCATATCCGGGGTCAGTTTTAATTTTTATATGTTTATATGTTTATATATATATATATATATATATATATATATATATATATATATATATATATATATATATATATATATATATATATATATATATATATATATATATATATCATACCGATAACTCAAAAAATAATAGGCAGATTTTGATAAAATTTTGCAGGTACCTTACTTTTGTCAATGGCTTGGATAAGTTCGTTACTCAGGACAATCGGACGAGGTTTTCCGGGAAAATGTTGAGTTTTCATTCGAAAAAAATTCTTATCTCAAAAAATAAAGGGCCGATTTTAATAAAATTTGACACGTAACTTCCCTTTGTAAATGGCTTTTATAGGTTCGTTAATCAAAAAAATCGGACGAGGTTTTCCGAAAAAAATTTAGTTTTTATTTGAAAAAAATTTTTTTCCTAAAAAATAAACAATCTATGATAACCAAATTTGGTAGGTAGGTTTAAGATATAAAAAGTAAGCTATACACCAAAATTTAGATTTCTATATTACAAGAAAAAAAAGTTATAATAAAATATTTTGTGCCAGATCATTTCTATGAAAATTCACTACCATAACGCACTTGCTGCGTCCAGGCTTTTTATCATATATACAGGATGACGCATTTGTGCGGTAAAGCTCAATAATATGTTATACAAGATACGAGAAAAATGGTATACGTTTATTATAAGGTGTGCTCAGCTACATTTTATAAATTTATTTTGACAATCACAGACTCCATAATTGGTGGTATAAATTTTCTTTCAATGCACGCTTGTGAGAAAAAAAATAGGGCTCATCGTTTTCAAGTTATTTCAATTGTTTTGCAACTTTTTACATTTTTCGCACATATCAATAATAATTACTATACGGCGTTTTTACCAATGGAGTGCGGAGTCCGATAAAAATAACGTATTCAGAAGGGTTCGTTCGTATAATTCGTCAAAAAGTCAAGACGCCGTATACAGGGGGCTTTCAAATAGAGGCTGAATTAAAAAAAAAATTAAATTGCCATAGCTGAATTTTTCCAAATGTAACAGTCAAGATACTTCTTTATTAGAGAATTTTTTTTAATAAAAATTCGCTAATAAAGAAGTATCCATGGTGAGACTTTGCAAACATTTCTTCAAACGAGCGCAAATTTGGGCCCCTGGAAACCAACATTAAGATCGGTCTGAATTTTTATATGTTTATATGTATGTTAGAAACGTATATATGTATGTCAGAATCGTCATATCAAATTTTTTGCGCCAGAATAATTAAAATTTATGGAAAGATTTAGCGGTAGAAAAGTAAATATTTTTATATCAAAGTAAATGTAAATATAAAATGTAAAATGGATATATTGGTGATATTTGGGATTGCAGTGGAGTGAAGTTCAGAGGAAATTTACGAAGTGATAGAATAAAACCTTTTGACAGTTGGATTTTTTGGACGAAGTTTAGAATTATGTCATTTGCAAGTACAAGCCAAGCTTTTTTGTGAGACAATCTGTATAATAAAAATGAAAATAAATAACAATAAATAAGTTTAGGTATAAGTATAAGTGTTAGTTATATATATATATATATATATATATATATATATATATATATATATATATATATATATATATATATATATATATATATGCGTGTGTGTATCCGAGCGATAACTCAAAAACTACTAAACTGATTTGAGCGAAACTTGGCCCATATCTCCATTTTGTTAAGACCGCGTACGAGTTCGTTAACGAGTCCCATGGGACCAGTTTTTCTAAAAAAAAAAATAATTTTTCTGAAAAAAAATTGTATTTCACGAAATAAGAAAGGTATTTCGATATAAACCAGTAATTGTGTTGCACTGATAAATACCTTGTCAAATTCTAAAGTGTGACATCCACAGAATGGAACCCACTACAGTGCATTATATTTCGATTGACTCACACCATAGTTTTCCACAAAAAAATAGCTAGTTTGAATTTTCTAGTTCATAGATTAATACAGTTTCCCTCAAATAAAGAAATATACAACAGAGAACTTGAATATATTAAAAATTTAGCTCAGTATAATGGTTACTCTGTCTGCTTAGTGGAGAAACTAGTCAATAAACATAAGAAGTCTGGCCGCAGCAAGTGCGTTATGGCAGTGAATTTTCATAGAAATGATCTGGCTCAAAATATTTTATTATAACTTTTTTTCTTGTAACATAGAAATTTAAATTTTGGTGTATAGTTTACATTTTATATTGTAAACCTACCTACCAAGTTTGGTTATCATAGCTTTTTTATTTTTTGAGTTATATATTTTTTTAATGAAAACTCAAAATTTTCCTGGAAAACCTCGTCCGATTTTCCTGACTAATGAACTTATCCAAGCCATTTACAAAAGAAAGGTACAATTTTATCAAAATCGGCCCATTATTTTTTGAGTTATCGGTGTGATACCTATATATATATATATATATATATATATATATATATATATATATATATATATATATATATATATATATATATATATATATATATATATATATATATATATATATATATATATATATATACAGAAATGCCGTGTTATAAATCCTGTTATAGCTGGTATAACTTCCTGGGCTTCGGATGAATGTTCACGCATGTGATTTCTTTGCCTCCGTGGCTATTTTGGTTGTTTCCCTAGGACTGAGGGTCTTCCAAATGTTGCTGCAAATGTGCAGTGGTTGCCTGTTGTGACTCCGTATATTTTTGCATCTTCATCCAGAGTGTTCCCATCTTCACCTGGCTATACCGTACTGATGATGGCTAATAAGCTTGAAACACGTGTATGCGGTTGTCTCCTTGCGGCTTTGCCCTTAACCCTTTTTCCTTGTATAGTACAGAAATGCCGTGTTATAAATCCTGTTATAGTTAGTATAACTTCTTGGGCTTCGGATGTTCACGCAGGTGATTTCTTTGCCTCCGTGGGTATTTTGGTTGTTTCCCTAGAACTGAGAGTCTTCCAAATGTTGCTGCAAATGTGCACTGGTTGCCTGTTGTGACTCCATGTATTTTTGCATCTTCATCCAGAGTGTTCCCATTTTCACCTGGCTATACCGTACTGATGATGGCTAATAAGCTTGAAACACGTGTATGCGGTTGTCTCCTTGCGGCTTTGCCCTTAACCCTTTTTCCTTGTATAGTACAGAAGAGCCGTGTTATATATCCTGTTATAGTTTATATATATTGATATATATATATATATATATATATATATATATATATATATATATATATATATATATATATATATATATATATATATCATTAAAACTTAGGGCCAAAATGTTTCGGTGAATAGAGTAGGTCCGGTTCTATGTAGTCCATTGTTCGAACTATTATCTTAATAACCAGCTCGCCCTACTTAGGAGGAATATTTGATAACGACGCACAGTATAACAATGGCAGGTATGCAGTTTTAATTACAGGGATTTAAGACTCAACAGTGGGGGGTCTATCTGTATACCTTGCTAGAGGACGCTGTTCGCAACGGCTTGGCAACTAACGTATTAATAGTACTTCTAGTCTTTATTCACTTAGTTTATTCATCCCCTTGATGACGCTAGCTTTGTTAGCGAAACGACCGTGAGGTCTAAAAACTGTATTGTGATGAATCGGGCTCCCTAAATTGTACTCATGTGTTGTATATATATATATATATATATATATATATATATATATATATATATATATATATATATATATATATATATATAAGGGGTCGCCCGATTTTCAATTTTTTTTAAATAAAGTACTTCAAAAGCTCCACTTCCTGGTATGCATTATTTTATGATTCGCTTTTTCCATAGCCTACTACGACAACAAATAAAACCCCAAAATGACTAAAGCATATTAGAGATTTTTTTACAAAAAAAAGCCAACCATCTGTAACCCACAAATCCCAAGTTTCATTATCGTAACTTATATCGAGTGCTAAAAAAATGAAAAAATTGACTTTTTGAGAGTGCCCTGTGTAAACACTATTAAGTGTCTTACAAATATTAGATTGCCAATGGATTAAGAGTCAGCCAGTTTATCAATGCACAGAATATCATCCGCATATATTATACAGAGTGTTGATAATAATTACGGAAACATACCCATTTGCAATGTATTACCTTTGATCGGACCAGTACCTTAAATTTTGGGAAGACATCACTCCATTATTTCTGAAGATAGGTTAGCAATTTTATCGCTTAACAAAAAAGCTCTATCGGTTGTTTAACTAATTTCCTTGGCACCATGATGAATATTCCAAACATCTTCATTGCAATTTTCTTCCAAAATAGCGTCTATTATCTTCATCAATATTTGCATTGACATAAACAAAACGTCTACAGTTTGACAGTTAATATTATTTAACAGTTTATATTATTTGACAAGTCGTTGTACACGCTATACGTGGTGAAATCAAAACAAATATAGACAGGGTTTTAAGTCAGTCAAAAAATTTAATTAATTAGAATTGTGGGCGATAACCATAAGACATATTGAGAGGCTGCGGCAGAATTTAACCTGTTCAATAACCCGTGACTTTTTAGACAGTTGCAAAAGTAAATATGCATTTTGATAAAACTGTGAGTCCAACAAAGCGCACCAGAAATGTAAGTAATCGTGCAGGCTAGTGTGAGACAACTTGCAAGAAATCTAAACATGAAACTAACTACAGTTTGGACGTGTCTTAAGCGAAACAAACAAAATGTTTTAAGTTCAGATGTTTGCATACATTGGAAAATGACGATAAAGATGTAAGAATGTTGAATTGGTGTCTAAAATAATGTTTAGCGATGAAGTTACCTTCACAAATAACGTAGTGGTGTCTTCCCAAAATTCATGGTATTGGTCCGATCAAAATCCAAATTGGATAATTCAGTGTAAGAGGCAATACTCTTCCAAAATTATTGTCTAGTGTGGCAATTTCTACAATACATTAATAGGATCCTTCTTTTTGAGCAAAATCTCAAAGCAGAAAATTTTCTTAACTTTTCAAACAAATAATACTGAGACAGGACATGATTTTTCAGCTGGATGGTGTTCCTATGCATAATGCAAAAATAGTAAGGGAGTGGTTGGAAACAAAATTTCCCGTGAAATGGAAAGGACGGAACAGCCCCCTCATTAGATCGCATCCCGAATCACCCGACCTAACCCCACTTGATTACTTCCTTTGAGGTACCCTCAGAGAAAAACCTTATCGAGATTGTCCAACCAACGTGAACGATTAAAAAAATTCGTGACGAGTGTAGATCTAATACGCCGGAAGTACTACGAAAAGTTACTGGCAATTGGTGGAAGAGACTGGAAAAATATATTTCGGAACCGGGTGGTCTAGTTGAAATCAGTACAATTTAAAATTGTTCATTTTTAGTCAATACTCCTTTTGTTGTATTTCATTGTTTCTCTGTATTAGCCTATAAAAAGGTAATCGTCACATATATTTTATTGACTTATTTGAATTTAATTGATTTAAATTAAACAATGCATTATTTCCTGCAAAATAGAAGGAAGAATTGTAAATCGACTATTTTTAAAACTTCGTGGTGCCTGCAGTAACAAAGCCGCCAGGCTGAGTTTTTCGATATTTCCGTATATAATATGAATACTCTGTATAGGATATGCAGATGATATTGTGTGAATTGATACACTAGGCGAGTCTGAATCCATTGGCAATCTAATATTTGCAAGACACTTAAAAGAGTTTACACGGGGCATTCTCAAAAAGTCGATGTTTTAATTTTTTTAACCAAAGTTGTGAACACTCGGTATAACTTACGATATTGAAACTTGAGGTTTATGGGTTACAGATGTGACTACATCGATAGATATATTTGTTGTTTTTTTCTCGAAAAAATGTCTAATATGATTTTGTCATTTTTGGGGTCTTATTTGGTCTCATATTGGCTATGGCAAAATGGAAATTTTAAAATAATGCATACTAGGATGTGGAGCTTTCAAAGTACTTTATTTAAAAAATATTGAAAATCGACCGACCCGTTATAAAATAAAGAATTGTCGCCACTTAAAGTGAAACACACTATTTTTTTCATTTTTTTTTTCATTTCCTTTATTAACTTATTATTTTTATTTTTAATTATTTTTTCCCACTTATGAGGAATTAGACTCGGTTACGAAAAGCCAAGGGGTCCACCATGGCTCAGCAGACAAACAATACGTGGGCCACGGTTTGGTAGGTATTATACACAAAGGTAGATCACACAGGGCATTCTAAATACTAAAATGTACATGTGGCACCTTATTATCTTAATAATAAATTATAAGTAAACATTTTTTTTAACTCACAGTAATAATTAATAAGTGGTTGGCTAAATCTGTAGCTGTTTCCTTAGGACCCTATACAATGCTTTATTTATAAATTTGTGTTACTGCTAAGACTTGTTATATTTAGAGGTAAATATATTTCTTTTGCAAAGAAGCTGTTTTAAACGTTTTTTTGTGGATGTTTGTAGAGCTGACATTGAAAGAATATGTGGTTTAAATCACACACACACACACACACAATATATATATATATATATATATATATATATATATATATATATATATATATATATATATATATATATATATATATATATATCTGTCGTCACAATCACATACATCTGTATTCCCAATCCTTATACGGCTGGATAGGAGCTGGGTAGACTTTACCATTGTGGAATCAAACTTTCTTACGCCGTATTGCCTAAAAATATGTTTGGTCCATGGTAGTTCGGGATATATAATTACGTAATGATTTTTGGATTTTAAAGAAGATTGTGTTACATGTACGTTTATATCAGACATTTTACGTAAATACAAAATAGAAACATATAAAAGTGAAAAACTATTTTTATTGAAATAACAGTATTATGAAATATACTGGGTATCCAAACATCTTTATGTTGACTGGCTTTGAATCAAATTGTTTTGGTTATTATTTAAGATTTAAGCAATCCAAATGCAACTGTCAGACATTTTTAAATTAGAATTTATAGAAGCGTCTTTCCTACTAGAAAATACACGAAAATAATTGCTGTTGATCACTATATGCAGACATACAACGAATGTAACTTCCGCCGGCGTTCAAGAGATGACTTATCCACTCTTTCAAGAAGTAGACTATATGGGTATTCAACAGGCAACTATCCTCAACAAACCGAGAAAAACGCACATAGACACACTACACCGACTAGCCAACACACCAAAACTCAGACCGCCTATCAGAAAATCCGCCCGCAGATTCTACACCTACGACACAAAACAACTCACAACCACATAGGCTCAACACCTACACTTCACCCTCTCAAAATCTCACACCCTAAGATACACCAAATGAGATTATAATCACTCACAGTCGCTACATAGCACATTCACTACAACTTACACGACACACCACACATAATCACATACTCCAGCCTTAGATGGTGCAACATCTTCAAAACAAACGTCCGCAAACTACAAAACACACAAAACAAAATACCAAGAACTATCCTCAACAAACCGAGAAAAACGCACATAAACACACTACACCGACTAGCCAACACACCAAAACTCAGACCACCTATCAGAAAATCCTCCCGCAGATGCTAGACCCACGACAAAAAAGACTAACACCCACAAAACACATAGGCTCAACACCTACACTTTACCCTCTTAAAATTTCACACCCTATGATACACCAAATTAGATCATAATCACTCACAGTCCCTACATAGCTCACTCACTACAACTTACACTACACAACACACAATTAGACACCATACACCACTAACCAGTACAACAGGCAAGCATTGTGTTTTATTTAGGCGTAACTGCATCCTGAGAGAATCCAAAATAAATGTTTATAAATTACTTGTAAATATATGTATATGTATATGTATATGTATATGTATATGTATATGTATATGTATATGTATATGTATATGTATATGTATATGTATATGTATATGTATATGTATATGTATATGTATATGTATATGTATATGTATATGTATATGTATATGTATATGTATATATATATATATATATATATATATATATATATATATATATATATATATATATATATATATATAGGGTGGCGCATTGAAAACGAAACAGACCGATTTGCGCCCAGAAAATTTTTTTTAAGAAACGCTGAAACACGTCAATTTTAATATTGAGGGGTACATGTTTTGACATAAAACTCAACTTTGTCACATCAACCCCTTAAGGGTGGTGATAACAACCCTTATATTTTAAATAGGGAACATGGGTCGAGTGTTACATCAATTGAAATCTATTTCTTTTCTGAATTCAGCACACTAATTTTTTTGGAAGTTTTATCAACTCGTTTAAAAACTATTCACAGTTGGAGTTGCAAGAACGTATTTCATTCATTGTGATAAGAAATGCACTAATTAGTCAACTTTTCGTTAAAAAAATGTAAAAAACAAAACCAAACGTTCAAAAATGTTTATTCAGTTAAGTAAGTGTTCAAATTGTTGACCACCAGCTTCCATACAAAAGTACCAATTTTGTTCAAAACAAGCTCTGACTTTCTGGAGCATTTGTGGAGTTATTAGACGGCATTCTTCAACAATGCGTCATCGTAATTCTTCCAGAGACTTCGGTTCTCTTGCGTAAATTCTACTCTTTAAATGGCTCCATATTTAGTTTTGTTGAAACATTTGTTTAACGAAATTTGTGAAAAATAACATTTTAATGAATTTGCGTGGAAAAATAGTGCTGCAAATTGAACCATAACTTCCACATATAGGTGTGATAATCCACTCTCCTTAGAAAGACATTATCATGAAATTTATTTTAGGTCCATGACTTGACCACAAAGAAAATATTCGTATTGCTGTACATATAAACTTCTGAAACGTTATATTACCTGAGTTTTAAAAAATGTCAATTTTCACCAAATGACCCTTCATTTATCGCCTACCCACAGAAGAGATCTTACCCAAAGCAATTCGAAGCATTTCTTTGTAGGGTGCTAGTAGTAGTAGTAGCAGTGGTGGGGGGGCCAACTCCAAGCAAGTAGGCCACAATGGGCCCTTTTTGCCAACCCCAGCAACCTCGGTTCCGTCGCCAAACCGCCTCGACCTCGAGATGAAGGCCGTGACGGTCTTCAATTGGACGGTACTTACCTGATTCCTCTGCAGAGTCCTCGATCCAAACAATTCTGCTCGAAGACTCCCAAAAGCCTCGCATTCATACAGGTAGTGGTAGGATGTTTCTTCATCCTCGCCGCATTCTTGGCAAATGGGATCCCTCTCTACGCCTATCAATGTGCGATGTATTCTAAGGGCGCAATGGCCTGTCAGCACCCCAAGGATGCGGCGAAGCGTAGGTCGACTCCTTCCGAGTAGCCAGACAGCTTTATCTCTGTCCGGCCCCTCTACGAAGCCCCTCGCCTGCCTGCAGCCACCAACCGACCCCCAGTGCCTCTCCATTGTTTCCTCGGTCCACCTGTCTAAGGCGACAGAGACTGTCTTCCTACTTATGCCTATCGCAGGCTCCGGGCCACAGAACGGCCGCCGGGAACTGAGTCTTGCGAGATTATTCGCCACCTCATTCCCCGCTACGCCACAGTGTCCCGGAATCCACAACAGTTGCACCTCCTTCGTCCTGGCTAGCCCTCCGAGGGCGTCAGCGCACTTCTGAACCAGTGTTCACCTGATTCTGGCCGCGCAGACTGCCCGGAGGACCGCCTGGCTATCCGAGCAGATGTACACACATTTCTCGAGACTCCTCTTCACATCCTGTCTATTGGCCACATACAGGATAGCATACAAATCTGTTTCAAATGCCGTGGTGTATGCGCCAAGAGCATAGCTCTCGCGCACCCCCAGGCCCTCGATGTCTATTTCTGCCTCGGAGGTTTGTTGGTCCTCCAGCCGCGATCCGTCGGTGAAACAGACCAGGCTTGCGGGCTGGAATGCAACCTAATTTTCCCTCCACTGATCCATACTGGGGATCCTGAGGGTGTATGGCCTAGTCAACCTAATATCGTCCTCGGCATCCCGCACCTTTATGGCGGAAATCGGAATTTCCTTTTCCACCTCCTTGGCGACTCTTGCATGCCCTATTACTGCTCCCTCTCCGCGCCAGTTTCCTGAGTCCCGTATTCTAAGATGCGACGTCATAGCCTCCCTTCTGATACAGATGGGAAGCAGTGGCAGCATCAACAGGACCTCTAGCGCGGCTGAGGGTGTCCTCCTCATAGCTCCTGTGATACCCAGGATTGCCAGCCTTTGGAGTTTGGCCAGCTTCCTGGCTTGTAGGGTGCTACTGGATACCAATTTTAAAGACGATATCTCAGTTTGTTCGAAAGTTATTGCGCCTACTAACAGGCAGACGTACATGCCGACAGACCGACCGACCGACAAACAAAAAAAAATTCGTTCGAGAATCAGCTTTCAGTATTTTCTGAGACATTTTACGTTTTATCAAAATACAAATTTTCGAAATTGCAATCACCGATATTCTACACCCACACATTCCACCCCTACTTTAATTTTAGCACACAATGCTAGATATTTAATGAAATTCAAAGTTTTCTAATAAACAAACCCTAAAACGTTATATTACTCGAGTTTTAACGAAAAAATTCAAATTTACACGAAAACATCCCCCAGTCATCTCTTTCCCCCTTAAGCGATTTTACTCAAAAACAATCCGAACTGTTCGTTTGTCGGGTGCTAACTGTATTCCAAATTTTGATGCGATATATCGATGCGTTCTAAAGTTATCGTGGCTACAAACACAGTTGCAAACAGATCGACAGACCGATAGACCGATAGACACAAACAATTTCGTTCCCAAGGTTTATATTTTTACGTTGTTTAAGCGAAAAAAAAATCGTCGATGCCGTAGTTCCACACGTATTGACGATGTGGAAGTGAAATTTTTTGGCTAAAAATATGTTTTAGCATTTTTTACGTATAATTTTATAAACACATTTTGTAGAAGTACAATTATCAGCAAATTGTCATAGAAAAATTTTATTTTAGTAGATCCTTCTAGTTTTTTTTCCTAAAATTTTGCTTGAAACATTTGCTTATCGAACAAAAAAATGCCTTATGACGAGGTCACGACTTTTGAAAAGTTTTTTCAAGTAGCAACCATAAAACAGTAAGATATATATAGTACATTGTCATCAAATAATAATAATATATGATATGTATAATAAAAAGTGTAGATCATTTCTATGAAAAGTCACAACCAAAACGCACCTCCAAACTTCATATTATTATTACTACTTATTACTCAATTGCTCAAATTTATTTTAAATTAACTTGTCTATAATATGCAAAACATAATATAAACTTGTTTACAATTTGAACTCCTTTGTGGAAGCGCCTAAATATACTTATGCCCAGTTTCACAAAGCTTGATTAAATATTTAACGGCCGGTTAGTTAATCAAGGCTCAATATAATCAATGACAGCTTCAAAATATTTGTCATAGTCTGTGAGTCCTCTGAAGCCTTGATTAACTAACCGTCGGTTAAAGATTTACTCGAGCTTTGTGAAATTGGGCAAAAGACTTACAAAATATAAAAAAAAACCTCCTTCCATTGTTTTTTTAGAACGGTAGCGCATCTGGATTTGTCGCATATATTTGGAAGCACCCTGTACAATAGGTTACTGCAGTTTTTCATCTTCACTCAGTCCATATGCACGGCATATTCAAATGAAATGAGACATTAATATAATCTCAGCTATAATATGAGGAGTAATATATGACTGGCGGTTTAAGTAGGCCACGAAGATGATATGCAATACGAAGTTAACTAAATGGCTAAATGTGTATTTTATATGTGGTACGTATAAGAAGGAACACTCAGAAATATAATGTTTGTACACACCTGAGATTCTCATATGCTCACACAGGAACAATTGAAATCTCGTATAATGTAAGTCAATGTAATTGTGTTTCCTGGGCTTGAAGATTGTATGCACGGGATTTCATTGTAAACGATGGAGTCATAAACTAGTGTACTTTGCCTGAAGATGCGATAACATTCTAGTACATGCTTTGCACATTTGAACACAAATTTGAAATAGAGTTTAAATATAAATTAATTTACAACTAGAACACTGTTTTGAGTAAATTTTCTTGAAAAAAATTTCACTAATGGGGAGATCAAGACTTTTGAATTTGCAAAAAATGTCATCAAATTCTTCAAACTAGACCCGTTAGAACACATATCAATTTTTATATAAAAAAGATTTCACCTATCTCAAGCCGTTAAGGAGATAACTATTATTATTTAGGAAATTTGGCAACCTGCATCCATTAATAAAAAGTGGTTCTTTCCGTAACCAGCATAGGTGGAAGTCTGAGTTTTTGGTTACTCTTTGTCAATAGCGTGATATATCATCACATGTCATGCAAATTTCATTATTGCACACAGAGTGTCTACAAAAAAATGCGTTTTTGGTAGAATATATAAGGGCAGGTAAAACGAGATTTTCAAATGGAACACCTGTATTTTTTAATGGGAATAGGGACATCAATTATTTTCTATCTAAAGGTACCATATAATGTTATACCTATTCTCGGGGGTTCTTGACTTAAAAACAAAAAACCAAAACATTGCAAGTAAAATTTTCAAACTTCGCGGAATAAAACAATTTTAGTGAATTTTCGTAGAAAAAAGCCACTAATGGAAAGATACCTAGTCTGATTTTCCTGGCTAACGAGCTCATCCAGGTCACTTACAAAGGAAAGGTACGTGTCAAATTTGATCAAAATCAGCCGATTATTTTTGGAGTTATCAGCGTGATCATATATCTATATATATATATATATATATATATATATATATATATATATATATATATATATATATATATATATATATATATATAGAGTGTGGAGCGGCGAAATGGTATAATACATTCAGTATCCCAATTAATGTGCATATTTATAAAAAAATTCGAAACGCACCAAGTTTAGATTAAAAGATGACATACTGCAACATGAAAACTTCATTCCTACATTCAACCCCCTTCGAGCCACCGTTGTAAGTCCCAAAATTTTATATGGGAAGTAGAGGCATGCGACAACTTATTTAAAAGATCTCTTCATTCTCTATTAAAAAATGCTATAGTTTTAAAGTTTATTGCAAAAATTAATAGTAAAAAAAGAAATTCATCTGATTGACGCACTATGCTGCAACGCACTAAAAATTTAACCACTGATGGTGTTCTATTCTTGATAACAAGAAAGGAAACAAAAGCAATTACAGTGACCTTTTGGACGATACCAAGGACTTTCTTATCTAATTTGCATATAAAAGATTCGTTTATGATGAAATCACGACTTTGAGACTTTGAAACATTTCTAAAAGTGGTAGCAATAA